>JAAGEH010000392.1:22838369-23002780 GCA_011751065.1 Lasiurus cinereus | reverse complement strand
CATAGACACTGGGGGGTTGGGGTATGCCTGGGAGGGAGGGGGGGCAATGGGGAGATATGTATAAAAAATTAAAATAAAAAAAAGAAGCAAAGAGAGGAGATCCAAAAAAACAAAATCAGAAATGAGAGAGGCAAAATAACAACAGACCCCACCAAAATACAAAGGATTGTTAAAAAATACTATGAACAGCTCTATTTCAACACACTGGACAACCAGAAGGAAATGGGCATATTCCTAGAAAAATATAACCTTCCAAAACTCAATCAGGAAGAATCTAAACATCTCAATAGGCCAATAACTATAGAAGAAATTGAAGCAGTCATCAAAAAGCTTCCAGCAAATAAAAGCCCGGGACCAGATAGCTACACAGGAGAGTTTTACCATACATTCAAGGAAGAATTAAAACCTATCCTCCTCAGACTATTCCAAAAAATTCAAGAAGAAGGAACACTTCCAAACACCTTCCATGAAGCCAGCATCACCCTAATAACAAAATCAGATAAGGACAACACAATGAAAGATAATTACAGGCCATTATCCCTCATGAACATAGATGCTAAAATCCTCAACAAAATTCTAGCAAATCAGATCCAGCAGTACATCCGAAAGATCATACACCATGACCAACTAGGACTTACCCCAGGAATGCAAGGATGGTAGGTACAATATACCCAAATCAATAAATGTGATACATGACATAAACAAATTGAGAGATAAAAATCACATAGTCATGTCAATTGATGCAGAAAAAGCATTTGACAAAATCCAACACCCTTTCTTGATAAAAACTCTCAGTAAAGTGGGAACAGAAGGATCATACCTCAACATCATAAAAGCAATATATGATAAACCCACAGGTAACATCATACTCAATGGGCAAAAACTAAAACCATTTTCCCTAAGAACAGGAACAAGACAGGGATGCCCACTCTCACCTCTCCTGTTTGACATAGTACTGGATGTATTAGCCATTGCAATTAGAAAAGAAGAAGAAATAAAAGGCATCCAAATTTGAAAAGAAGAAGTAGAGCTGTCCTTATTTGTAGATGACATGATACTGTACATAAAAAACCCGAAAGATTCCATCAAAAAACTAATAGACTTAATAAATGAATTCAGCAATGTAGCAGGATACAAAATTAATGCCAAGAAATGTATGGTTTTTCTATACACTAATAGTGAAATTACAGCAAGAGAGACTAAAAAAGCAATCCCATTTACCACTGCACCATAAGATACCTAGGAATAAACTTAACTAAGGAGGTAAAAGACCTACATGCAGAAAACTACAGGACATTGAAAAAAGAGACAGAGGAAGACATAAACAGATGGAAGAGCATACCATGCTCATGGATTGGGAGAATCAACATCATTAAAATGTCCATACTACCCAAAGCAATGTATAGATTCCATGCACTCCCCATTAAAATACCAATGACATATTTCACAGACCTAGAAAGAACTCCTCAAAGATTCATCTGGAATAAAAAAGACCCCAAATAGCCACAGCAATTCTAAGAAAGGAGAATAAAGTAGGTGGGATCTCAATATCAGACCTCAAGCTTTATTACAAAGCAACTGTTCTCAAAACAGCTTGGTACTGGCACAAGAACAGACACATGGAATAGAATAGAGAATCCAGATATCGACCCAAACCACTATGCTCAATTAATATTTAACAAAGGAGGCATGAACACATAATGGTGTAGAGAAAATTGGACAGATACATGCAAAAAAAAAAAAAAAAAAGAAACTAGACCACCACCTTACACCATACTCAAAAATAAACTCCAAGTGGATACTGGATTTAAACATAAGATGGGAAACCAAAAAATTTCTAGAGGAATCCACAGGCAACACAATCTTAGACATATGCCGAAAGAACTTCTTCACTGATACTGCTCCAAGGGCAATGGAAGCTAAAGAGAACATAAACAAATGGGACTACATCAAAATAAAAAGCTGTTTAACAGCAAAAGAAACCATCAACAAAACAACAAGAAAGACCACTGTATGGAAGAACATATTTGCAAATGTTATCACTGATAAAGATTTAATCTCCAACATCTAATGTAATTTATACAACTTAATAAAAGGTAGATAAATGATTCAATTAAAAAAGTGGCTATGAACCTAAATAGAATCTTTTTGAAAGAAGACAGATGGAAGGCCAAGATACACATGAAAATATACTCAAAGTCACTAATTATCTGAGAGATGAAAATCAAAATGACAATGCAATACCATCTCACACCTATCAGAATGGCAATCATCAACAAATCAACAAACGACAAGTGTTGGCGAGGATGCAATGTGGAGAAAAAGAAACCCTCGTGCACTGTTGGTTGGAATGCAGACTGGTATAGATACAGAGGCAGTAAAGTATGGAGTTTCCTCAAAAAACTAAAAATGGAACTCCCATTTGACCCAGCAATCCCACTCTTAGGAATATATCCTATGAAACTAGAAACACCAATCAGAAAGAATTTATGCACCCCTATTTTCATAGCAGCACAATTTACAATAGCTACAATTTGGAAACAGCCTAGGTGCCCATCAGCAGATGACTGAATCAGAAAACTATGGTACATCTACACAATGAAATTCTATGCTGCCATAAAAAAGAAGGAATTCTTACCATTTGCAGCAACCTGGATAGAACTGGAGAGCATTATGTTAAGTGAAATAAGCCTGTCAATGAAAGAAAAATACCACATGATCTCACTCATTTATGGATAATAAAGAACAGTATAAACTGATGAACAAAAAGATAGATACAGAGACAGTAAAGCATCAAACAGACTGTCAAATTACAGGGGGAAGGTTAGGGAGAGGTAGGGTAGATAAGAGATCAACCAAAGGACTTATATGCATGCATATAAGCATAACCAATGGACACAAGACTCTGGGGGTTTAGGGTATGCATAGAAGTGAGGGAGTGGGGTAATGGCAATACATATACACATGTAATACATTAATAAAAATTTTTAAAAAAATAAAATAAGAAAGTTTGTCATTGGCCCTTTAACAAGGTACCTGCATTTCTAGCTGTCTCTTCCTGGCAGACAGCAACCCTGCTGCTTTGCACAGCCAGATATTATGTGAGCACCTTTCTCAATTCTGGTGTCCTCTTTTGAGTACCCAACTTGTGGTTTATATCCCAGATATGTCTCTGGAACTTCAGTTGCTGTCTTTTAGAGCCTGGCCATCCCTTTCACACCTCCCCCTTCGTACCTATCTCTTTTCAGTCCCCACTTTCTATCCTTGGTTATTAGGGTTCTCTCCATCTTGTCTTCAGTTGATTAATCAGGACTTTTTTTTTTTTGTATTTTAATTGTAATTTCAGTTTGAGCCTGGGAGTGTGTCAGTGTAGCATCCTCTTATTTTGCCACCATTTTTAATCTGTGAGAAAGACTTTTTGAAATTATGTATCCAAAATGGTTAGGAAGGTAGATTAGAGTTTGATTTCAATCATTATGTTTGACTACTGACAGCTTTCAAGCCCTCCATTCTTTCTGTATCCCTTGCCTCACATTTGAGCATGCAGATAGGAAAGTCTAAATGCTCTTACTATGGGTGCAAGTTCAAAACACATAAGCATAGCCAGGATATGGCAACTCCACCCCACAACCACCAGAAAAACCCTATGTCAGTCTCCTTTGCCTGTTTTTTTTTTTTCTCCAAGCCATCTGCAGACCAGATTAGGAGCCAATCCTGCTCTCTCATTATGTGAAAATTTTTCGTACCCACTTGGTATATCTGAAATATGATCAGTGTCAACATGGAACCAAATTCTGGGTGGGCTCCATATGCCTTCTACGCAGTTGATCTTTTGGTTCATAGGTCAATGCTCAACCACTGAGCCACACGGGTCAGGTGGGTGCTTTTTGCTATTCTGATTGCTTGAGGGTTGGTGTTTTTGTGGATTTATTTTTGCTTCCTTATATTCCAAATCAATTGATTCTCAGCTTCACTTACTCTACTGTTGATTCCCTATAAATTCTTTATTTTAGTTAACATATTCATTTATGATTTTTTTATATACTGTTGAGGCCCTCACTAAATTCTTTGAGTATCCTTACAACCAGCGTTTTGAACTCTGCATCTAGTAGATAGGTTGTCTTTTTTTGGAGTTTTGTTCTGTTCTTCCATTTAGGCCATACTCTTTGTCTCCTCATTTGGCCACTTGCCTGTGTTTGTTTCTATGTATTAGGTAGAGCTGCTATGTCTCCTAGGCTTGGTAGCATGGCCTAATGTAGATGTACTATAGAGTCCAGTGGCATAACCTCCCTGATCATCTAGCTTGGGCACTTGAGGTACACCCCTCTGTGGGCTGTACATTTCTCTGTTGTAATTGAGTCTAGATTGCTGTTGGCACATCAGAGAGATTTACCAGACTGATCAGCTGCAAGGACTGGCTGTGACCACTGACCACCAACTTCCAACCACTTTGGAGAATCTGCTCTGCAGGGCCACACAGCAGGACTTACTTCATCAGAGCTCTGGTACCCACTGAGTCTACCTCTTGAGTATGCTGCTTGTGAAGATGGTTGGGTGATGGTGCTTTGATGCAGTGGTTCTCAACCTTCCTAATGCCGCAACCCTTTAATACAGTTCTTTATGTTGTGGTGATCCCCAACCATAAAATTATTTTTGTCGCTACTTCATAACTATAATTTGCTACTGTTATGAATCTTAATGTAAATATCTGTGTTTTCTGATGGTCTTAGGAGACCCTGCTAGCTGTTCGTGACCCACAGGTTGAGAACCGCTGCTTTGATGTATTCTGAAACTGTCTACTGAATTCACTGGCTCTGGGCCTCCAGGGAGATATAGGCCCAGGTCAGCCACAGCCTGTGTTCTGCTCAAGTGCACCAAGTATAAGCTACAAAGTGATCTGCAGATGGCTGATTCTTGAGCTGTGCTTGGAGGTGCTCTAGACAAGGCCAAGCTATGAACCAATGCAGTCTTCTGCTAGTGCTGGACCTGGGGCCACTTGGGTATGGAGCTTGCTGAGGCCAGATGCTGCTTGAGAGATTTTTAGGAAAATTTGAAATATGAGCCAAGCTAAGCTTATATTTATGATAAAGCCACTGAAAACAGCTTGGGTGGGCCCAAAGTTAGGTGGGTAGGGCCTCAGGGAATCACCAGGGTGAGGCAAACAGTGTGAGCCAGATTAATGGAATCTCAGATATGACACCTGAGCTGACTCTGGAAGGCAGGGGATTCATCAAAGGAACAGCTTCTGCCAGTAGTTCTGTCTGGTTGAAAGCTGCTCCTCCAACTCTTGCCCTGATGCCAAACAATTCAGTTCCTCCCATATGTCTCTTCAAGATTCTGTCCCTGGGCTGGAGCTCAGATAGGGTGAACCCATATAAGTCCATGCATGGGCCCTTTAAGAGAAACTATCTGGGACTCCAGGAACCTCAGCCTCCCTTCCTGCTGGTTTTTAAAACCAGAAGTTATGGGGACTTATCTTCCTGGCACTGGAACTCTGAGCTGGGGCATCGAAGTGGAGGGAGGGAAGGGTTGGGGGCTGGTATGGGATTAGACCCCTCACTCCTCAAGGGGGATCTCTGCAGATGATATCCTTCCCAATTTTTTTTTTCAGTAATACATGGGTGTGGGACCAGCCCTTTTGCATCTCTACCTCCTCCTACTAGTCTTGATGCAGCTTCTTCTTAAATTTTGTAACGGTAGCCGAAACTAGTTTTGCTCAGTGGGTAGAGCATCGGCCTGTGGACTGAAGGGTCCTGGGTTCGATTCTGGTCAAAAGGGCATGTACCTTGGTTGTGGGCACATCCCCAGTGGGGGGTGTGCAGGAGGCAGCTGATTGATGTTTCCCTTGCATTGATGTTTCTGACTCTCTGTCTCTCTCCCTTCTTCTCTGTAAAAAGTCAATAAAATATATTTAAAAAAATTTTGTAATTGTAGGACTTCCATTCAGTTCAATTTCAGGTGGTTCTGAATGATGGTTGTAGTTTAGTTATAATTTTGATGTGGTTGTGGGAAGAGGTGAATACAAGTTTCCTTATCAGCCCCTTTGGCCAAAAGTCAGTTTATGTAAATTTTAAATACTAACCTACGTAAGTATCCTACTAAATAAAAAAAAAATAGTTTAAAGTTAAAATTCAGAGAAAAGAGGACTAGAAGGAAACATATAAAAGTATTAATATGGACTATTTCTTGCTCATAATATAGATAACATTTTTCATTTTATAGTTTTCCATTATTTCCTAGATTATCTACTAATAGCAAGTCACTTCCATACTGATGTAGTTTTGTTGCTGTTGCTATTTTATTGTTTTCACATTCAGTGTACAAATGTGAACAGGAATTGTGGGCATGAGCATTGAGATACTTGTGAATCTCAGGCAAATATCTGTCTCAAAAAACACAAGAACTTATATATTTACAATGATATGTAATCTTCAAAATGATTATGAAGACCATTCAGAAATAGTTTAATTATATGAGTTAGTACAGATATAATTCAAATCTATATTTATAGATCAACTACAGGCCCACTGCACGAAATTTGTGCACAGCAGGGGAGGGGGGTGTCCTTCAGCCCAGCCTGCTCCCAATCTGGGACCCCTTGAGGGATATCCCAGGTAAGATCAGGCCTAGATGGGCAGTTGGACATCCTTCTCACAATCCAGAACTGCTGGCTCCCAATTGCTCACCTGCCTACCTTTCTGATTGCCCCTAATCACTTTTGCCAACCTGATCACCCACTAGCCACTTTCCTGCCAGCCTGATTGATGCCTAACTGCTCCCCTGCCAGCCGGTTTGCCCCTAAATGCCCTCCCCTGCAGGCCTGCCCCCCGCCAACTGCCCTTCCCTGCAGGCCTGATAACCCCCAACTTTCCTCTTCTGCTGGCCTGGTCACCCCTAACTGCCCTCCCCTGCAGGCTTGATCACCCCCAACTGACCTCCCTTGAAGGCCTGGTTCCTCCCACCTGCCCTCCCCTGCTGGCCTGATTGTCTACAACTGCCCTTCCTTGGAGGCCTGGTCCCTCCCAACTGCCCTCCCATGCTGGCCATCTTGTGTTCACATGGGAGCAGGATCTTTGACCAGAGGGGGCAGCCATCTTGTGTGTTGGAGTAATGGTCAATCTGCATATTACTTTTATTAAATAGGATAGAGGCCCATTGCACGGGTGGGGGCCAGCTGGTTTGCTCTGAAGGGTGTCCTGGTTCAGGATGGGGGTTCCCTTGGGGTATAGGGTGGCCTGGGTGAGGGGCCTGTGGTGGTTTGCAGGCAGGCCATGCCCCCGGGGTGACCCAAGCGGAGGCCCTGGGATCTGGGATTTATTTATCTTCTACAATTGAAACTTTGTACCCTGGAGCAGAGCCAAGCCTTCTGCTGGCACAGCCACTGAAACTTTGTTACCTTAAGTGGAGGCCTGGGCTAGCCAGGGTGTGCAGAAAGCTTGGCTTCCTCCATCGCCAGCCTCCTGCTCTCTCTGTGACTGTAGCCATCTTGGTTGGGTTAATTTGCATACTCACTCTGATTGGCTGGTGGGTGTGGCTTGGGGTGTAGCAGAGGTTTGGTCAACTTGCATATTACTCTTTTATTAGATAGGATATACACTGACATTATAATTACTAACTTCCAGTAACTAATACTTGTACATACCTTATAAGTTACAAAGTACTTTTCATGTGTAATTGTGTAATTAACGGCAACTACTCATGTTATCCAAATGAGACTACTTGTTTCAGATAGTCTATAGATGATTCTTTGTAGCAATTTACGTGTACTTGAAAATTAAGAGGCATCTCTCCAGTGCATAGCATTTCAGAGTTTATACATAAGGACATTTAATCCAAAGCAATTCTAATTTCCCCAAAAGTACTACATAGGATTTAAAAACTTGGAGCAGTTTTAAGGAAAATAAAGGTGACTTCTTGATAGTAGGGTACACCAAAGTTGCTCTCAAGAGAGAAGAGCATCCTTCCTCTCAAATGAAAAGATCTAAGTAGCCATTATCTCTTTCAAGAGACAAGAAACATACAGAAATACTTCTTATAAAAATGATAAATAATGCAATTTTGTAGCTGATTTCACTGCCTCTTATATTCTCATTTCCTAATCATATCTACAAGAAGCCAGTCATTAGTTAGTAAGCACCAAAAGTAGGCACTATTCAGCATTATTTATCCCATATAGTTTGTAGACATGGCAGAGGATCTAAGTAAGCACAAACAACTTGAGGAAGAAATGACAAACTGACAACATATTTTCCCAATGTATAAAAATGGCATATATCCTGCCCTGGACAGTAATTAGAACATTGGCCAATACACCAAAGGACACGTACCTGGGTTGCAAGTTTGATCCCAGGCCCTGGACAGGGCACGTGTGGGAGGCAACCAATCAATGTGTCTCACACTGATGTTTATCTCTCAGTCTCTCTCTACTTTTCCCTCCCTTCCACGCTAAAAAATCAATAGAAATAATATCCTTAGGTGAAAATTAACAACAAAAAATGGTATTTTATGTATTGAAAGTTTTGATTTTATAGTCTTAAAGACATTTGTAATGCATAACTATCTAGCACTTATTTACTACTTTGGATTCACTGCTATTAGGTTATAATTCTTAAATTGTGCCTAATTCCCTCCCCTATTAATTAAAAAAAATCTAACAATTAAATTTTATAATCATTTCAACAGGAAAACATTACACAATACATTAGGGCAAAATAAATTAACAAAGGTGAAAGTAAAGCCTGGCTGGCATGGCTCAGTGGTTGAGCATTGATCTATGAACAAGGAGGTCACAGTTTTATTTCCAGTCAGGTCGCGTGCCAAGGTTGTGGGCTTGATCCCCAGTAGGAGGCATGCAGGAGGCAGCTGATCAACAATTCTCTCTCATCATTGATGTTTCTCTCCATTCCTCTCTGAAATCAATAAAAAAGAATCCTATATAATAAAAGGTTAATATTCAAATTGACCGAATGTCAGAATGGCTGGTTGCTATGACACATATTGACCACCAGGGGGCAGATACTCAACACAGGAGCTGCCCCTTGGTGATCAGTGCTCCAGAAGCTGGGCTCAGGGCTGGCGAGCACAGCAGCGGTGGCAGGAGACTCTCCTGCCACTGCGGCATTGCTAAAGATGTATGACTGATGGTTTAGGCCCACTCTCCACCTTCGAAGGTCCTTTCGGCTATGGCCTCAGGCCACAGCTTCTTCCATGCAGAGATCAAAGTCCTCATTGTAACACCCAGCCAGGCCTGATCAATAATTCTGAGGCATATCACGATGTTAAAGTGGTTCTTCCAGAACTCTCAAAGGGTGAAGTTTGTGTTCTCCATCACCTCAAAGCAGCGCCGGAACAGGTGCTTGATGTACAGCTTTTTAAAATTAGAAATCACCTCCTGATCCATGGGCTGCAGGATAGGAGTGGTGTTGGGAAGTAGTTAGACAACCTTTATAAACTTGAACCCTTTGAGGAGTTCATCTTCGAGGTTTGGTGGGTGAGCAGGAGCATTGTCGAGGACGAGGAGGGCTTGCATGGTTAGGTTGTTTTCCTGTAGATATTTCTTAACAGAAGGGCCGAAAAACAGGTTTACCCACTCCACAAAGAACTGCCTGGTGACCCATGCCTTCGGGTTTGCCCTCCACATAACTTGCAGTTTATCTTTTAAAATCTGATGTGACTTAAAGACTCCGGGGTTTTCCGAATGGTATACAAGCAGAGGCTTGATCTTGCAGTCGCCGCTCGCATTGGCGCACAGTTGGAGAGTTAGTCTATCCTTCATGGGTTTGTGGCCTGGCATCGCCTTCTCCTCTGCCGTTATATAAGTCCTATTCGGCATCTTCTTCCAAAAAAGCCCTGTCTTGTCATAGTTGAAGACTTGTTGGGGGATATATCCTTTGGCTTCTATCAGTTTGGAAAACGTTTTGAGGTAATCCTCAGCTGCCTTCACATCCGAACTTGCTGCCTCACCATGCCTGATGATGGAGTGAATGCCAGACCTTTTCCTGAAGTTATCAAACCAGCCTCTACTGGCTTTAAATGAGTCTTTCCATGCTTCGTCCGTGGAAGTGCGTGGGGTCTGCTCCAGCAAATCACCGTAAATCGTTCGCGCCTTCTCGAATATGATGCCCTGTGTTAATGTATCTCCTTTAAGCTGCTTCTCTGTCACCCACACCACCTGTAGATTCTCCATCTTTTCATGGAGAGAGCTACGGAGCTTAGAAATTATTGTAATGCCCTTAGCTGGCGTTATACCCTTTATCAACTCCTTCTGTTTAAGCACAGTGCATATCGTTGAAGTACTATGCCCGTATTGCCTTGCCAAGTCACCCACTCGCACACCTTGCTCATATTTTTCTATGATTTCACGCTTTAATTCAATAGACATCACCCTCTTCTGAGCAGTGACCTTTCCACTCGCTTTCTTCGGACCCATGGTTATAAAAAGAAACATGATAAAGTATGTAAATGCACAAAAGATGCTTCGACAACGAGGTAGACAAGCACACTGACTGAGGCGTGGGAAACTATGAGATGCTCAAATCGCGGTAAACTGGTGGGTCGTGTGCAGGCAGCCGATCCGCGCAATTACTCATATCTCAAATGTTGCTCATATTTCAAAGCAAAAAAATCGCTTGCTCCACAGCTCATATCTCAAAAATCTCGTATGTTAGGGCACTCGTATCTTGAGGTACCACTGTATTTAAAAATTGAAAGTGCCTGATAGGCATGGCTCAGTGATTGAGTACAGACCTATGAACCAGGAGGTCACAGTTTGATTCCCGGTCAGAGCACATGCCCAGGTTGCAGGCTTGAACCCTAGTGGGGGCATGCAGGAGGCAGCCAATCATTGATTCTCTCTCATCATTGAAGTTTCTCTATCTTTTCCTTTCTCTCTGAAATAAATAAAAATATATTTAAAAAAAATTGAAAGTAAAGTAACTACACTAGTTTAGGAAAAGATAACCAGTAGGTAAGACTGGTTTGTTAGTATCTCTACTAATAAAAGTCTAGGTGGCCCTCGCGCAACACCCTCATGTGATCATAAGATGGCCACCACAAGATGGCCACCCCCACGTTATTACAAAATGGCTGCCACAAGAAAGCTGTCACAAGATGGCCAGCAAGGGAAGGCAGTTGTGGGCCATCAGGCCAGCAGGGGAGGGCAGATGGGGCAATTTGACCAGTAGGGGAAGGCAGTTGGGTGTTATCGAGATGGCAGGGGAAGGCAGTTGGGGACAACTGGGTTTGCAGGGGAGCGGTTAGGCAGCGATCTGGCTGACAGGAGAGCAGTTAGGGGGTGATCAGGCTGGCAGATAGAAGCCGTTAAGGGGCTAATCAGGAAGGCAGGCAGGCAAGTCATTAGGAGCCCGCAGTCCCAGATTGTGAGAGGGATGTCCAACTGCCGATTTAGGCCTGATCTTACGGATCCCAGATCCAAGGGGTCCCAGGTTGGAGAGGTTGCAGGCTGGGCTGAGGGACACTCCTCCAGTGTCTAAGTATCATGCACTGGGCCTGTAGAATCATATAATTGTCAGGAAAGGTAATCTAATGTGCCATCTTCCTTTCCACTCAGCCACATAAGAAGGGCTTTGGGACTGGAATACCTCACCAAATGAAGAGCTACTGTAGGTGGTGTAAAGCTTATCACCATGTGTAAGAAAATCTGTTTCAGGCTCAATATGAGCTTCTTTGTTCTGTTAAGTGGGTGGTTCAATGGCCCTCAGACACGCCCCCAGCATTATTTCTGGCTCTCAGGGAAAGGGTCTGGTCTTTCTGCTGCAGCATTAGATAGGTGTGTGCAGACCATCTGTCTTGCATGTTGCCCAGAGAGCATAGGAGTAGAGGAGTTGAGGGGTAGCCCTATTGGTCACAAGAGACTATCATACACTATTAGGGCTGATCTTGCTGTGTCTCCTCTCTCAGCAAAAGAATTGTTCCAACTGATTCTTGACTGCTTTTGGTGACTCCAATACTAGGATGCAGTGAGCAGAAGTGTTTGGACTTCTATCTCTGGTGGCTGGCATAGTGATGAACTTTGCTATTGACCATGTAGTTAAAGTCCTTCCCAGCATTGTTAACCAGTGTACATTAATTTGCTTAACAATAATGGAAAACAACCCCTTTCTATTTTGTCTATTTGACTACTTTTTCTAACTACCATAACAGTCCTCAAAGTGCAGTCCATGTTCATCAAGGATTCACAGAAACCCTTTCAGGGGGTTTACAATATTTAAATTACTTTCATAACAACATTAACATGCTGTTTGCCTTATTAGCTGTGTTGACATTATACTAATGGTGCAAAATCAAAGGTGTTAAAACTGCTGGAACCTTAGTATAAGTCAAGGCAATGGTACCAAATGGTAAAAGCAGTTCTTGTATTTTTACCACTATGAGCTCAACAGTAAACCGACTGAAGTCTTGTCAAGATATGCAGAAAATTTTTTAACTCTTCAAAATTATGAACATATATGCAAACATAGATTAAGAGACAATGTAATGTAATGTGGCAACATAAGAAACATTCAGACCTGTGAAGAATTTTTGTGAGTTTAAGTCAAACTGTCAACAATTGCCAGGAAGCAAAATCTCAATGGATAGAGATAATGCTTTAGATCAGTGGTTCTCAACCTTCCTAATGCCGTGACCCTTTAATACTGTTCCTCATGTTGTGGTGACCCCCACCCATAAAATTATTTTCGTTGCACTTCATAACTGTAATTTTGCTATTGTTAATGAGTCGTAATGTAAATATCTGTGTTTTCTGATGGTCTTAGGCGACCCCTGTCAAAGGGTCATTTGACCCCCAAATGGGTCGCGATCCACAGATTGAGAACCACTGCTTTAGATAATAGCAGTTTTGTACCTAATTTTATACATTGCAATCATAATGAGGGGATTTGTGGTCTCCACAGAGTGGTACCTTTGCTTTGAGAGGTCCAGAAAAGAAAAATTATTTTGACATTCCAAAGATAAGTTATCATAGATACAAAAAGACAATAGACAGGCTCAATTAAGGTAAAAATTAGCCTTTGTCAGGGATGATGCCGGCCTAGGACATGACTACCTATCATAAACTGCTTTTAGTTTAAAAGTTTTGATGTCTTAACATTCTTTGTGGTTATTTTGGTTTCTGAGTTGTAAGGTCACCCACCACATAGGCCTTCCCTGAGCTTGTCAGGTTTAGGATGTGGCCTTCTCTTGTCCACAAATACATTTACTAGAAAATCAATTTTTATTCTCACATAAATTGAGTATACCTAATTATATCAAATGCCTGAAATTATCCAAGCTCTATGAGGCTCTATGACTTGCACCAAGAAACAAAAAAACACAGGTCCCACAACTATCACACCCAAAATACAATTTGATGAATTTCATTTAAGAAGAGTGAATAAGAAGCACAACAAAAAAGAAATGCTGTAAACTTACTAGTATCCTCTAAATGTTACCATGCAAAGACTTAAATAAGTTTTCCTATATAATAAATAAGTTTTCCTAATATGCAAATTGATGGAATGTAGAAACAATCGGTTGCCATGACATGCACTGACCACCAGGGGGCAGGCCCTTAACGCAGGAGCTGCACAGTGGTAGTTAGTGCACTCCCACAGGGGGAGCACTGCTAAGCCAGAAGCCAGGCTCACAGCTGATTGAGTGCAGCAGTGGTGGCAGTGGCAGTAGCCTCTCCCACCTCCCTGGCTGTGCTAAGGATGTCCCACTGATGGGGATAGAGCCCAAGCCACAGTCGGACATACCCTGAGGGCTCCGGACTGCTAAACGATGCAGGCTGGGTTGAGGGGACACCTCCCTCCGAGTGCACAAATGTGGTGCACTGGCCTTTAGTCATAACGTGAGAAGTCTCCAGATACTTCTTACACATTCAGCTTTACAGGAAGCTAAACATTTTGGACATTAAAAAAACACTATTACTGATTCCCTCCTTAATGACTGGTCTTGTTCCCCTGCCCCCAGTCACTATGGGTCAAGAAAACCTTTTCCATATCAAGATTACTTTTTTTTTTAATTAAATCATTATTATTCAGATTACATTTGTTTCTCTTTTTTCCGCCCCACCCAGCTCCTACCCTTCCCTCAGCCCTTACCTCCCTCCCATTAACCTCATCCATAGGTGTATGATAATTGTCCAGTCTCTCCCTGTACACCCCTCACTCCTTTCCCCCTGAGAATTATCAGTCCACTCCCTTTCTGTGCTCCTGATTCTATTATATTCACCAGTTTATTCTGTTGATCAAATCTTTAATTCACTTAATTTTTAGATTAACTTGTTGAGAGGTATGTATTTGTTGTTCATAATTTTTTGGCTTTTACCTTTTTCTTCTTCCTCTTCTAAAAGAGTACCTTTCACATTTCATATAATACTGGTTTGGAGTTGATGAACTCCTTTAGCTTTTTCTTCTCTGTGAAGCTCTTTATCTGCCCTTCAATTCTGAATGATAGCTTTGCTGGATAGATTATTCTTGGTTGTAGGTTCTTGCTATTCATCACATTGAATATTTCTTGCCACTCCGATCTGGCCTGCATCGTCTCTGTTGAGAAATCAGCTGACAGTCGTATGGGTGCTCCCTTGTAGGTAATTAACTGTTTTTCTCTTGCTGCTTTTAATATTCTTTGTCTTTTGCTCTTGGTATTTTAATTATGATGTGTCTTGGTCTGGTCCTCTTTGGATACCTTTTATATGGGGTTCTGTGTGCTTCCTGGACTTGTAAGTCTATTTCTTTTACCAGATATGGGAAGTTTTCAGTCATTCTTTCTTTAAATAGGTTTTCAGTATCTTGCTCTCTCTCTTCTTCTGGCACCCCGACAATTCTGATGTTGGTACACTTGAGCTGTCCCAGAGGCTCCTTACATTATCTTCACATTTTTGGATTCTTTTCTCTTCTTGCTTTTCCAGTTGAATGTTTTCTGCTTCTTTATATTTCAAATTTTTGACTTGATTCTTGCCTTTCTCTAGTCTGCTGTTAGGACTCTGTATATAATTTTTTATTTCAGTCAATGTCTCTAGTTGGTCCTTTTTCATCTCCTCTTGGGTCTCGCTAAATTTATCCAACTTTTCTAGCATATTCTTGGAAAACCTTATAAGCATGATTTTGAACTCTATATCCAGTCGTTTTTTTTCCTCCATTTCTTTTGTTTGTGATCCCTTCCCTTGTCTCGGCATTTTCACTATGCCAGGAGAACTTCTGTGTTGGATTTAGCCTTATGATACCAGACTTGCAAAACCGAAGAAGCCTCTGTTGAGCTTGGGATGGGTGGAGTCTCAGGGCTTAAGGGACCCCCTTGCCTTCCAATCGGCCCCGCCCTCCACGACCCCCGAGTCTCACGTGACTGGGTAATCGCTGGAGCGGTCTTTGTGCGCGCGAGCCCGCAGTGCCTCTAGACCGCTGCCTTTCCGGCTCCCCTGCGCTCCAGGACCACACGAGTCTAGGTCCCCAGGGTTTCACCCGAAACAGGGGCTTAGTAGAGTCAGAAGTGGCACAGTTGGTATGGTCTGTCTCCCACCCACACAAAAGCCAGCGGTACAATCAGCAATCTGTCCTCTGCGCAGTGCTGTGCATGCCAGCAGACCTCTGATCTTTTGCGACTCTCCTAAATTTCTGTGCACCTCTCCCTTTTCACAGTCCAAACTCCCCCCGTATGAGTTTCGCTGGATCTGGGGTTTAGTGTCATAAGATAAGGGGTTCAATGCCTTTGAGAGTCTCCATTTCCCTCCTGCCAGAGAAAACCAGCCAGGTACTCCGGCACCCGCTCTCTCCAAGCGCGCGTCTCTGTACCTCAGCTTTTTGCAGCTCCTCTGGGTTTCCGTGAGCCCCTCTCCTTCCCTCTAGCTGTAGAACTTCCACTCAGCCAGCTTTCCTGTGGTTCTGGATGATGTCCGTTCTGATGTAGTTTTGAAATTGTGCGAGGCAGCAGTGTAGGTGTTTACCTATGCCACCATCTTGGATTCTCCCATAAAGATTACTTTTACTAGAATGCGAAATATTAGGACTTATTCATTAAGTTCCACACAGCCCTATCACAATTAAAATAGAAACTAAATATCTATTTTTGACATTTATAAGGTAATTTAAGTACACCTTTGGTCTAAAATATCAGGCGATATAAAAGGCTTCTTTCATCACAGCTTAAGAAATGAGCTCTATTGTCATTTCTTCCTTCATCAATTTTCTATTTTGAAACTACTTTGGACACCTAATTCTATCAAGGTTCAGAGCCTCCTGATCTCCAGCTCCATGGTGCAGCCCTCGTTTGTTGGATTTATGTATCTTCTATAATTAAAACTTTGTAGCCTTGAGTGAAGGCCTGGGCCAGCCAGGGTGTGTGGAAAGCTTGGCTTCCTCCATCGCCAGGGAAACCCAAGTCTCCCTCCTGCTCATTCTGTGGCTGCAGCTAACTTGGTTGGGGTTAATTTGCATACTCGCTCCTGATTGGCTGGTGGGCGTGACTTGTGCGTATAGTGGAGTCATGGTTAATTTGCATATTATTCTTTTATTAGATAGGATAGTTTACATTAGGGTTTACATTGGTGTTATACAGTCTACGACTTTGGACAAATGTATAACACCTATCCATCATTATGGTATCATACATAGTAATTTCACTGCCCTAAAATTACTCTGTGCTCTACCTATTCACCCCTTCCTCCCCTTGAACCTTATCAACTACTGATCTTTTTACTGTCTCCACAGTTTTGCCTGTTTCTAAGTTAGGAATGTGCATTAAGATTCCTCCATGTTTTTTATTTATCAAGTACACTTTTTTTCCTATCACTGAACAAGGGGCCCAGTGCATGAATTCAAGCACCTTGAAAGGAACTGTGGGCTTTGAAGTTGCAGTGGGCACAGGGGTGGGTCTCAGCCCATCATGCATGTCCCCACCCCCCCTCCCGCCACAGACCCTCCCACTCAACCCCCAGATTCCTGTCTGCCAGCAGCTCCTGCTCCCACCTCTGCCATTCCCATGCACTGACTGCACCAGCTTTGATCTCACCCACTAATGGTGTGGAGCAATTGGGGTCAGTGCCAACAGCCGGTGTGGGCAGGGCCGGTGCTGTCAGCAGATGAGAGTGGCAACTGCTGCCCCTACTGCCCCTCAGGAGAGGGGCAGGTGCAGAAGCCCTCAGAGATGATTGGGGCTGGCAACTGCCACTCGCACCTGCTGATGGCACTGAGCAATTAGGACCAGTGCCAGGTGCTGGCAGTGGGTGTGAGCAAGGATATTATCAGCAGTGGGTACAAGAGATAGAGAACCCCTGAGGGATGATCAGGGCTGGCAGCCACCACCTGCCAACAGCACCAAGCAATCAGGGACAACACAAGACACTGGCAAAGGGTATGAGAGGCATGCTGGGGCAAAGAATTTTCAGCAACCACTAGAGGCTCATTCCAATGACAGCTGATGCCTTCTATGTTCTGCATGCTCCCCCTGATGGTCAGCACATGTCATAGCAACCACTTGTTCTGCCATTCAGGCTTTGAATATTAGGGTTATTTATACACATACACACACACACACACACACACACACACACACACTAGAAGCCTGTTGCATGAAGTTTGTGCATGGGGGTGTGTGTCCCTCAGCCCAGCCTGCACCCTCTCCAATCTTGGACCCCTGGAGGGATGATGAACTGCCCATTTAGGCCCGATCCCACTGAGATCAGTCCTAAACAGGCCGTTGGATATCTCTCTTACAATCCAGGACTGCTGGTTCCCAACTGCCCTCCCCTGGAGGCCTGGTCCCACCCCCCTAACAGCCCTCCTGTGTTGGCCTGGTCTCCCCCAACTGTCCTTCTCTGCTGGCCTGGTCACCCCAAACTGCCTTTCCTGCAGGCCTGACTGCCCCCAACTGTCCTCCCCTTCAGGACTGGTCCCCCTAAACTGCCTTCCCCTGCAAGCCTTGTCCCTCGCAACTGTTCTCCCCTTTAAGTCTGGGTCCCCACAACTGATCTCTCCTGTAGGCCTGGACCCCCCAACCGCTCTCCCTTGCAGGCCTGGTCCCCCCCCCAATTGCCCTCCCCTGAAGGCCTGGTTGTCCCTAACTGCCTTTCCCTATAGGGCTCTTCCTCCCCAACTACCCTCCCCTGCAGGCCTTGGTCCCCCCCAACAGTCCTGCCCTTCAGGTCTGGTGGCTTCTAACTGCCTCCCCCCCCCCCGCTCACCATTTTGTGGTAGCCATCTTGTGTCCACATGGGAGTGGCCATCTTGTGTATTGGAGTGGTGATAATTTGCATATTACCTCTTTATTATATAGAATATAGAAGATAGTATTCCAGTGTATGGATATACCACAGTTTATCTATTCACCTACTGAAGAATGTGATTGAAGAACAGAGCATACTGAGGTTTCTTCACAAATTTCTGTTTCAACTGCAATTAAAAGAATTTCAATATAAAGTGCTCTGACTTGTAGGCAGATTAATTATACTTAGAAAATTAAATAATCTTTCCTTAAATTTCAAAAAGCTTCTAAAAGTCACTGAAAAATGATATCACATCAAAATTCTAGTTTCATTAGTGATATACAGACCTAAAGTGAATAGTAAAAACTTTGGAGTATATCAAGTAGAGTACTTTAAAACAAAATGTAAAGTTGAGAGAGATATTTTGGTGAGAACCAAGGAAAGAGACTGCTGATAGAAATCTACATGGAGTCAGACCACATCTCAAATAGTGATATCAGAAACTATCCTTTAAAATAAGCCTGAATACTATTGGTTTAGTCTGGAGATCAATATATGCCATAGGATAATGTTGAAAACATGCTTTCAAACAGCCAGCAATTGGTGGAGTTTAACATCTGGGTATGCGAGGAAAAGAAGCAAAGAGAACCTTGCCAAAACCACTGCCAGCCTGGCCATTGTTGCTCAGTGGTTGGGCATAAGTCACAGTTCAATTCCCAATCAGGGCACAAGCCCGGGTTGTGGGTTCGGTTCCCAGTTGGAGACATGCAACAGGCAGCTGATCATTATTTATGTTTCTATCTGTCTCTCTCTCTCTCTCTCTCTCTCTCTCTCTCTCTTCCTTCCTCTCTGAAACCAATAAAATACACACGCACATTAGTAGCTCAGTGCATGAAGTTTGTGCACGGGAAGGGTTGTCCCTCAGCCTGGCCTGCACTGTCCCCAATCTAGGATCCCTCAGGGGATGTCCCTCTCACAACTTAATGCGGCCTCCTAACCATTTGCCTGCCTGCCTGATTGCCTCTAACCACTTTTGCCTGCCAGCCTGATTACCCCCTAACCACTCGCCTGCCAGCCTGATTGACGCCTAACTGCTCCCCAGTCAGCCTGATCACTCTCAAATGCCCTTTCCTGCCAGCCCGATCACCCCCAACTGCCCTCCCCTGTCAGCCCAATCACCCACAACTGCTCGCCCCTGCTGGCCCAATCACCCACAACTGCCCTCCTGTGCTAGCCTATTCACCCACCACTGCCTACTCCGCCACTAGGACCCAATTCCTCTGCGCGAGGTGGTAGAGACGTCAGGACCTCCTCAGTGCCGTGCAGAGCCACAGGACCCCCAGTCCTCACCATGCAGAGTGGTTGCTGGACCCTGCCTCTGCTGTGTGTGCAGCCATCTTTTGGCGGCCATCTTGTGACGACGTCACACGAGAGCCACCTAGGCTTTTATTAGTATAAATATACGTGTGTGTGTGTATACACACACACACACACATATATATATATATGTGTGTCTGTCTATATTTATATATATATATTAAATGCACACATGAAACAAAGCAATTGTACCAAATAATATATGTAATGTATCATTGAGCCTGTAACATATAGAAATGTACCATTCTATATAATAACCCTATATAATAAAAGGCTAATATGCAAATCGAGTAGATGGCGGAACAACCGGTTGCTATGATGTGCACTGACCACCAGGGGAAAGACACTCTACTCAGAAACTGTCCCCTGGTGGTCAGTGTGCTCCCACAGGGGGAATGCCACTCACTCAGAAGCTGGGCTCACGGCTGGCGAGCAAAGTGGCAGTGGCAGGAGCCTCTCCCTCCTCTGTGGCAGTTCTAAGGATGTCTGACTGCCAGCTTAGGCTCAATCCCTGCAGACATCCCCCAAAGGCTCCTGGACTGGGAGAGGGCAGGCTGGGCTGAGGGCCCCTCCCCCTACCCTGAGGGCATGATTTTTGTGCACCAGGCCTCTAGTATAGAAATATTTGTTAATAAAGTACAGAAGTCAGTAGGAGCAAAGCTGTACTGGGCTAAAGAAATAATTCCAGATGGTAACTTGAATCAACAAGAACAAGAAATAGAGAGAACCAGATATGATCAATATGGTCAATATAACAAAAGCTATAAATATGTACTTCTCCTTTCTTCTTCCAGCTTCTTTAAAAGATATAACCATTAGCCCAGCCAGTGTAGTTCAGTGGTTGGTCATGGTTTGGATTTCCGGTCAGGGCACATGCCCAGGTTTCAGGTGTGGTCTCCAATGAGGGACATGCTGGAGGCAGCCAAGCAATGATTCCCTCTCATCACTGATGTTTCTTTCTCTCTGTCCCTTTCCCATCCTCTCTGAAATAAATAGAAATATATATTTTTAAAGAAGATATAACCATTATAACAATATATTGTTAGGTTTTGTAACATTTATAGATACAATTCTATCTAATAAAAGAGTAATATGCAAATTGACCGTCACTCCAAGACACAAGAAGGCCACCCCCATGTGGTCAAAGATAGCTGCCCCTATGTGGACACAAGATGACCATCACAAGATGGCTGGCAGGAGATGGCAGTTGTGGGCAGTTGGGGGAGACAAGGCCAGCAAGGGTGGGCAGTTTGGGGGTGGGGGGGAGAACCAGGCCTGCAGGGGAAGTCAGTTGTGGGGGACCAAAGTCTGTATGGGAGGGCAGTTGAAAAGGACCAGGCCAGCAAGGGGATGGCAGTCAGGGGAGGGAGGGGGGGGAAAGAAGGTGCGGGGAAGGAGGGGAGACCAGGCTTCAGGAGAGGGCAGTTGTGGGCTATCAGGCCAGCAGGCTGGGCAGTTAGGAGTGGCCAGGCCAGCAGAAGAGTGGCATTTGGGGAGACACGTCCAGCAGGGGAGGGCAGTTTGGGGGGACCATGCCTGCAGGGGAAGGCAGTGTGTGTGTGGGGGACCATGCCTGCAGGGAAGGGCAGTTAGGAACAATCAGACTGGCAGGGTAGGGCAGTTAGGGGTGACCAGGCTGGTAGGGGAGGGTAAGTAGGGGCAATCGGGCCGGCTGGGAAGCAGTTAGATGTCAATCAGACTGGCACTGGAGTGGTTAAGAGGTGATCAGGCTGGCAGGCAGAAGTGGTTAGGGGCAATCAGGCAGAGACGGGTGAGCAGTTGGGAGCCAGCATTCCTGGATTGTGAGAAGGATATCTGACCATGATCAAGCCTAAATGTTGGTCGGACATCCCTCAAGGGGTCCCAGATTGGAGGGTGCAGGCTGGGCTTAAGGACACCACCCCCATGCATGAGTTTTGTGCACCAGGCCTCTAGTATCCTATCTAATAAAAGAGTAATATGCAAATTGACTATCACTCCAACACACAGATGGCTGCCCCCATGTGGACACAAGCTGGCCACAAGATGGTCAGCAGGGGAGGGCAGTTGGGAGGGACCAGCCAACAGCGGAGGGAAGTTGGGGGGGACCCAAGGAAGGGCAGTTAGGGAGACCCAGGCCTGCAGGGAAGAGCAGTTAGGATGACCAGGCCTATAGGGGAGGGCAGTTAGGGGTGAACAGGCCTTCGGGGGTGGGGGGCAATTAGGGGCAAACAGGCTGGCAAGGGAGTGATTAGGAGGTGATCAGTCTACAGGCAGAAGCAATTAGGGGCAATCAGGAAAGCAGGCAGGCAAGCAGTTGGGAGCCAGCAGTCCTAGATTGATTGTGAGAGGGTTTCCAGATTGGAGAGGGTGCAGGCTGGGCTTAAGGACACCTACCCTCCCCTGTGCACAAATTTTGTGCACTGGGCCTCTAGTATGTATAATAATTATATCACAAAAAGCAGGGAAAGAAAACTCTTTTGGAGTAAAATTTTTCAATCTCATTGGAATTAAGTTGTAAATTTAATGCTGACTCTAAGATGTATATGGCAAGACCTAAAGCAATCAACCACTAAGGAATCAACTTTTTTAAAAGTGAAAAAAATCAATTAAAAAATTAAACTGCTGCAGGAGTAAATAGTCACTTAATACAATAGAAATCAGTAAAGAAGAGATAGAGGAACACAAAAGATATGAGACATACAGAAAACAAAAAGTAAAAATGGGAGGTATAACTCAACTATATCAATAACATTGAACATAATGGAGTACACAGCCCTAACTGGTATGGCTCAGGTAGTTGATCATTATTCTGTGAATTAAAAGCTTGCTGATTTGATTCCCCGTCAGGGCACATGCTTAGGTTTTGGGTTCAATTTCTGCTGAAGGTACATGTGGGAGGCAAGCAAATGTTTCTCTCTCACATCAATGTTTCTCTCTCGCTCTCTCTCTTTTGCCCTAAAAATCAATAAAAACATTTTTAAAATAAACAGAATAAATAATCTAAGTGAAAGACAGATTCCTAGATTAGGCTAAAAAAACAAAACAAAACCAAGATATAACTGTATGCTGTCTAGAGTAGACACACTTTAGATTTAATGGTACAAATCATGTAAGTAGCAACCATAAGAAAGTTGTAATGTCAAGCAAATAAAATTATTTTAAATGTTAGTAGGGAAAAATAAGGACATTTTGTAATAAGTGTCAATCCAAAAGAAACTAACATTTATAAACATGTATGTACCTAATAAAACAGATAACCAAAAAAAGTGTAGCAAAGACTCACAAAAATGAAGATAGAAATGGACAACTCAGCCATAACTGAAGTCTTTAAGACTCCACATTCAGCAGACATCTAAGACTCTGAAATGTAAGGACTAAAACAGAACCTTCATCCTTCCTCATCCCCACCCACCTTTAAAATCTGCTCCTTCATTTTCTCTGTAACTGGCAATTACAACCATCCAATTGCTCAGCAAAATCTTAAGTTTCTGACGCTCACATCCCACATCCAATCAATCTGTGAATTCTACAGCCTGTCCTTTCAAAATATATCCAGAATCCAACCACTTTTTCTACTCCCACCATCACTCACAGGATTACTAAATTATATTCCTACCTGGATTCCACCTTTCCACCCAGAGTTCTGTTTTCTGTCTTCACACAACAGCAAAGTGAACCTTCTACAACAAATTAAATGTCAAATTTTAAATGAAATCCAAATCCTTTTCAGCTTTATTTTCTATTTTTTTAAACACTATATTCTCTTTACACTGAACTTCTTTGCTGTCCTTAGCAAGTTAACCTGAATTTATTATATAACCCTATTTTTAAAATATCATTAATATATGTATAAATGTATAAAAAAGTGAGAAAGGATAAGTCCTACTATAAAATGTGAGTAAAAATAATTTATAGGTAGTAGGATTATAGACAATTTTCATTTTTCCTTATTGCAAAAAATATTTTAATATATGTAATATTTATGCTTTTATGTATTACTATATAATAAGTTGAAAAAAAAGCTGTGTATAAAATCCCCACATCCAGTGGTGATAGCATTTAACAATATATGAAATCTGGAAATAAACCAGGTGGGTTACAGAAAAAAAGAAACAAATTAAAACCCGAAACAAACGTCGCCTACAGACAAAGCATGTACTACTATGTTCCAGCCACTTTCATTCATTATTTCTTTTAATTCTTGTAATAACTCCATGTGATGAGAATTATTTTTGTGTTACTAGTGCAAAATGAAGCCACAAAAGGTTCCTAGTAAATACGTTGTTTGAAGTTGCAGAGCAAGTGATGAAGCCCAGGTCTCTGTTAACGTTGGTTCGGTTTGGGCAATGGAACTTTGGGTAGTTTTTGTTTCCTTTTGCTTTATATATTCTAGATTTTCATGAACGCATCAGAACTGCTTTAAAACAAACAAAAAGCTAAACTAATTTTCAATGAAAAAAAGGGAAAAGTTTTTGTGCTGTAACAAAGGAACAGCCCAGTATGTTCCCAAAGGGCTACAAATTCCAAGTCTGTAAAAGATTTAAACTAGATAAAAACTTAAGTATTATCCAAAAGGAGATCTGGGGACTCTTTCATAGATCAGTTTCCTTCAAAGGATTTTATGGTGCTCTTCATTTTTGTTTACAGCCTACGTTATAATGAGCCTAACGCGACTGGCGATGCCAGTGTTGACTAGTTTACATTTTTTCACGGGAGGAAGATAATTCAAAGGCATTATCAACTATTTCTGGAATGTGTATTTTGTATGAAAGTAATAATGCTTGAAAGAAATGATGGCAAGAACAAGTCGTGTCTCCAAAACCCCATCTCCGGACCCGCAAACCTGTTCGGTATTGTTTGGGAGTGGGAGGGTGGGGGGCGCCAAGCGCTTAGCTTTCAGGATCTCTTCAGCAAAACAATCTCCGCTTGACTGAATGCGGCCGCCGCGAGGTTCTAGGGACGCGGGATTCTCTGGTAAATGGGCCTCCGCCAGGACTGGCAGCTGGGAAACCGCCCGACTGTAATGGCGGCAACAGTGCGGAGACTGACAGGGACTGAAGAGCTGGCTTGGATCCACCAAGCAAACGCCTGCCCGGAGCGAGCACGAAGGCACCACGAAGGCACCGGCCAGAAGCCGGAAGTTCTGCCTTGATCCGTAGCTTCAGGGCCGGAACTGCAAAGGACGGCAGACCCACCCACCCCTTCCTGCTACGCACGCACGCGCGCACGCACGCACGCGACTTCCTGGCCCGGGCATAGGCTGCGAGTCCACCCACTGGGAAGCGCCAGCTCGCTGAGGCCCCGCCCCTCTGGGGAGTTCTCGGGGTGAATTCAATTCCGAAGCTACTTCTCTGCCAGGCTTGCTATGAAAGGTACCTGCTAGGCAGCTTTCCAGAGCGTTAGTTCCTGAATTGGCGAAGGAAGAACAGCAAGAATGAAAAGCCGAGTTTGTAGTTTGAAAATGGAAAATTTGTTGCTTCATAAACACTTGCTAAATTGTTACAGGGCAGTAAAAGCTAGGAAAACTCCAGGGCAAGAGGAATAGGGAAACTGAGGTAGGAAAGTTAAAACAAGGCCAAACACTGGGGGCAATTTGAAGCCAGCTTTTAAATAACAAGCCATTATCTTCCCCAGCCAAGGATTCTTTTCAAGGTTAAAAGCCTCCCTAAGGAGAGAATGCGGGGAAGGAAGGGGAAAAGGGGCAATTTTATTTTTTGCTCCCTAAACACAAAAGCCAGAAGGGTCAAGGCTTAGCAAGATGAAATTGCTGGATGTGGCTATGAATTATGGGAAGGCCACAACAAAGTAAAAAGGGACCTTGAGAATTAACCTGTACCAAGATAGCAGAGGAATTCTGAAACCTATGGACAAGAGGGTATAAAATAACCCCTCTGATCCCCACCCAACTCATAACTCTCCAGATTAGCTAAGAGCCCATCTGTGCATATTATACCTGAGGATAAACTTGCTTGCCTTACTTCTTTAATAAATGTGTTTGCTTTCATTGCTTTAACAAAATTGGCTTTATCACAATGCAATCAGGGTCTCTCATTTAAATTGATTTATATGAGAAGACAAGAACTGGAGTGGGTACAGCCCTTACCTTCTGACTCAGGGCTGTCTAATTACACCTCTCTGGTTGTCTGTGAGAGGGATCTATAACAATGATTAAAGTAGTAGGTTTAACTTTTAACTCTTCCATTAAAAAAAATTTTTCTAAAAGTGCAACAGCAACATAAGGATGTGTGTGTGTGTGTGTGTGTGTGTGTGTGTTACCTGCAATTGATTTGGCTCCTACTACCTGAGACTCAGTGATGTCCACAAAAGTCCTGTGCTCCATGGCCCTGTTTGGGTCCTATAGACTCATGCCTCTGGCTTCTGTGTAGACCAATGGTTCTCAACCTTTCTAATGCTGCGACCCTTTAATACAGTTCCTCGTGTTGTGATGACCCCCAACCATAAAATTATTTTCGTTGCTACTTCCTAACTGTAATTTTGCTACTGTTATGAATAGTAATGTAAATATCTGTGTTTTCCGATGGTCTTAGGCGACGCTGCTAGTGAGAACCGCTGCTGTAGAGACTAAGACCATCGGCGGGCCGACAGTGCATGGGAGCAAAGAATTTTCAGTAACCCCTAGAAGCACACCCTGATGACAGCAACTGGCGCCCCACCTTGGTCTGGTGCCCCCACTCACCTGCTCCACCATCTTGCCAAACACCTGCCATGTTCTGCATTCTGCCTCCTGCTGCGAACGCTCGCCATGTTCTGCACACGTGCCGTAGTATTCAGCATACATCATAGGGACTGCTTGTTTGGCTGTTCTGCCATTTCGCCTATTTGCATACAGGGTTTTATATAAATAATTTATTATTTTTTGTTATTTTAATAACATATTTGAGCTATTGTCAAAATGACACATAGCCTTGCCTTCATGAGGGCAGGGCGCAGATAATACAATGAACTGTGCTTACAAGGCTGAATTAGTAATACTTTGAAAAGATATATAGGGACGAGGGAGGAATAGTTAGAACTCTGAAACCCCAACTTATACACTATTAGTACATAAATAAGCATATGGTTAAAATATAAACCATCTGTAACATATCTCTGAAAACATTCCTTTGAAAAAAGTCTTTCAAGTTATTATACCTGAACCTGATTGTTAAGGAGAAAGAGAGAAATCCTTCATGAAGAAAACAATATAATTAAGAACTATATAAACAAATGCTACAATGAGGAATCCACAAAAATCAATAATTATCCAAAGATTTGGTATTCCATATTAATAGAGTCCATGTGAGGAAATACTTAACATTTTAACACGCTAGGGACTCAGCCAAACAGGTACTTATTTTTAAAGAATATTTATAACTCTTCCCCTCACAATGTAAGATATATGAGAAGCCCAGATATTCTGAACTCAAACTTCCAGGATAAACCAAACTCAATTGAAAGTAATGGTCACCCTGCTTCCAGGTGTCAGAGTAAGGAGAATGTACTTTCCCCCCTACCCCCCCCCCCCAGTCTCATATAAAATCCTACATGGTGCTGAAAGCTCTCCAAAAGTCAGTAAGTGTTTTTTATATAGTATTTCATCTAGTCCCATTATTGTAGTCATTATAGAAAAATATAATTTGAACCAAAAATATTACTTAAAACTTCAATTTACAGAACAGGTGACTCAGAGGACTCCTGCCATTATCCCTAGATTTGGCAAAAATTGAAACAAAGTTCATGTTTTAAATAAATGTATCAATAACGGTTACATATAACATACATTTACGTTCTAAGTGCAGCTCTAACTTTCAAGTATTCTCAGTATGCCTTTCTACTAACTTTCCCTTAATGCTACTTCTGGTTGAATTATCTAGCCGGTAGAAAGGCACCCAACGCAGCTGAGAAGCAAAATCAATATTTTGTTTGCCCTAGATTGAGAATTTTAACTCGACTTCTGGGGCCGCGTGAAAAGATCTCAGAGACTCCCTCTCCAGCCAGTTCCCAGACCTCAACGTTCCGTTCCAGCGTTGACTAGCGCAGAGCGCATGCCTGTCGCTCGGCCTCGAACCCTTAGCAGTCACCGCCCACCGCCCCTCGCGTCCCACCGCCCCGCCTGGGGAAGTTGCGTCATCACGCTCGCTCGCCCTGTCCCCGGATGCACTTTTGTATCTGGATTCTTAGAGCGGATTCAGCTCCACGGTTCCCTGCGCGCTTAGCACATGCGCGACGGCTCTGCTCCCTCTTCCTCCTCTTCCAGTAGGCTCCACCGTCTGGGCAGCCGCCGCCAGCGCCACCGAGGAGTCAGGAAGTTCAAGATGGCCGCCGCGGAGGCTCAGTGTCTGCGGGAGCAGTCGGAGTAAGTCTCTCTCAGCAGTACAGAAGGCCGGAGCCCTGGGGACTGCCGAGTGGCCGGCGGTGGGGACCTGTACTGGCGGGCGGGAAAGTTCAGGCCTAACGGCGAGAGCCAAACTTCACCTTTCCCTGCTCGATACCTTGTGGGGCGGGAAACGTGGGGCGCCACGACTGGCCTGCGAGCTCCGCTCCCGGAGGCTGCGTCTGTTGAGTCGGCGGTGGCCGCGGCCTGCCGCGCGGCGTTCCTCTGGGAGGCGTGGGCGCGAGCGGCCTCTACAGGTCCCGCGCACTAGGCGGCGGCGGCCACGGTGCGGTCGCGCCTTCCTAGTCCTCCCACCTGGTCCGGTCGGCGGTCCCGGGCCGCCGCACTCGGTGCTGGGGATCCGAGGAGCAGTGCGGCACCCGGGCCAGCCCTGAGACGTTACCTCCTTCCGCATGCGGTGCCGGTCGCCCTGCTGTGGGGGGCTGCTTTAGAACCAGAAAACTGAGAGAAGGGGTGCTGGGGTCCCTCTTTTGGACCCTCCCACAGCTATAGTTTGTTCACTTGTCTCGCCACCCCTCTGCTCTCCACTCCATCCTCCGCCCGGTATTTTATTGGCAGCTTATTTGCCAACTTGTAAGCGTGAGACAGAGTAAGACCAAGTCCTTAGCGTTAGGCCTGGCATTTTTGGCCTGACTAACGCTTCTTTGGGAAGACCCTGAAAGTCGTAGTGGAAATTGTCAGCTCCTTCAGACCCAAGCACTTTGTCTATAGTTAAACTAATACAAGAATGGATGTGGCCCAGTGGAATACATACCTGTATATGTTGCAGAGGCTAACCATTGCTTAACTGAAATCAGTATATTTGTTTTACGTGTTTATGTTAGGAAATCTCAGGCAAGAACATAAAAGAGAATGGATTTAAAACAATATCCTTATATCGGCTGCTTTTGCGTCGGCATTATCTATCTGACTTGTTTCCAGCCATTTTAGAAAAGATATCCCAGCAACTTGGGGTTGAGAGGTATTAGAAATCTTTGCCACCAGAAGGCCCAACACTTCATTGCTGTGCAACCGGTGGGACTCCTCAATCATTTGCTTTACTCAGCTCAGCTAGACAGTGAAGTTTTTCATTAAGGACCTTTGAAAGCTGCTTTATTATCGTCACAATTTGACTTAGAGGACAGCAAATGGGGTCTAAAGTTTTAACTTGACTTTGTCTAATTTGTGTCTCATCGAGGTCACAGTGTGGCACCGTTACATTGTTTATGCCAGTGAAGTACAAATGTTATGCTATGCAGTGGTTGAACGGAGAGGTCTGGGTTTGATTCCCCTTCAGGGCACAAGACTCGTCTATGTTTCTTTCTCCCTTCCGCTCTCAAAAATCAATAAAAAACATTTAAAAAAATTAAAGCCCTGTATTATTATGGTTCATTCACTTTATTTCAGGAAGAGTTCAGATTCACTTTGAGGAGTCATTCAGCTACATTTTATTTACATATTCAAATACTAGGTTTGATAGTAATAAGTAACTTTTTTTAAGCCTCTGCAGTATGAGTGATAGTCTTGAATTCTTCTTCCCCTTCCGCACAGAACATTGGGTATAAATGGAATATTTGGTTTATATATGTTCCATTTTCAATTATTTGAAATGTTTAACAGAAAACAGTTGAATATGAAAGCAAGTACATGCTGCTCACACTAAATGCTGGATATACTGTAATATCTGAACAGTTCTTTAGAGGATACTGAATATTTATGTGGATGCTATTCGAAGAAGAACATTTAGAAAAAGTAAATATTAAAAAAACAGTTTTAAGCTTCCTGAAGGCTTTCTAGTGGCTTTTCCATTTGTCACTCATTAGCTAGCTCAGCCTTTTGGATAGTTTTAAACATTTACTTAGAAAATATATATGTGTATGTGGGTGTGTTACATAAAAAATATATTTTATATACATACACACACACACACACATACACACACACACACACACACACATATATATATATATATATATATATATGTTAATCCTCACCCAAGAATATTTACCCCCACCCCCATTTTTTTTAGAGAGAGAATGGTAGGGAGCGGGAGAAAGAGAGAGACATTGATGTGAGAGAGATACACCCATTGGTCGCCTCCCACACATACCCCTACAAGAGCCAGAGACTGAGGTACCTGCCCTTGGTCAGTGCCCTTGATCAGAATTGAACTCTCAACCCTCAGTCCACAGGCTGATGCTCTATAGTCACTGAGGAAAACCAGCCAGGGTTAAACATTTACATTTTTACTTGCATTGACTTGTTTGTACTTACCAAGTACCAGGAACTGCTCAAAGTACTGAATAGATATTAACTCATTTAATCCTTATGATGGCCTGATGGTGGTATATGCTGTTATTTTCCATGTTTTACAGATGATGATACTGAAGCACAGAAAAATTAAATTAACTTGGCCAAGGTTGTACCAAGTGAGAAAGAAACTCAAGATTTAAACCCAGGCAGTCTGGTTTTAGAATCCAGCTCCTACCTATTGTATGGTCTGGTCTGGCACTATACATTTTAAAAATAGCCTTTAAGGTTTGAAATAATTTTCATTTATTTCCAGTGTCCCAGAAAGATCTACTTTTGATGTGATAGTTCTAATTCTTTGAAATATAATCCTAAACCTGATTTAGAAAAGATGTGGGTCAATGAAATCATTTTAAGAATAATTGGTCTTGCCCGGATAGTGTGATTCACTGGTTGAGCATTGACCCATGAACCAGGAGGTTGCAGTTCAATTCCCGATCAGGGCACATGCCTTGGTTGTAGGCTTAATCCCCAGTGGGGATATGCAGGAGGTGGCCAATTGATGATTCTCCCTCATCGATGCTTCTCTCTCCCTTCCTCTCTAAAGGGAGGAAGGGAGAGAGAAGCATGTGTGTGTAAAATATATGTGTGTGTATGTATATATCTACCTAATAAAAGAGTAACATGCTAATTGAAGGTATCTACATTGATGCCCACCAGCCAATCAGGAGTGAGTATGCAAATTAACCCAACAAACATGGCGGGTTGATTTGCATACACAGGCCCTGAGTGGCAGGGGACGGGATGGGGCACTTTAATCGATGCCACATTGATGCAGGCATTACGCACCACCCCAGCCATTCTGAGGCTCGGGACCTCTGGGCATTGTGGGAAGGCAGAAAGTTGGCTCTGGGCTGGAGCAGAAAGGCTGCTGCAGCCAGAGTGAAAGCAGTGCCAGCAGCCAGGGGAATGAAGGCCCATTCTTGCATGAATCTTTATTCGTGTATCGGGCCACTAGTGTGTGTGTGTATACCTAAACAATTCCAATAATTACAGGCTGTTGTTCCTTGTGATTAAGCCCCTAAATCAGTGGTTTGCAAACTCATTAGTCAACAGAGCAGCAAACTGCATGTGGCTCGCGAGCCGCAGTTTGCCAACCACTGGTGTATACCTATATACTTGCTAATGTGTAGTGTTAAATTGCAAACTGTAAATTTATATATATGGAATTTATATACAGTAGTCCCTCTTTCACAGGGGATACATTCCCAGACCTCCAGTGAATGCCATAATCACAGACAGTACCAAAATCTCTATATACAGCTATACATGTTAAAGGTTTATAGTAACCCTGCCTTAAGCAAGTCTGTTGGTGCCATTTTTCCAACAGTGTTTGTTCATGTCCTGTCTCTATGTCACATTTTGATCATTTTCACACTATTTCAAATGTTAGTGTTACTTATACTATGGTAAATCTGTCATCGGTGATCTTTGATGTTATTACTCTTAACAGCTCAGCTGGTGGTTGGCATTTTTAGCAATATTTTTAAACTTAGGAATTGTTTTTTAAAGACAGTGCTATTACATACTTAGTAGACTGAAGTATAGTGTAAACATAATTTTTATAAGCATTGTGACTGTCTTTATTGTGACATTCACTTTCTTCTAGAGATATAGAATCAAATCTGCAATATCTCCAAGGTATACCTGTACTATGTTTTTTCCTATACATACATATCTGTGAAAAACTTTTGAGATTAACAATAACAACTAATAGTAAAATAGAACAGTCCTATATAATAAAAGGCTAATATGCAAACTGTCCGTTTGACCAGGGGATGGGGCTGGCCAACCTCCTGCATCCCCTCTCCCTGGCCAGGCAGGTCTGATCAGCCCCTATTGGGGCAGACCAGCCAGCCCCCACCCGTGCACAAATTTGTGCACCAGGCCTCTAGTTATAACAATATACTGTAGTACAAGTTATGTGAGTGTGGTCTCCAGCTCTTAGAATATTTTACTTATTGTACTCTTCTTGTGATGATACTATTACTTTCCTCATAAGAAACCTTTCCCTAAAGCTTTAGAAGAAAGTTATTAATAATGAACCTAAATTAGCTGCCTTAGCACAAAGTTGTTATATGTAATACTAGTGGCTTAGTGTATGAAATTCGTGCACATTAAAGGGGGATTCATTAGAGGAAATAATTTAAGATTGCTATTTGCCCTTTATAATAGGAGTGTCAGAGATGAAAGAAAATTGGTAAAATGTATATGAAAACTTTCCTCCTGTCAGAGGCTAGGGCACACCACGGGGACCCAGAGTCAAGACCTCTCCCACCCACATGTGCCTTAAAATCATGTGAGACCCAGACCCAGCTGGAGTCGTTTCCCCCACCCCCCACCCCCCCTCCATGGGGTAGATCTAAGCCTAGCCAGTCTCACCCTTGTCAAGCCCCACTGGGCAGGGGATGTAGCCTCAGGTCCCTTGGCTTGGCATCAGGATGGGGGGTGTGGACTGAGGTCCCCCAACCAGACTGGGGCAGGACCTTGAGGTCCCCTTTCAAACCCCGCCAAGTGGGGGACACGGCCTGAAATTCAGTATCAAGCCCCACTGGGTGGGGGACATGGCCTGAGCTCCACCGTCAAGCCCCGTCAGGCAGGGAGGCACAGCCTCAGGTCCCCCGGCCTGGCACCTGGAGGGGGCACAGCTTTAAGTCCCCCCTTCAGGGTCCACCAGCAGGGGAGTGCAGCCTCAGGTCCTCCGTCAAGCCCCACTGGGTGGGGAGCACAGCCTGAGTTCCCCAGACCCAGCCCTGGGGTGCACCTTGAGGTCCCCCATCAAGCCCCGCTGGGTGGGAAGCAGGGCCTGAGGTCCCCTGTTAACCCCTGGGGGGCGCAGCCTCAGATCCCCTGGCCTGAAGTCTCCCGGCCTGGCACTGGGGTGGGGGAGCAGCCCAGAATGGGAAGCACACCTTGAGGTCTCCCATCAAGCCCCGCCAGTGGAGGCGGGGGAGGGTTGGCCTGAGATCCCCTGTCAAGCTCCACAGGAGCGGGGGAGGGTGTAGCCTCAGGTCCCTGCTGATTGCTCCTTTAGGCTCCTTATGGGAACTTGGACTCAGCTATGGGTACAGCCATCTTTGTGATGGAGTGATGATCAATTAACATATTCCCTCTTTATTAGATAGGACTAGAAGCCCAGCATGCAAAATTGTGCAGCCCATGCAGCTGCGCCGGTCTTTGTTCATTACAGTGTTAGGGCCTCTGGATTTTTATAATATAGATGTTATGCCATTGACTAGTTGGGATCAAGTTTTCCTGATTTACCTAGTCAAACTGCAATTATTATTTTCTATGAAATTTGCCTTAGATATCAACTGAGGAGGATGAATGTCTGCTATATGCATAATTCCAGTGTGGGAGAACACGAGGATTATTAAGGTCAACCTAACTGGCCCTAAGATGCTTGTAGCATTTTTATCATTAACCTAATTATTTCTTGAGATAAAATTTAATTACAATAGAAACAGGTCACTCATGGGAATGACTCTCAAACACTGGGCATCATGATGTAGATCCTGATTCTCAGAAGCATTAGGAGCTAGATAAGCTTTTGGTAAATTCTTAAGAATTTTGAGTGAAACTTGGCAGACTTGCAAATTATAGAAATTATAGGAAGCTTTAGAAAAAGGTTCAAAGAGCAGGTTTTTCTTAGTGAGGGAGGTAATTAAATCATTTGGGGTATTGCATTCAAGAAATAGGTATGTGTACTGTGAAGCACTGGAGATACTTGAGCAAGAACAAAAGGTTTGCTGTCAAGGGTAAGAATATGGTATAGCCAGTATAAACCATGTGTAGTGTATTGAATACAGTTTTTATATTATTCTATATAAACTAGAGGCCCAGTGCATGATGTTCATGCACTGGGGTGGGAGGGGTATCCCTCAGCTGGCTTGTACCCTCTTGCAGTCCGAGACCCAGGAGAGGTTCCCACCACTGCTGCTGCACTTGCCAGCCATGAGCCTGGCTTCTGGCTGACCAGCGCTCTCCCTGTGGGAGCACACTGACCACCAGGGGCAACTCCTGAGTTGAGTATCTGCTCCCTGGTGGTTATTACATGTCATCGCAACTGGTTGTTTTGCTGTTCGATTTACATATTACTCTTATATAGGTTCATTTAATGGGTCAAATAAATACTTATTGAGAACCTTCTATAGGTTAGATAATACAGTGGTACCTCGAGATACGAGTTTAATTCGTTCCGTAACCTTGAGGCGTGGGAAACTATGAGACGCTCGAGTCGCGGTAAACTGGTGGGACGTGTGCAGCCTGCCGATCCGCGAGATTACTCCTTTCTCAAATGTTGCTCATATTTCAAAGCAAAAATCGCTCGCTCGACGGTTCGTATCTCAAAAAAATCTCGTATGTTAGGGCACTCGTATCTCGAGGTACCACTGTATAGGCTTTAGGGATAGATCAGTGAATTAAACATTAAAATTTTGCTCTCAAAGGGTTTTGTTAAAAGGAAGAGACCAACAGAATTATATTAGGTAGTGGCAACTTGGAGAAAAATTAAGGAAGGCAATATGTGTGTGGTAGGGTGGGTGTTGCAATGAAAATGAACTGGTCAGGGAAATTTGACTGAGAAGGTATAATTTACATAAAGAATTGAGGTTGGCAGAAAAATCAGCAATATACTAGGTCAGTGGTTGGCAAACTCATTAGTCAACATAGCCAAATAACAGTACAATGATTGAAATTTCTTTGAGAGTCGAAAACCGACTTCTGTGCATGGGCCACTAAATTTCAATTGTACTGTACGTGCGCACCTACTCGTGGTATTTTATGGAAGAGCCACACTCAAGGGGCCAAAGAGCCACATGTGGCTTGTGAGCCGCAGTTTGCCAACCACTGTACTAGGTGTACCAGTTAATAATGGGATTTTGTAATCAAAGAAAACTTGATAATTTCAAAAGAAACATCAAAAGTGCTTTATTCAAAGTAATGTCCATTGCTAGCTACACATTTCTCCCATTTTTAGCTAATTTGTGGATACCGTCCTAATAGAACTTCCCTTGTTTTGAGGCAAACGATTCAGAGACCCAATTTTCCTCTTCTTCATACATGTTTTTTTTGTTTTGTTCTGTTTTTTGTTTTTGTTTTTTAGCATTAAAAAAATATATATATGTATATTTCTTTTTACAGAGAGGAAGGGAGAGGGACAGAGAGCTAGAAACATCGATCAGCTGCCTCCTGCACATCCCCCATTGGGGATGTGCCCACAACCAAGGTACATGCCCTTGACTGGAATCGAACCAAGGAACCTTTAGTCCGCAGGCTGATGCTCTATCCACTGAGCCAAACCGGTCTTGGCTTTTTCACATGTTTTGAAGCGCTGCTCAGCAAGTGCATATGGCATCGATTGGAACAAGTGTTAATCTGAAGGAGCAAGGTCTGGTGAATATGATGGGTGGGTTAATACTTCCCAGGCACTATCTTTTAGCATGTCTTTAACTGGTTTTGTGGTGTGTCATCATAAAGCAAAATTGCTTTGCTGTGTCTTCTGGCACATTATGGTCATTTCATGATCAAAGTGGTTCCAATTGATTATTTGTTGTGGGTAACGATAAGTGTTAATAGTTTCACCTTGTTTTAGAAACTCATAATACACCACATTTTCCTGATCCCACCAAATGCAGAGCATTGTCTTCTTTCCAAAGAGATTTAGCTTGGCAGTCAGTGTTGATGGTTGACCTGGACCAACCCATGATTTTGTGCATTTGGGATTCTCAAAATAAATCCACTTTTCATCTTCAGTCACAACTCGATGCAAAAAAGACTTTCTTTCGTGCTGTTGAAGCAACATTTTACTGATGACTTTTCGGTTTTCTATTTGTCTTTTGTTCAGTTGATGTGGCACCAATTTTTCTTCCTTGAAAATCTTCCTTTGTAAACGATCAGAAATTGTTTGCTGAGCAATGTTTAATATTTCTGCAATTTTTGAGTTTGACACACATTTTCATCCAATAAGCTTGTAATTGTTGGTCTTCAAACTTTTTCAGTTGACCTGGACGTTTTTTGTCTTTCACATCGAAATCATCACTTTTAGAGAGTTTAAACCAGTGCTCACAAATATCTTGAGATGAGCGTGTTCACCATAAGCTTCCTGAAGTATATGATAACTTTTTCTTCAAAATAAAGTAATGAATTAAAACATCCTGCAAATGCTCTTAGTTTGGCATGAAATTTGATATTTTTAAGTGTAAAAATATCTATGATGATAACAACTTCAACAAATTTGACATATGAAGTTTTAAAGCGTGCTGTCAATAAAACAAAATAGCATACATATCAAATTGCATATATATCAACACTAAAGGCCCGGTGCATGAAATTTATGCATGGTGGTGATAGTGGGGGATCCTTCAGCCCGGCCTGGACTTTATCCAATTTGGGACCTCTTGGGGGATGTCTGACTGCCAGTTTAGGCCCGATCCACAGTCAGACATACCTCTCAAAATCTGGGACCACTGGCTCCTAACTGCTCGCCTGCCTGCTTGATTGCCTCTGACCATTCTGCCTGCCTACCTGATCACCCTTAACCACCTCAGCCCTTAAAATAACACTGGTCTGATAACTCCCAACTGCCATCCCCTGCCAGCCTGATCGCCTCCCTGCAAACCTGATCACCCGGGGTTGCCCTTTCCCTGCCAGCCTCATTGCCCCCAACTGCCCCCCATGCTAGCCTGATCACCTCCAACTGCCCTTCCCCTGCCAGCCTGATCGCCTGCAACTGCCTGCCCCACTGGCCTGATCGCCCCCAACTGTTCCTCTTCCCTACTCCTGCTGGCCTCATCGCCCCCCAACTGCCCTCCCCTGCTAGCCCAATCCCTCTAACTGCTCTCCCCTACTAGACTGATTGCCCCTAACTGCTTCTACCTCAACCCCACCATCATGGCTTTGTCTGGAAGGACATCAGAAGGTCTCCTGGTCTAATTAGCATATTACTCTTTTATTAGTATAGATATGTGTAACTGCATCTAGTGAAAAAAAAAATCTGCTTTATTAACTGGTACACCTAGTATACAACTAGGTAGGGAAAGCATTTTAGGCAGAAGAAACAGTAAGTACCGAGGCCCTGAGGTATACCTGTTGTTCAAGAAGAGCAATGTAGTTGAAGTGATGAGTGTGAGAGGAAAGTAGTAGGTTCAAAATATTAAAGTTGAGCAGATTTTATGAGGCCTTGTAAAGCATTTTAGTTTTGATTCTGAATGGAGTAGGAAGCAATAATCAAGTTTCCTGCAGATTAATGATATGCTGTCATTTTAAAAGCATCTTCCATCATAAGGAAGAGCTCTTGATTAATTTCTTGTTAGCTTGCTCTGTGACCTTAGGCACATTCCTTAAGCCCCCTTGAACTTTAATATCACATCCGTCCTGAAGACATGGAGAGACAATATTTCTTGAGTACTTTGTGTGAACCAGTGCCAAGACAAATCACTGATTTGTCAATACTATTATTTCCCCAGTTTTTACAGTTGAGGAAACGGAGGCACAGAGAAGCAACTTGCCTAAGGTTATACTAGGTGTGCTGTGTTGGAGATGACAGTTTAATAAGGTAGTTTGACTTTAGCATCCATGATCTTTAATAGTGTTCCTTAAAATAACATTCTTAGTATCAGCCCTGCCAGCTCCCGTGTCATGATGAGTAAATACATTTATTTACCCAGTGTCTGAATAATAGTAACAGCTTACTTTTTTGGCACTTGGTTCGTGCTAGGCATTGTTGTAAACTATTCTTCTTTACTTAAAGGGTCTTCAGTTACTAGAAGTTTGACCTGAATTTTATACTTTGAGCACTTAGTGTTTTACCTGAAAATCATTCTCAACCCTTTAAAAAGTTCTCCATACCTATCCCCATATCTTGAATTAGCCTAATTCAATTTGTCTCAGACTTTTCCCCCTGTGAGTAAAGGTTCATATGTCTCACATGGATTGTGGCATGAAAGATTTCTGGGCAAGGGTTGCCTATAGGAAGGTGTAACCTATCTTCTGGTTTTGTGATTTTTCCCTCCGCAATCAAGCTATGTTTTCATGTTTGTTTGTTTGTTTTAATACAAAGATATTATGCTTTCTTTTTCCAAGTCTTTTGAGAACATTTGATGATCCAGAGAACACTATTATACTTATCCTATCTTCTCATACCCTATTAGAAAGAAGTTATCCTATCTTCTCATACCCTATTAGAAAGAAGTAAGCTCAAACTAAATAAAACCTGACTCTCACCAAAAGACACAGCTTCCACTGCAGCTCTATTTTAATACTTTTTTTATTTCCCAGAGTGTTTAGTACCAGAAATGGATATTGGCAATCTGACACTTAAAAAAATTCAAAGTTCTTACCATGTAGTATTTATATTCTCCATATTCTGCATCTCCCGCCCCCTCCCCCCCCCTCATTGTTAATTGAAAACTTTTCAAGCAAACCTCCTGTGTGTCCTTTATTGAGCACAGACTTTGCTGGAAGGTCAGACTCTTCTTCAACCCTGCCATAATGGCAATGTCATTACATTACAGACCATCCATCCAACAATCTTACCTTGCAGTTCCTAGGCCTTTGATTCCAGTGAGCCTATAACTGTATTTCAGCCACTTGCTCCCAGAATTTCATGCTGTATCTCGTCATCTGGAATTAGTCCACCGAGATCTTAGCCTTCATTAAACCGGTTATTTCCACATGTTTGATACCCTGACAGCACTGATCTGCTTACATTTTGGCTATATATAACCATGCCCCTTTTTCACTTCTTTTCACCCTAAAGTATCTCTTTCCTCTTCTGGTTAATTTTTTACTCATTCTTTAGGAGAATGTTACAGTGTTACTTTCAATTCATGTACCTTCTGATAAATATTTATTCCACCGAAAGTACCTGCTTAACAAATAGCTTTCCCCCCCCCTGTAATCTCATTTAAGATACTTCCCTTGACCATTTTGAAAATGATTTTAGGTGATCCTTTAGTGTTCTGTTAATGCCTTTATTCGTGTCATTATCCCATAATGCCCTTATTTGTGTAATTATCATTACACTTTGTTTTCCACTGACTATCATTTTCTTGAGGAAGGCAAGTATTGGTCTTGTACATGTTTGTTTTCCTGCTACACACCTTAATATTTACATTTAAGCATAGGTGGTTTTTAAAAAATGATAAAAGAGATTGAACAAATAGATTTATTCTTAACTTGCAAGGAGCTTTTTAAAAAAAATACTTCATTGATTTTTACAGAGAGGGGGGGAGATAGATAGAAATAGCGCTGATATAAGAGAGAAACATCGATCAGCTGCCTCCTGCACACCCCCTTCTGGGGATGTGCCTGCAACCAAAGTACATGTCCTTGACTGGAATTGAACCTGGGAACCTTAAGTCCGCAGGCGGACTCTCTATCTATTGAGCCAAACCAGTTAGGGCTGCAAGGAGCTTTTTGATAAACTTACTGAAAGTATAGGAGTGTGTAATTTGAAGGATTTTGACAAAATAATTTATATTTTCCTCCAAAAATAGTATGATGTCCTTAATTCAGATAAATTAAAGTCTGATTTTGATATCATATTCTAGGATGTAATAATATATAGTATGGCATGACTATAAAGGGTAAATTTAAATACTACTGTTGTAGCCTGTATTTAACCTGGGAATACTGAACAGCATGGATTTAACAAAATAATTTAGAACCATAAATTCTTTAAGCATAGCCCAAACAGTTAAGTACAAAAGCCACCAAACATATTTTGGGAAAATAATTTTTTCATTTGAAACTTAGCTGAACAAATATTGGGTTAGACTATGTGAAATTACTGATTCTGAATTATTGTTGACCTGCAAAAGACCCTTTGATGTGGCTCAATGACATTATTGCTCAGTGTCTGCTACAGATCAAGAGTCTTTAACTCCTGGTTAGTTACTATGAAGATTTAACACTTGGAGATGTATTTACACTATCAACATCAGCCACCAGTTCACATGATGGAGTGCTTATTTTGGGTATGCTCAATATGTTTAATAGAAGAAAATGAGGGGTTCTTTTGTGTATTAGATTAAAGTGTGTTTTATCATTATTTTGTTATGACCCTGAATACTTGATAAATTATATGATTTTAAAACGTGTTTGATACATTTTTATAGGATGGATGATGCTGATAATTCTGAAAAGAGTGTACATGAAGAAAATGGAGAAGTATCTGAAGACCAATCTCAAAATAAGCACAGTCGTCACAAAAAAAAGAAGCATAAACACAGAAGTAAACATAAGAAACATAAACATTCCTTAGAGGAAGACAAGGATAAAAAACATAAACATAAGCATAAACATAAGAAACACAAAAGAAAAGAAGTTATTGATGCTTCTGACAAAGAAGGTTTGTCTCCAGCAAAAAGAACTAAACTTGATGATTTAGCTTTGCTGGAAGACTTGGAAAAACAGAGGGCCTTGATAAAAGCTGAACTTGATAATGAATTAATGGAAGGAAAGGTCCAGTCAGGGATGGGGCTCATATTACAAGGTTATGAATCTGGCTCTGAAGAAGAAGGGGAAATTCATGAAAAGGCAAGGAATGGAAATAGGTCTAGTACCAGATCTTCCACTACCAAGGGGAAACTTGAACTTATGGACACTAAAAATAGTACAAAAAAGCGAAGTAAAAGCAGATCCAAAGAACGGACTAGACATAGGTCTGACAAAAAGAAAAGTAAGGGAGGTGTTGAAATAGTTAAAGAGAAGACAACTAGGAGCAAATCAAAGGAGAGGAAAAAGTCTAAAAGTCCATCCAAAAGAAGTAAGTCTCAAGATCAAGCAAGAAAATCAAAATCTCCTACCCTTAGAAGGCGGTCTCAAGAGAAAATTGGGAAGGCCAGATCTCCTATTGATGACAAGATGAAGATTGAAGATAAAAGTAAATCAAAAGATAGAAAAAAATCCCCAGTTATAAATGAAAGTAGAAGTCGAGATCGAGGTAAAAAATCCAGATCCCCAATTGATTTAAGAGGTAAATCCAAAGACAGAAGGTCACGGTCCAAAGAGAGAAAATCAAAACGGTCTGAAACTGATAAAGAAAAGAAGCCAATTAAATCTCCCTCTAAAGATGCTTCTTCTGGGAAAGAAAATAGGTCACCTAGTAGAAGACCTGGTCGTAGTCCTAAAAGAAGAAGCTTGTCTCCAAAACAACGTGATAAATCCAGAAGAAGTAGATCTCCACTTTTAAATGATAGAAGGTCTAAACAGAGCAAGTCACCTTCTCGAACTCTGTCTCCCGGTAGAAGAGCCAAGAGCAGATCCTTGGAAAGAAAACGAAGAGAACCAGAAAGGAGACGACTTTCTTCCCCAAGGTAATTTGTTTTCAAAATGTTAGTGCTTTTTACCAATGCACCAGATTTTGAAGGAGAAACTAGAACTTGTGGACAATGAAAGATGAGATAATAATGAGTGATAGTTTTAGGTATAATCCAATCCATTTACTGTACTAACATTTGTAATCTTGTCATTGTGTATCTTGGATGTGGACAATTTACAAATACTGAACTTGATGATAGAAACTTTTGTTTTCAAGTTCTTAATTTAGTATCTAATTTGTAGACTCATTCCTTTAAATTCAAGTACTTTGACAGCTCTGTATACCCATTTATGCAGAGGGAGTATATTTCCTAGAGGAGATTCTCACTTCATTGAACAATGTAGACTGAAATATTCAACTTTAAAAAGTTAAAAAAGTAGGTATTAGTTTTAAGGTTTGTGATCTGTCTATTCTCTTAAATTGACATGATTTTGAATTCTAACTATAAATTGAAACTATAATGCTTTTGGCTCCAAAACACAATGAAATTTAAAGTGGAAATATTTTTTTGTTAATTCAAATATTTATAATCTTATTGTTGCAAAAAAAACCTTACGTTTAGGGCTGAGACCGGTTTGGCTCAGTGGATAGAGTGAGCAATAAAATATATTAAAAAAAAAACACACACACACACACAAAAAAAAAAAAAAAATTAAATTTATGAAGAATGCTAAAAGTAAGGTTTTTTTTTTTTTTTTTTTTTTACTAATAGTAATGAAAATAATTCATATTTTGTTTTTTACTAATAGTAAAAATAATTCATAATACATTCGGTTTTCTCAAATTCTCATGACTATCAGGGGAGTGACTGTCATGCTTAATTTATAAATGGAAAAAATATATTGATCCTACTTACTAGGATCATAGAAGTAATAAATATTTAAAACACAGAAAGAATTTTGGAAGAGAGAGGTAGGGAATTGTTTAGACTAGTCCAGTGATCAGCAAACTCATTAGTCAGTAGAGCCAAATATGAGCAGTACAACGATTGAAATTTTCTTTGAGAGCCAAATTTTTTAAATAAACTTCTTTGAACACCACTTCTTCAAAATAGACTCTCTCAGGCTGTGGTATTTTATGGAAGAGCCACACTCAAGGGGCCAAAGAGACACATGTGGCTCTTGAGCCGCAGTTTGCCGACCACGGGACTAAAGTACTTTAGAAACAGATTTTTAAGTCTCTTTATATTCAGTGATTAGGCATGTGAAATTATGGCCAAATTTTACTTAAGGGAATGTTGGCTTATTCCGCATAAAGCTATGAATTCCTGTTCATTTATTATGAGCAGGAATTTCATAATAAATTCCATAATAAATGAACAGGAATTCATATCCTGGGGCCCGGTATACAAAATTTGTGCACTGGGGGCGGCGTGGGTGGGGGGTCTCTTAGCCCAGCCTACCCCCTCTCACTTATTGGGAGCTCTCAGGGAAGTCCTACTGAGGCAACTGGGCTGATCAGTGGAAGGCATCTACCCCATCACCCTGCTGATGCAGCTGCTGTCAGTCACCGCAGCCACCAAAGTGTGATTGGTTACCTCTTGCATGAGCCCTGACCTAGGCCTCAGCCAAGGAGGAGCCTGTCCTTGATCAGAATTGAACCGGACCCTGTGATCGGCAAGCTTAGGCATTATCCACTCAGCCAAACTGGCTAGGGCAGGATATGACATTTCTTAGCCCTCCAGCAGCAGACTTTCCTTTTTATCTCCAGGAGTATGTGTGGAAAAACTTTAGATCACCTTTTTTGGATTCTTATACCCAAGTTACTAAGAATATTACCAGTGGCAAACAGGGAGCTTAGCCAATGAACAGTCAGAAAATGGCCTCCGATTTCTGGCTCCACCTCTGCCCAGGCCCCAAGCCTCTGGCCCGGACAGGGGACCCCCAGTTCTCTCCAATTGTCCTGTTGCCCAGCTCTGCCCTTGCCCAGGTCCCAAGCCTCTGGCCCGGGCTTGGGGCCTGGACAGTAACCCCACCTTCCTTTGATCGCTGGCTCTGCTTTTGCCCAGGCCCCAAGCCTCTGGCTGGGGCTTGGGGCCTGGGCAGGGGACCCCCAGCTCCCTTGGATCGTCTGATCACTCAGCTCTACCCCTGACCAGGAGCCCCCTGGCTCAGGCCCTTCCCAGGTTGCTGAGGACCCCCGGGGGCCTACCTTGGAGTGACGTGAGTGCTGAGAAAGTTCCCAGGACCCAGGGTGCTGGGTGCCTACCTACACAAATTAACCTCCATCTTTGTTGGGTTGATTTGCATACTCTCTCTGATTGGCTATGGTTGTAGCTGAGGTACGTCAATGTACATGTTTGTCTATTATTAGGTATGATATTAACATAAACTGTCTATAGGTTTAAGTAAATAAGTTAAGAGTTTATCACATTTTTCAAGAAATTTCAGTAATGCTCTTTTTAAAGAGCTGTTTTAAGAGATAATCTTGAGTCTTCTAGGTTACATTGTAATGAAATGGTCCCATTAGCTTTCTTGCATTGAGGCAGTTATTAGTGTTACTGATTATATGATGTAAAGTGTTTCTTAATTATCCTGTTCTCCTTCAATTTGATTTCAGTTTGTGAAGGATATTTTGAAGAATTTATTAAGGACTAGAGTTGAATTTTTTTAAATAAATATTTTTTTAATTACAGAAGAAATTTTAATTAAAGAGAAATTAAAAAATGCAGAAGCATGTAAATTCTTTTCCTCTATTCTTCTTCCACTGCTACTCCTAAAAGGAATCTTTCTAGCTCTTTCTATGCCCATTCAATTATGTTAATGTTTTTCCTTACACAAATGGAGTCATACTATTCATGTTAACAGCGATTTGCTTTTTTCATCAAATACTTCTCTGATAATACATACTGATCTTTTAAAATTCCTTTTTAAACTTGATTGATTTTTTTTTGATTGATTTTTTTCTTTAGCAAGAGAGAAACATCGATTTGTTGTTCCACTTATTAATGCATTTACTTGATACTAATGAAAATTGAGGTTGATTACAATTTTCATGATTGTATGCAAAGATATCCATGGGATATGTGTGAGATTTCTTTGTAAAATAAGTTCACAGACATTAAACTACAAAGTTTACTGTTATGTACATTTACGTTTTAGAAAAATATTGCCAAATTTTCTTGTGGGAAATTTATACCAATATTTACTTTCATGACTAGATTGACTGCCCTTTTTATATTTCCTCTGCTCTAAGATTGACGTTATTGTAAGATGCTATTATATGTAATTGATATGTTAAAAATAAGACTTTTAATTGCAAAAAATGTCAAAATTTAGAAATAAAACAGTCTTTAAACTTAGGAAATGTAATATTATCACTCACTTGGGGAAGTTTTGACTTACTTATCTGGAATTGGAGTCAGTGGCTTTAACCTTAAGAATAATTTTTAATAGTTCTTCAAATTCTGAGACCAGAGTAAATAGGCTTTTTGTGTGTGTGCCTTCCATAACACCCAGATATCATTGTAATCATTTGAATTTAAGTTTTGTTATGAAACCTGTTAATTTGTATTTACTATCTTTAGTTTAGCATGCCATTTCTTTTTCTTTTTAAGTTTGAGCATTTATTTTTATTTATATTAAAAAAATATGGAACACTATGAATTTGCATGTCATCCTTGTGCAGGGGTCATGCTGATCTCTGTATGGTCCTAGTTTTAATGTATCTGTTGCCAAAGCAAGCGCTGTGAATATTTATTTTTAAAGGTGTCTTCCTTGTAATAAACATTTTGGAAAAATAGAATTTTTTTTCACAATAACATTTTTGTATGATTCTAAAAGTTATATAAACATTAATGTTAGAAAATTAGAATATCTAAAAGTATAAAAAATGATTTTAAGAAATCACTGTAATAATAGCATGACCTTTTTAAAGATGTCCATTACATGTAGAAGAAATACATTTATTTTGACTTAATTCTTTCCTATTTACTTGTATTTGGTCCCCTTAAGAACACGACCTCGTGATGATATCCTCAGTAGACGTGAGAGATCAAAAGATGCCAGCCCGATAAGTAGGTGGTCTCCAACCCGAAGAAGAACAAGTAGATCTCCCATTAGAAGGAGGTCTCGCTCCCCACTCAGGCGGAGCAGGTCTCCTAGAAGAAGAAGCAGGTCCCCTCGGAGAAGGTAAAGATGTTACCTTTTTGTTTCATTAAACTCTGAATGTTTAATATAGTTTTCCTTCAAATTTAAATCAGTGTTCATTAAAAACTTGATCTTGCCGAAACCGGTTTGGCTCAGTGGATAGAGAGCATCGGCCTGCAGACTGAAAGATCCCAGGTTCAATTCCGTTCTGGGGCATGTACCTTAGTTGCAGACACCTCTCCAGCAGGGGGCGTGCATGAGGCAGCTGATTGCTATTTCTCTTGCATCGATGTTTCTAACTATCCCTCTCCTTTCCTCTCTGTAAAAAAAATCAATAAAATACATTTTAAAAAATAAATAAAAATTTGATCTTTTAAAAATAGGACATTTTTTTTCTCTATTTTTTTTAAGAGATAAATATTAAATGAGCCAGGCTTAGGTGTGTGTTTGTTTTTTAACTAGCAGGATAAATCATCATAGGAAAATAAATAGGTAGCCCAGTTTTCTGTCTATCTTACAGTTATGTACATATTTTTCTGTTAACTTATATTTGATCACCTTAAGAACATGGCCTCAAGATGATATCCTTAGTAGGCATGAAGGACTCTTTGGGCAAAAACCTATTTAATTTACCATAGTAGAAGTCATTTTATATGAAGCACATGTGGTTAGTTAATTAATGGAAAGGTTGGCTTCTAAAGCAGGGAATCCTTTTAAAATAACATTTATATTATTTTAAATATTTTAAATATTTTAACCTAAAGCATAAATGATTGTTTATTTGCCAATCTTTTAACATTAAAAAAAAAAACTTAATTGTTGAAAGTATTACATATGTCTCCCCTTTTTCAGGTTTTTTGGTTAATCCCTTTCTACCCATCCACCTTCCCCCACCTTCCCTTTGAGATTCTTCGAGCTATTTCATGCTTCTGTGTCTTTGGATCTATTTAATGTTTTAATATTTTTAATTGAACTCATACAAGAATATATCTTTCTGTATCTCTGAGTATTTTGTATCCTAGATTCCTAAAGTAGAAATGCTTTCTCTGAGCATGTGTATGTTTACATTTTTACTGGCATATTATCTATTGATTTCCTACTATGGATACTTCAGGGTTTTTTTTTTTTAATTTAATAAATCTTTATTGTTCAGATTATTATAATTGTTCCTCTTTTTTCCCCCATAGCTCCCCTCAGCTCCATTCTCATCTCACCCTCTGCCCTTACCCTCTCCCCCAATGCCTCATCCATAGGTATACAATATTTGTCCAGTCTCTTCTCGCATCTCCCAAACCCCTTTCCCCTGAGAATTATTAGTCCACTCCCTTTCTATTCCCTGACTATTATATTCACCAGTTTATCCTGTTCATTAGATTTTTTAATATATTTTATTGATTTTTTACAGAGAGGAAGGGAGAGGGATAGAGTTAGAAACATTGATGAGAGAGAGACATCGATCAGCTGCCTCCTGCACACCTCCTACTGGGGATGTGCCCGCAACCAAGGTACATGCCCTTGACCAGAATCAAACCTGGGACCTTTTAGTCAACAGGCTGACACTCTATCCACTGAGCCAAACCAGTTTTGGCCTATTTATTAGATTTTTAATTCACTTGATTTTTAGATTCACTTGTTGATAGATATGTGTTTGTTGTTCATAATTTTTATCTTTACCTTTTTCTTCTTCTTCCTCTTCTTAAAGAGTACCTTTTAGCATTTCATATAATACTGGTTTGATACTGATGAACTCCTTTCGCTTTTTATTATCTGTGAAGCTCTTCATCTGCCCTTCAGTTCTGAATGATAGCTTTGATGAGTAGAGTAATCTTGGTTGTAGGCTCTTGGTATTCATCACTTTGAATGTTTCTTGCCACTTCCATCTGGCTTGCATAGTTTCTGTTGAGAAATCAGCTGACAGTCTTATGAGTGCTCCCTTTGTAGGTAATTAACTGTTTTTCTCTTGTGGCTTTTAATATTCTCTGTTTGTCTTTTGCTCTTGGTATTTTAATTATGATGTGTCTGGGTGTGGTCCTCTTTGGATTCCTTTTGTTTGGGGTTCTGTGTGCTTCCTGGACTTGTAAGTATTTCTTTCACCAGGTGGGGGAAGTTTTCAGTCATTATTTCTTCAAGTAGGTTTTCAGTATCTTGCTCTTTCTCCTCTTCTGGCACCCCCCATAATTATGATGGTACGCTTGAAGTTGTCCCAGAGGCTCCTTACAGTGTCTTCACATATTTGGACTCTTTTTTTTCTTTTTTCCTTTCCAGTTGAGTGTTTTCTGCTTCTTTGTATTTCAACTTTTGACTTGATTTTTGCATTCCTCTAGTCTGCTGTTAGGTCTTTGTACAATATATTTTATTTCAGTTAGTGTATGTTTAATTTCTAGATTTTTCATGTCTAGTTGGTCCTTTTTCATCTCCTTGTGGGTCTCGCTAAATTTATCTTCTTTTCTAGGATGTTCTTGAAAAATCTTATAACCGTGATTTTGAACTCTATATCCAGTCATTTGTTTTTCTTCATTTCTTTCGTTTGTGATCTGTTCCTTTGTCTCCGCATTTTCACTACACCAGGAGAACTTCTGTGCTGGAGTCAGCCTTATAATACAATACTTACAAAATTGCAAAAGCCTATCTGTTGAGCTTGGATGGGGTGGAATCTCAGGGCTGCACAGAGACAGCCTTGGCTTCCAGTCAGCCCCACTCTACACGGTCCCTGGGTCTCAAGTGTCCCTTGGTAATCGCTGCAGCCCTCTCTATGTGCATGCGCGCATGCCTACAGACTCTACCTTTCCAGTTCCCATGAGCTCCGGGGACCAGTGAGTCTGGGTCCCCAGGGTCTCACCCAAAACTGGGGCTCAGTGCAGTCAGAAGTGGAGTTCAGCGCAGTTGGGAGGTTCTGTCTCCCTCCTGCAAAAGAAAGCCAGCGGCACAATCAGCAGTCCTTTCTCTCTATGTACAGTGGTATGTGTGCCTTCAGACCTCTGCCTTTTTGCTGCTCCTCTAAGTTTTCCGTGCTCTCCTCCTTTTTGACGACAGTTCAGACTCCCCCCACATGAGTCTTGCCCGGACTGGGATTCAGTGCAGTCCGATATGCGGTTCAGTGCAGTTGGGAGTTTCCTTCTCCCTCATGCTATAGGAAACCAGCCAGGCACTCTGCTGCCCATTCTCTCCCTGCACGAGTCTCTGTACCTGAGCTTTGTGCTGCTCTTCTGAGTCTCCGTGGGCCCCTCTCTTTCCTTCTAGTTGTAGAATTTCTACTCAGCCAGCTTTCCAGTAGTTCTGGATGATGTCCATTCTTATAAGTACGGTGCGCTAACCAATTGCGCCACTGGAGCTTCAGGTCCATTCTTTTAGCTGTAGTTTTGAAATTGTGTGAGGCAGCAGTTTAGGTGTTCACCTATGCCGCCATCTTGATTTCTCCCAGATCTAGGTGTCTGGACACTTCATTTTTAATCTCACATGTTTCTCTTCTGTCTGATTTCATCACCTTCCTGTATGCTTCCAGGTATAATCAATATTATTATAATAAGCATATTGTTCCTTGCTGAGCAAATAGTTGGGGGAGGAGAGGACCTTCATTATATTGCTTCTAGCCTTCTGGCTCCAAACTGACTGCTGATAGGCCTCCTTATGCAGTTAGCATGGTGGAATTTGTTTTCTTATCCTCTTGGTATTCCTGTTTTTCTTTTTTTGTGTTACTATTCCATTTCCTGTATCCAGTGTATCTACTCATGTTTTACCTCTGCTTTGGTAATGAATCTCCAGGAGCTTCCTGAGAAAAGTGTGTGGAAAGGACTTACATTTTGGGGTCTATGTCTCTAAAAAAATGTTTTTTATTCTCATTGCTGATATGTCAAAAGGTAGAATTCTAGGTTGATGTCATTTTTTTTTTCTTAGAATTTTGAAATTGTCTTTTACTATTCTAAGAAAGAGAATTTTGAAATTATTATTGTGCTGTTTTCTAGTTTCCAGTATTGCTATTAAGTCCTATTCTGATGTTAGTTTTTACAGGACTTACTTATTTTCCCCTCTCCCTCCCTTTTTATAATAAATGCCCTGTGTTTTAAAATTTCACTATAATGTGCTTTAGTGTGTGGCTTTTTCTTTCCATTGATTTCTCTCTCTCTCTCTCTCTCTTTTTTTTTCTTTCCCATTTCCCATTGTTGTTTCCACTACCCTCGAATTGGACTTTCTCTGTTATTCCATTAATTTTTTTCCTTTTACTCATCTTTTTTTGTTTGTTTTGTTCTACTTTCAGTCTAGATTTTCTCATTCTACCTTCTTACCCTTCTACTGATTTCCCCCCCCCAAGCCCATATATAAATATATATGTGCACATATATACATATATATTTACTGGTACGTGTGTGTGTGTGTGTATTTTTTTCCCCTAAGATCTTGTTGGCTGTGTACTTTTTTTTAATACAACATTTTACTTTTGTTTTATGGAAATAGTGCCTCTTACGTCAAAAATAATAATTTTTGTGGAATTTTTTGTTTTTTATAGTCTTCTCTTACCTATATTGACCCTTGAACGATATGGAGAATTCATGTATGAATTTCCATTCTCCAAAAACTTAACCACTAATACCTACTCTTGGCTGGAAGCTTTATCAATAACATAAATAGTTGATTAAAACATGTTTTGGCCTTGACCTATTTTCCCAGTGATTAGAGCCTTGGCCCCTGGACCAAAGGGTCGTTTTGATTTCTGATCAAGGGCACCTATCTCCGTTGCAGGTTGCCCAGCCCCGATAAGGGTACATTTGGGAGTCAACTAATCAGTGTGCTCAGATAGCTGGGTCTTTTATTGCTGCTTGTTCTGATTTGAAAGTTAGGCACTGCTGAACAGAAGCTTTCTTACATTTTGACCATGTGCAACTTGTGGATTAGTGGATATCATTTGAGGGTGATGAAGTGGGGAGGACTTGATCATATCAACAACTATGTATCTTTTCTTGTGGGTGTGTTGAGTTTCCCAGTATCCTCTCATCTCCTGCTGAAGTGGATAGATGTGGCTACCTTGAAGTTTTGGTCCTTCATAATGTCAACTTCTCCTTAATCCTATTTTCAATAGAGTGTTTCTCCTGTACCTTGGGCCAGTTTTTACAACCAGCACCCCTCTATAAAATAAATCTTAGCACATCTATTAAAAAAAAAAAAACTAAAGTATTCTGCCAGAATGTGAAGTGGGGAGTAGCATTTTTTTCTGAGTCAGGAAGGGGACTACACAGAATTAAGCTGTTCCTAAAGGCTTTCAAACAATTCTTTTTATGTTTTATCTCTAATGCTTAAGGTTTTCTGGAGTTTTGTGGCATATACTGACTTGTTTTTTTGTTTTTGTTTTGTTTTTTTACCTTGTCCATTCCTGTTGGACTAATAGTTAGATCTGATCTGTAACTACTCTTTGATTTGCACATTTCAAGATTTTGTTGGCATCTCAGCTGTCATGTCTCTTTACATTTTCTTAGCCTGAAGATTTTCTTTTTAATTGTTCCTTTTACTGCCCTTTTGGTGAGGTTTCTGAAGAGATTTGAAATAAACAAGATGGTTAGATATTAATAGGGAATTTACTGATTCTTTAATAGAGTCTCACACCTTTGTGTACTTAGAGTGCCACATCTTTCTAAATAAACTGTACCTTTAATGTTTGAACTGTATAGTTTCTGTTTGTTTAACATGAGGCATTTTACCTTTAGGCACTTATAAAAATATCTGAGGGCCATATTTTTTTTGAGGGCCATATTAATTAAACTGAATTTTATCATATTTGTCCGTCCCATACCTTATCAGCAGCAGTCTTTTTAAAAATCAGGTTTATTGAAGTATCATTTATATAAAATAAAATTCACCCATTTTGTTGTACAGTTCATGAGTTTTGACAAAGAACTGTATTATCAGGATAGAGAGGTGAAATGACACAATTGTCAAGATGTAGGACTTCTTTAAAAAATATTTTTTTATTGATTTCTGAGAGAAAGGGAGAGGGAGAGTTAGAAGCGTCAATGATGAGAGAATCATTGATTGGCTGCCTCCTGCATGCCCCCGACCGGGGATTAAGCCCGCAACCAGGGCATCTATCCTTGTCCGAATCGAACCTGAGACCCTTGCATTCACAGGCCAAGGCTCTATCCACTGAGCCAAACCAGTTAGTGCAAAATGTAGAACATTTCCATCACCCCTGTAATTTTCTATATTCTGGTGTAGTCAATAAGTAGGGTAGCTATATTTTATTTTCAGTTAAGCTAATTATTCCAATCTTTTTGATACTATGTTATTTTACTTTAAGTTTTAATCAACCTTTTTAATACTTTATTTTAGAACAGTTTTAGATTCACAGCAAAATTGAGCTTTTGAAAAAAAAGATATATATCATCTCTCAAATAGGGACAGAGGTCGGAGAAGCAGATCACGTATGAGAAGGCGGTCTCGATCACGGGGTGGTCGTAGACGTAGGAGCAGAAGCAAAGTAAAGGAAGATAAATTTAAAGGAAGTCTTTCTGAAGGAATGAAAGTTGAGCAAGAATCTTCATCTGAAGATAAGTAAGAGTGGAATTTTCCCATAATTTTCTTTTTAGAGGAACACTTTTTAATTTTTATTTTCCAACTGAATATTGTAAGTGAGCCCATTAATTTGCTTCTGAATTATTTGCCTTCTCATTTGGCAATGTCTGAAAACATTTTAGGCCATCTAATAGGCAGAGGCCAGGAATACTGTTCAACATCCTACAGTACACAAAACATCCTGTATAATGAATTGTCAAAATGTCAACCGTAATAAGGTTAAGAAACCCTGATTAGAGCTGAGTGATGAGAAAATTAAATTGGGAAAAGGTGTTATACCTAGATCTTAACACATTCAGAGTCCAGTTTGCTTCTTCTCCAGTGGACATTTAATAGCTAATAGAAAAGGCTACACTGGAAGGGATCATAAAGATTGTAGGAGTTCTATAGTGGATAGTCGGGATTGGTCAGGGTGAGTATTGGGAGGTGGAGCTACATTCCCCTTTAGATCGTACGTAAATGTTTGCATGTGCATTTTTGATGGAGAAAGAAGTATAGCTTTCAAAGAGCTCTGTGGCTCAGAAAAGGTACCAATTTATCTGTCCTAGCCTTCTTGTTTTATAGATATGAACACTGAGAATAGGGGGGTGAAATGACTTTACTAAGGTCATGGCAGAGCCAATGGTGACATTTTTTAAATTTAAGGATCTTCCTTTTGTTCCCAATTTTGGTGCCATGAAACAAATGAGGAGAAAAATAAGACACAGAAGGTTAAATTACTTGCCAGGATTTGAAACCAGGCACTGAGACAATTTAGAAACAAAGACAAAGTGAATAAGGTAGATTAGGACTTTAGCTCAAATTTATAGATGACCGACCTAAATTTTCCAGTTTTTATTTCTAAAACATAAAGTTACGGTTTTGGAATCTCTAAGAATGTTTAAAATTAATGACGTGTATATGTGTAAATTTTTAAGCCTCGAAGACTTCGATGTAGAAGAAGAAGATGAAGAGGCCCTAATAGAGCAGAGAAGACTACAAAGGCAAGCAATTGTTCAGGTATGTGATTTTACTACAATTTTGATCAATCCACCTTAATTAATATTTTAGTAAAATAAAGGTTTTTTTACTTAAAAAAGTGACAGTAGTGGCAATTCAATAGGGCCTGAAAAAAATGGTTGTTTCTTAATAAAATTGAAACAGTTACCCCTTTTTAAGGTAATGAATATGAAAACCCTCATAAATGAGTGTAGAATAAATTGGAGGAATTTCATTTAGCAAAAAATTATATCTGTTACTATTATTAATTTATTTATTTTAATATATTTTATTTTATTTTTTTAAACAGAAACGAAGGGAGAGGGATAGAGAGTTATAAACATCGATGAGAGAGAGAGACATCGATCAGCCGTCTCCTGCACACCCCCCACTAGGGATGTGCCTGCAACCAAGATACATGTCCTTGACCGGAACCGAACCTGGGACCTTTCAGTCCGAAGGCCGACGCTCTATCCACTGAGCCAAACTGGTTTTGGCAGAAAACAAAACTTTGAAAAAAAAATGGCTGATTTTCGAATGCAAATGTGATTATTTCAATGGAACATCTGAAAAGCAATTTTAAGACTAGTTTAAAGCTAGGTGATTTTTAAAAATGGGTAGAGCCTTAGCCGTTGACTCAGTGGATAGAGCGTCGGCCTGCGGACTGAAGGGTCCAGGGTTTGATTCTGGTCAAGGGCACATGCCCGGGTTGTGGGCTCGATCCTCAGTAGGGGGCGTGCAGGAGTCAGCCAATCAATGATTGTCTGTCATCATTGATGTTTCTATTTCTCTCTCCCTTCCTCTCTGAAATATTAAAAATAATATTTTTTAAAAAATGAGTGAAAAGTGCTATATTGCCCTTGATTTAATGATAAGGTGAGCTGCCTTGGAAGTTTGTCTCTTCTTTCTTGGCCATCTTAGGATAAAGCCATGGCTATTAGATCCTTTGTGGATGACAGTCCCTGTAAAGTGCCTTCTGTCATCATCATTAGAATTTTCTTCTAATGATGGGACGGTGAATGAAGAAGTTGAAAGGCAGAATTCTGAAATACATGAAAAATGATAGATATTTCTTACATTATAAGGAGGACAGCACACAGAAATAAAGAACAGACTTGGCAGCTCACCTATATATACCTAACAAACCATAAATCAATTAATGACATGTTAGAGTGACAGAAAGAACTTAAGTCACCAGAAGCTGTAGGGCAAAACTGGAATTCCAGAGGAAACTTACCTTTTGTGGATCATTGAAAGTGTTGTTATGAAGTGATATTCCTAAGGACTTGGTTGAAACTTTTTTTTTTTTTTGGTTTTGCCCAGGTCCACAATCCCTTATCTCCAGCCCTCGGGGCCAGATGTGCTTGAGACTCAGAAATATTTGAATTTTAGAAAGGTAATATGGTGCATTTATGTACATCCATGAGTCCAGAACAGCACCCCATCATCACATATATGAATATTTCTGCAGCAAGGCTTATTATGTTCATGGTGGGGGAGATAAATAAGACTATAAATAGTATTATTACTGTTTTAGTCATCTTTGCCACCAAATGAATGTGCACCATACATACAAAAACTTATTTTAGAATTTAGTGGATTTTGGAATTATATAAGGGATTGTGGATCTGATTCAATGAAGGCATCAATACCTTTTAAAAGTTTTAACATTATTTGACTTTGTAATATAGCACCTCTTAGCAGATATATATTAGGTAGCATCAGATTTTATGAAAATAATGGACTGTATTGTTATTACAGAAATATAAATATCTTGCTGAAGATAGCAATATGTCTGTGCCATCTGAACCTAGCAGCCCCCAGAGTAGTACTCGTACCCGGTCACCTTCTCCAGACGACATTCTGGAAAGGGTAGCTGCTGATGTTAAAGAGTATGAACGGGAAAATGTTGATACATTTGAGGCCTCAGTAAAAGCCAAGCATAATCTAATGACAGTTGAACAAAATAATGGTAAGTTAGATTCTTATTTTGACCATGCTTTTCTCTGAATTTTTAGCTCTGATTTTATGAGAGATTGTTTTGGGATGGGGAAAATGAATGGATGTTCTGCCAAACTAACAGTAATACAGTATTAATGTATCTCAGTGATGTTTTCTGTAGATATTTTCTATTCGTATAACCTCAACAGTATATTGAATTCCCTCATATTCATAATCTTGTGGTTTACTTGCTAGAGTATTTTAAAACAAATCCTAGCCAAGATTTCACTTCATCTGTACATATTTCAGTTTGTATCTTTGTTAGATAAAGACTTAATGGCTGGTTTGAATCAAAATCCAAATAAGATGCACAAATATTTTGGGTATATAAATAGTTGATTTCTAATGTCTTAAGTCTTTCTTAATCTTACTCGTTTTTTCCCCTCCATTTCCTACTCCCCCCCCCCCATTTACTTATTTACTTATGAGGATACCAGGGCCACGTGTTCTGCAAACTTTTTTATTCTGATTTTGTTTTGTTTACATTCTTATGTCTTTTATCTCATTTCCTGTGTCCTCAGTATTTCTTGAAAACTAATGGTTAGTGTTAGAGAGTTAAATGGATTTAGGTTTAATTTTTTTGACAAAAAACATTTCATAAGTGGTGGTGTGTACTTTCATCATTACATCAAATGATGAGTGAGTGTGGTTGTCTTAAGTTTTCCATTCATTGGTTACCCCAAAGTGTAGTTTATACAGGAAAAGTTAGGATAAATCCTTGATTATTTTTCTTTATTGAACAATTTTTAGTATGGAATAAAGTTGGTGCCATAGTGCTTCCACAGATGACCAATGAGATTTTTGTTGGGTTTTAGTTGGTATCATTTTCTACTGTGTTACAAAGCATTGCTATCAGTTTTCTTTTTGAAGTTCAGATTGTTCTTTCTTTAGCTAAGATAGGGAAGGAGTCCTTTTAAGTTGGTCTAATGTTTTTTTTTAACCCAAATTCTGCAGTACTTAGTATCTTCAAGGTCAAGTTCAGCAAACTCTGTAAAAGGTCAGAAAGTAAATTATTTTTAGACTATTATTTTCTGTCCCAACTACTGAACCCTGCTATTGTAATACAGAAGCATCCACAGCTAGCACGAATGAATGAAAATGAATGGCTGTGTTCCCAAAAAAGCTTTATGGACACCGAAATTTGAATTTTATAAAATTTTCACATGTCTCAAAATATTCTTCATGTTTTCCCCCAGACCTTTAAAAATATACAAATGGACCAAACAAAAATAATCCAGGGGCCAAATTTTACCCAGTATTTTATTTTCTAACTCCTGTTCTACCACAGTAGGCTATTCCACCTTGTGCCTATCTTAACCCAGAACAGAATCAACTATTGCTCCTGGTTCCTCTATTAGGCAAGTATTTAGAGATCAGGGAAATTGGATGTGCCCATTACTCCTGGACCTTTTTTGCAGCCAAAGCTAAAAAATATATACATTTTTAGAAAGGAGAAATTTATACTGATATTATAAATTAAGTTTGAGATTATAGAGTTTTTATTAAGTAATTTGATTTTTTATATCTTTTTTAATGAGAAAAACTTGGTACCAATAACCTGATAACTCAGGTTATTTTCAAACTTTCATGTATATAGAATTGTCAGTATGATTATCAATATAAAATGTACTGAATGCACTTTGAAATTTAATAGTTCTTTTTGTTCTTATAATGCATTCCAAAGTATATATAGTCACAACTCTGTTTTAAAGTTATACTGCCAATTTGATAGGTTTACGTTTATTTGCTTTTGCTTTTTAATAATTTTAGAAAATTATCTTTCATGTTGTATGTATTTGTGTTCTACCTACACAGGCACAAAGAAAAGCATACACTTTCACCTTTATGAAAATAACTACTTCTTTTTATAATGTAATGAATGTGCTATAGTTTATTTAATCTACCTACACAGGCACAACAAAAGCATATTATAGCAAAGACCTAGCCAGTTTTGCTCAATGGATAGAGCGTTAGCCTGGGAACTGAAGGGTCCTGGGTTCAATTTCCGGTCAGGGCACATGTCCAGGTTGCGGGCTTGACTCCCAGTAGGGGCATGCAGGAGACAGCTGACCAGTGATTCTCATCATTGATGTTTCTCTCTCCATCTTTCTCCCTCTTCCTCTCTGAAATCAATACATATATATATATTTTTTTAAAGTATACTATATATACTCATCTGTATGAAAGTATCTTTATTTTTTATAACTGTTATCTATTCCAATGAAATGAATGTGACATAGTTTATTTAACTTCTCTTCTAATGGTGTATATTTGAGGTGTGTCCAGTTGTTGGTTATTCATTGGAGAATTAGTTAAAATAGTGTTGTGCATTAAGTCATTTTTTTTTATGCTTGCCACTGTATCTTTGAGATGGTTTCCTAGAAGTGAGAGAGCTGAGCCAGAAGAGTGAATGAATATGTAATTTTTCTGAATGTTTCCAAATTTTCCTCTATAATGGTGGTACAGTTAATTGCCATCTACATCCAAAGTCTGAATGCTTGTTTATTGAGAGCCTTCTTAACAAAATGTTATCATACTTATGTTTTTTATCTAGTCTCATAAGAGAGAAATGGTATTTCATTGTAATTTTAATTTGTATTCTTTTTTTTCTAAGAACTCTTTAATTTTTTTGCCCTGTTTTTTATAGATTTATTGGACTCTTTTAGAAGAGAAATAGATATAGACCTATATCTATAATGGGGATATTAACATTTTGAGATTTAAGTTACAATTTAGAACTTAATTTTTTTTTTTAATTTTAACTGTTTTTAGAAAGAAAGGGAGAGAAAGAAAAGGAGAGAGAGGGGGGGGGAGGGGGGAATTAATGTGAAACAGTGATAGGCTGCCTACTTACTGCATGCTTCAACCAGGGCATGTGCCCTGACCAGGAATTGAATCAGCAACCTTTCTGTACATATGGAATGTTTCTGTGCATGTGGAATGATGCCCAACCAACTGAACCCACACCTGCCAGGGCAGAAATACAATTTTTAAAGAGGAGTTTTCACTTTAATACATAATCATTGTTTATATATTAGCATGTTGGTGAAAGAATTGGTATATTTTAGAACTTTATGAAATACTAGAGGCTCGGTGCATGAATTCGTGCACTTTGAAAGGAAATTAATTAGAAGAAATAAGTTAGAGGCTGGGGAGGAAACGTGGGAGGTTGGCTCCAGAGCATGTCTGGCCCATCTTGCCTAGTCCCCATTGGGACTGGGTGGCTGTGGAGGAACCACGGGAGGGCTCCAGGGTGTGTCCGGCCCTCTTGCCCAGTCCCAATCAACTGGACACCAGCAGCAAGCTAACCTGTCAGTCAGAGGGTCTGCCCCCTGGTGGTCAGTGTGCATCATAGTGCTGGTCGAGTGATTGACCAATTGGTCGAACACTTAGTATATTATTAAACTTTTATATATACATAGATAGATTCCCTTTTAGTAAAAAGTGCATTACTTTGTATATCTTAAGTGTTATAAAGTGATTTTAAGTTGGTTATTAATGAAAAACTGATGTACTAGAAGAAAAAAGTTTGAATTGCTATTGCTGTTTTTCCACTATTTGTACTTTAATTTTTATCTCTTTGTTTTTCAAATGTTAATTTCCATTAAGGGTCAGCTCAGAAAAAGCTGTTGGCACCTGATATGTTTACAGAATCTGATGATATGTTTGCTGCATATTTTGATGTAAGTAATTTTAAATCATAGAAGCACAACTATTAAACCAAAAAAAATAGATAACAAATATGTATTTGTGTGTGTGTGTGTGTGTGTGTGTGTGTGCGCGCGCGTGCAGAGAGGGAGGGAAAGATAAAGAGATGGATAGAGCAAATTAATAAATGAAAGCATTTGGATAACTAGGTGAAGGGTACCTGAAAACTCTTTGTACTCATTATGCAACTTTTCTCCAATTCTGAAATTAAGTTACAATTTTAAAACAAGGAGAGAATAGTTTGAGAGCTTCATGAAAGTAAAATCTCTAATGACTTAAAGGAATACAGTGGTACCTCCAGATATGAGTTTGATTTGTTCAGTAACCTTGAGGCGTGGGAAACCATCTGGAGTCGCGGCCGGCCAATCCACGCGATTATTCCTATCTCAAATGTTGCTCAAATTTCAAAGCAAAAATCACTCGCTCGATGGCTCGTATCTCAAAAATCTCGTATGTTAGGGCACTCGTATCTCGAGGTACCACTGTAGTTGATTTTTTGAAACAACTTTTTTTTTAGATTTACAAACTGTGTCTGGATGTGGTAGTTAGGTGAAATGAGATGATATCAATAATTTCCAGGTCTTCATTAAAATAGTGTTCACTTGGTGCTTTTATATTGTACATGATGGAGAACTTAAGGATTTGGGGCCTAATAAAGTTCATTGAAGAGTTAAAACTGTTATAAGGAATGGGTTAAGAAATTTTAGTCCTTTAGCCATTTTTATCAGTGCCTTTTCTTGAATTTTTTTTTTTTTTTAGGAATTATGAGACTTTCTTTTTTTTAAATATATTTTTATTGAGAGAGGAAGGGAGAGGGACAGAAAGTTGGAAACATCGATGAGAGAGAGACATCGATCAGCCGCCTCCTGCACGCCCCCTACTGGGGATGTGCCCACAACCACTGTACATGCCCTTGACCGGAATCGAACCTGGGACCCTTCAGTCCGCAGGCCGACGCTCTCTCCACTGAGCCAAACCGGTTTTGGCTTGAAAATATTTTAAAACTAATATTCAAAAGCAAGGGAACATGAGAAATAGAAAGCCTTGGTAAGAGGAGGTGGGAAGGATAAGCATATAACAGAATTTTAAAATGGAATAGGTTAAGCAGCCAGGGCCCAGATCTCAGCAGACATTGGTAATTAGCTTAAGTAATGTATTACAATCCCTTTTGCAAAAGGATTCCTCTACTCTCCCCTCTCCCCCCTCAAAAGGATGGTTTAAGAGAGGATAAAATATTTGTCTGGTTGATGATAAGGCGTCTTCTGGATATCTTGGAGAATGATGTACGATAAAGATTCTTCAGAAGTACCAGATACTCTTTAATTTCCCTTGCAGGCTTAGTTAATACAGCCAGTGACCTTCTATATATAGATGAATGAAGACAAGCAATGGTGTGTTACATGGATGAAGTGGTAAAAGAAATGTGAAAATTGGTAGAAGAGAGAGTTGTACACTTATTGTTAACTGAATGCCAATCTGTAATTTTTATCCTTTATCAATAGCTAAGGAAAATCAGATCTGGTTTGAGTTTTTATTTATAATGTCTTCATCATATTCCCAAAAGTTCTTAAAGCTACTTCATTACTTTTTTCCCTAAATAATGTATGATAATGCAGAGGACTCTGGTATTCATATTTCATCTTTGTCATTTATATGAATGACAGTAAGCGTTTGTTTAATTTAGCATGAAATGTCTTATTAAATTACTGGAGACTTGATGCACGAATTCGTGCATGGATGGGTCCCTCTGGACAGCCTGAAGAGATTGGACCAAAACCCATACTCCAACGCTACCTTCAGCTCCCACTCATCCGCGCCCCTCTACACCTGCCGTGGGCTCATGTCCAGTCATTCTTGATCAGGAGAGGGTTCGCGCTGCCATAGCAGTGCTCACTAGTCATGAGCCTTACATCTGGCGCCTTCCTGAGGGGAGTAGCCTGTGTGATCAGGCTGAAACCAGCTCTCTGGCATCCCCCGAGGGCTTCTGGATTGTGAGAGGGCACAGACCAGGCTGAGGGATCCCATAGGTGTATGATCGGCTGGGGAAGGACTGTGGAAGGGCTCCAGAGCTTGTCCGGCTCATCTCGCTCAGTCCCAATTGGCCATACCCCAGCAGCAATCTAACCAACTGGTCAGGGCATTTGCCTTCTGATGTTCAGTGCATGTCATAGCAAGTGGTTGAGCAGCCTTAGCATATCATTAGCATATTATACTTTGATTGGTTGAACAGTTGACTGGTCACCAGGCAACTGAACACTTAGCATATTAGGCTTTTATTATATAGGATAGCTGCTGGTTCACACACTTTTGTTTAAAGAAAATGCTTGAAATGTCAATCTGATTTAGTGGGTTAATAGCTAATATTGGCTCCTTAATTTCAGAGTGCTCGTCTTCGGGCTGCTGGTATTGGAAAAGACTTTAAAGAGAATCCTAACCTCAGGGATAACTGGACTGATGCAGAAGGCTATTATCGTAAGTGCACAATTCTTATGAATTTCATTTATTTGTTTGTTTGTTTATTTATTTATTATTGACAGGAGTCTCCCATTTTCTCCCTTTCTGCCCCTCTTCCCCCAACCCTGTCCCACCTCAGGCCTTCCCCATACTATTGTCTTTGCCTGTGTGTTATGCATATATGCTCTTTGTTAATCTTCCTATCCCTACACTGAGATCTGTTATTCTGTTCCATGTATTCATACTTCTGGACCAGTTTTGTTCATCAGTTTATTTTGTTCATTACATTACACATGATACTTATTTTTTCTAACTGCCTTATTTTGCATAGCATAATAATCTCTAGGTCCATCATTGCCGTCTCATGGGATAAGAGCTCCTTCCTTTATACAGCTGCATAGTATTCTTTTATTCACTTGTCAACTGGCACTTGGGCTCTTTCCAGATATTAGCAATTCTAAATATCACTGCTATGAACATAGGGGTGCATATATTCTTTTTCATTGATTTTTTAGGATTCTTAGAATATACAGTGGTACCTCGAGATACGAGTTTAATTCGTTCCGTAACCTTGAGGCATGGGAAACTATGAGATGCTTGAGTAGCGGTAAACTGGTGGGTCGTGTGCAGTCGGCTGATCCGCGCCATTACTCCTATCTCAAATGTTGCTCGTATTTCAAAGCAAAAATTGCTTGCTCGATGGCTCGTTTCTCAAAAATCTCGTATGTTAGGGCACTCATATCTCGAGGTACCACTGTAGTCCAAGAAGTAGGATCAATGGTTAAAATGGCAGTTCCATTTAAAATTTTTTTGAAGAAACTCCATATCGTTTTGCACAAGTGGCTGCACTAGTCTGCATTCCCACCAGCAATGCTTTAGGGTTCCCTTTTCTCCACATTCTCGCCAGCATTTGTTGCTTGTCTGGTATGAAGTAATAAACTATTGTCACTTTAATTTTTATCTAATGATTAGAGACATTGAGCATTTTTTAATGTCTCTTAACCATTTGTATGTCCTCTTTAAAGAAGTGTCTGTTCAGGTCCTTTGCCCATTTTTAATTTGTTTGTCTTTTATTGATTTATGTGAGTTCTTTGTATATTTTGGAAATTAACCCCTTATCAGATATATCATTAGCAGATATGTTCTCCCATGCAATGGGCTCTCTTGTTGTGTTGTTTATGGTTTATTTTGATGTAGTCCCATCTGTTTATTTTCTCCTTAGTTTCTTTTGCCCTAGGAGATGCATCCATAAACAAGTTGCTATGAGAGATGTCTGAGATTTTGCTGCCTAAGGTTTCTTCTAAGATTTTTATTGGTTCACGGCTTATATTTAAAGCTTTCATACATTTTAAGTTTATTTTTGTATATGATGTAAGTTGGTGGTCTAGTTGGATTTTTTTGCATGTATCTGTCCAATTTTCCCAATGCCATTTATTGAAAAGAATGTCTTTACTCAATTGTATGCTCTCGCTTCCTTTGTCAAATATTAATTACACATAATAGCTTTAGTCAATTTCTGAGTTCTCTGTTCTATTCCATTGGTCTATATGCCTGTTCTGGTGCCAAGATCAGGTTCTTTTGATTATAGTGGCTTTGTAGTATACCTTTGTTCTTAAGATTGCCGTGGCTATTCTGGGTCTTGTGGTTCCATATAAATTTTTGGAATGTTTGTTCTAGATCTGTGAAATATGCCATTGGTATTTCAATAGGCATTGCATTGAATCTATAAATTGCTTTGGGTAGTAATTTTAATGATGTTGATTCTACCAATTCATCAACACAATATATTTCTCTACTTTTTTATAATTTCCTCTATTTCTTTTTTCAACATCCTGTTGTATTCTAAGTAGAGGTTGTCTTTTTCCACTTGGTTAAGTTTATCCCTAAGTATCTTTTTTGTTGCAGTGGTAAATGGGATTTTGTTTGTTTGTTTGTTTGTTTGTTTGTTACTCTTTCTGAAAGTTTATTATTGGTGTAAAAAATACCATCAATTCTGGATATTAATTTTATATTGTGCTACATTGTCAAACTCATTTTATTTTGGTTTTAAATATATTTTTATTGATTTCAGAGAGGGAGAGAGAGATAGAAACATCACTGATGAGAGAATCCTTGATCGGCTGCCTCCTACACGCCCCCTACTGGAGATTCAGCTCAGTAGCCGAGCATGTGTCTCTGACAATAGATAATTGAACCTGGGACCTTTTGGTCGCAGACGGATGCTCTGTTCACTGAGTCAAATCAGCTAGGGTACCAAATTAATTTATTAAATTTAAGTATTTTATGTGTGGAGGTGGGGGGTTGTTGTTTTTTTTTGGGGGGGGGTTGGTGGAGTCTTTAGGGTTTTCTATGTACAGTATCATTCATCTGCAATTAATGACAATTTTACTTCTTCATTTCCAGTTTGGAAGCCTTTTATTTCTTATTATCTGATCTCTGTGGCTAGGACTTCAATTACTGCGTTGAATAAGAGGGTGAATGTGGACATCTTGTTCCTGTTCATAGGGGGAATGGTTTTTAGTTTTTGCCCATGGTTATTGGCTGAAAATTTGTCATATATGGCCTTTATTATGTTGAGATATTCTTCCCTCTTATTCCCATTTTGCTGAGAGTTTTTATAAAAAACTGGTAGCCCTACTCATGAATCCATGTGCAAGTAGCTTGATGCTGCTTGCCTCAGCTGGCCACCTGCCCACCACCGCTGGTAGCTCTCTGCTGCTTGTAGCTCCCTGCCTCACCGTCTTGGAGCTCTCTGTCAGCTGCCTTGACCTCCTGGAGCTCCCTTCCTTGTCTCTCCCGCGCCCTCCCACCCCCCAATAGCTTGCTGCCCTGCACCCTCCTGTAGCTCTCCACTCCCTGCTTGTAGTTCGCTGCCCCAACCTCCTGCTGATACGTGATCCAGTCATTACACAGATAATTAGCATATTTATTTGAGAATGACCCATGTGCACTTGAGAAACATGTGTATTCTGCTTTTAGATGAAATGTTCTATAAAAAGATCAGTGAAATCCATCTCTAATCTAGCATGTTGTTTGAGGCTGATGTTTCCTTATTGATATTTTATCTGGAAGATTTATTATATAGGATGGGTATTGGATTTTGTTGAATGCCTTTTCTGCGTCTATTGACATGATCCTGTGATTTTTGTCTCTTTTTTTTTTATGTGATGTATTGATATGTGAATATATGCTAGCCTTGCATCCCTGCAATACTAGTAAATCCCACTCTGTCATGGTATATGATTTTTTTGCAATCCTTTATATTTTTGTGGGGTCAGTTATTACTGTGTCCTCTGTTTCTTAATGAGTCTGGCTAAAGATTCATCAGTTTTATTTTTTCAAAGAACTTGCTCTTGATTTTATTGATCTTTTATATATATCAGAGAGGAAGGGAGAGGGATAGAGAGTTAGAAACATCGATCAGCTGCCTTCTACACATTCCCCACTGGGTATGTGCCTGCAACCAAGATACATGCCCTCTAACGAAATCGAACCTGGGACCCCTGAGTCCGCAGGGCCAACACTATCTACTGAGCCAAACCGGCCAGGACTACTTTGGGCTTTTCTTGTTGTCTTTCTAAATTTTTTAAGTTGTATAGTTAGATAATTTATTAGAAATGTTTCTTGCCTCTAGTGCTGTGAGCTTCCCTCTCAGGAGTCATTTCGCTGTGTCTCATATGTTTTGGATTGCTGTGCTTACATTTTAATTTGTTTCCTGGAAGTTTTTGATACTTTTCTTTCATCTTTTGGTAACCCATTCGTTGCTTAATAACATACTATTTAGTCTCCATGTGTTTAAATGTTTTTAGTATTTTTACTGTAGTTGATTTCTAATTTTAGCCATTATGATCAAGAATATGCTTGATAGGATTTCAGTCTTCTTGAACTTGTAGAGACTTGTTTTGTATTCTAACATGTATATACAGTGGTACCTCTAGATACGAGTTTAATTCGTTCCGTAACCTTGAGGCCTGGGAAACTATGAGACGCTCGAGTCGCGGTAAACTGGTAGGTCGTGTGCAGCTGGCCGACCCGCGCAATTACTCGTATCTCAACTGTTGCTCGTATTTCAAAGCAAAAATCACCCTTGACGGCTTGTATCTCAGAAATCTCGTATGTTAGGGCACTCGTATCTCGAGGTACCACTGTATTTGAGAATGACCCATGTGCACTTGAGAAGCATGTGTATTCTGCTTTTAGATGAAATGTTCTATAAAAAGATCAGTGAAATCCATCTCTAATCTAGCATGTTGTTTGAGGCTGATGTTTCCTTATTGATATTTTATCTGGAAGATTTATCCAGTGATGTTATTGGGCTATTAAATTGCCCTACTATGCCTGCGTTGCTATTGATCTCTCCCTTAAATTCTTCCAAGACTTTTTTAAAAAATATATATGTAAAGTGCATCTATATTGGGTGCATATATGTTTACCAGGGTTACCTGGTATATCCTCTTGTTGGATCATGTAATATTATGTAGTATTTTTTATTTCTTGTTATAGTCTTTATTTTGAAGTTTGTTTTGTCAGATATGAGCATTGCTACCTCAGCTTTGTTTTCATTTACATGGAATATTTTTACCATCCTTTCACTTTCAGTTTGTGTGTATCTTTTGTTCTGAAATGAGTCTCTTAAACGCATTTATATGTGTCATGTTTTCTTATCCATTCAGCTGCCCTATGTCTTTTGACTGGAGCATTTAGTTCTTTTACATTTATGTTTTTTATTGACTAGAGACTCAGTGCACGGAATTCATGCAAGAGTAGGCCTTCATTTTCCCAGCTGCTGGCACTGGCTCCCTTTGGCACTCGAGCTTCCCTCACAACCCTGGCAATGTCTGGAAGGTCATACGGTCTAATTAGCATATTATGAGTTTATTATTATAGATAGGTACTTTTTTATTTCCATTTTTTCTTTATATCCATGTTACTCTCTCAATTTCTTCTTCTTACAGCACTCCCTTTAACATTTCTTATAGTGCTGGTTTGTTGGTAATGTATTCCTTTAGTCTTTTTTTTTTTTATTTCTTGTCCTGGAAGCCTTTTATTTTACCTTTAATTCAAAGGTCAAGCAGCCTGAGAGGAGATCCCAGCAATGAATGAGGCTCACCCCTGACAACATCATGCCTTGCTGGATAGAGTAGTCTTGGGATTCAGGTCCTTGCTTTTCATTACTTGGAATATTTCATGCCAATTCCTTCTGGCCTGAGAAATCGGCTGACATTCTAAAGAGTATTCTTTTGTAGGTAACTTTCTGTCTCTTTCTGCCTTTAACAGGTTTAAGTGCCCAGCCTATTTTGTCTTCCAAATGGAAAGTAAAGTGTCAGTCACCAGTGACTGAATGGGTGTTTAAGTGTTAAGATTCTTTCTTTGTCTTTAACATTTGTCATTTTAATTATGATGTATCTTGGAATGGGTCTCTTTGAGTCCATCTTGATTGGAATTCTGTGCTTTCTGAACTTGTGTAACATTTTCTTTCACCAGGTTAGGGAAGTTTTATGTCAAATTTTCTTATAACAGGTTCTCAATTCCTTGCTCACTATCTTCTGTTACCCCTATAATGTGAATGTTGTTATGTTTCATAGTGTCCCCTTAAACTATCCTCCTCTTTTTAATTCTTATTTTTACTCCAGTTGGGTGTGTTTTTTTCCTACCTTATCTTCCAAATCATTGATTGGAATTTCTGCCTTTGATTCTTTCCTGTGCATTTTTGATATTTGATATTCTAGAGCAGTGGTTCTCAACCTGTGTGTCGCGACCTCTTTGGGGGTCGAACGACCCTTTCACAGGGGTCACCTAAGACTATTGGAAAACACCTAATTCCCATGGTCTTAGGAACCAACTCACTGCTCCTCAGTGTAGCAAAATGTAGCAATGTAGTTTACTGTTGTTATATTAAGACTGTTACCCATGCTACACCACGATTCAAGACAAAATTTAATTTATTTGTAATTAGAAATAAATATTTCACAATATATAATTACATATTGTTTTTGTGATTAATCTCTATGCTTTAATTATGTTCAATTTGTAACAACGAAAATACATCCTGCATATCAGATATTTACATTACAGTTCATAACAATAGCAAAATTACAGCTATGAAGGAGCAATGAAAATAATTTTATGGTTGGGGGTCACCAAAACTGAGGAGCTGTCTTAAAGTGCTGGAAGGTTGAGAACCATTGTTCTAGAGCATCCTTTGTGTCTTTTATTTGGGGGTTATTTGTCTCCCCATTTTTTATTTCCCTTTGTATTTGTTTCTGTGTTATTAGATCAAACTGCTATGCTTCCCAATCTTCTTCAGGTGGCCTTATATAGTAAGTTTTCTGTGGTGCTCACTAGTGCTAATTTTTTTTATCTCCTGAGTTGGATGCTCTAGGAATGGCCCTTGTGTGGCTTATTTGGAATCTGCCGTTGTAATTGCGTATTGATTGTTGTCCCATTCATTGCTGGGATCTCCTCTCAGGCTGCTTGACTACGAGGCTCACCCCTGACAACATCATGCAAGCTGTTGTGCAGGTTCTGATAGAACAAAACAAATCAAAAACATTTTTTTAATATATACATATTTTATTGATTTTTTACAGAGAGAGGAAGGGAGAGGAATAGAAAGTCAGAAACATTGATGAGAGAGAGAGAGAGACATCCATCAGCCGCCTCCTGCACGCCCCAAACCGGAGATGTGCCCGCAACCAAGGCACGTGCCCCCGACCGGAACCGAACCTGGGACCCCTCAGTCTGCAGGCCAACGCTCTATCCACTGAGCCAAACCGGTTCCAGCCAAAAACATTTTTTTAAAAAAGACTCTTACAAAATAACAAAAGGAACCACAAAAGAAAAGAGAATTAGGAAAGAGAAGAGCAAGCAAGAATAATAAAAGAAAAAATTATGAGAAGGAAAGAGAGGGAGGAGGAGAACAAATAACATGAAAGTACAGAAGAGAAACCCAGAAAAAAAATAAGAATAAATAATAGGAGAAGGAAAACAATATTATAGGAAAGAGGAAGAAAAATTACAAAAAGGGAAAAAGAAGAAATATTAATAGAAAGGAGAAAAAATAGAGTAAGAAAAGGAAAGAGATACAACAAAAAGGAGAGACAAAAATAATACAGCAATAAAGAAAAAGAAGGTAATGTAAAAAAGAAGAAAAGGTGATATTTATCTCAGCAAAGTAGTACCTCTGTATTCTAGTCTTCTGTGACTGATGTTGACTGTTTGGTCTGCCGTTTCTGGGCCTCCTGGGAGGTATTTGGGCGCTAGCCATGCTCAGAAGCTGTCCATGTTTGGCTCTGCAATCTCTTTGAAGTTTTAAGTGATCCATAGTTTGTGTCTGTCTTTACAGGACTTGGCTATGGGCAGAAGGGGCCAAGCTGCACTCTAGGGCCAGTTTGTTAAGCACCACAGGGTCCAGGTTCAGGTCAGCAAACTTGTTCCCTGGTCTCTACCTCCACCCACTTTTGCCTGTTGGCCAACTGTCTCTTAATCACTGAAAGGCTGTTTCTGAAAGGACTTTTGGTGGAATTGTTTGTATGTGACCTTGGGTCTCCGGTGAGTGGGATGTTCAGATTTCAGGGAAAATGGTGGGTGTGTTTCCCCATTCTCCAGCTATTCCTCTGAGAGTGCCCCAGAAATTTTCCCTGCCCTTGGATAGGCAGAGATCCTTGTATGCAGTCCAGGGGGATTTCCTGGCATCCAGGAGTTTCTATCTACTGTGAGGGGGAAGCAGCAGTTAGGTTCTTGTGACAGTGGTGTGGATGACTCCACCCCCAAGCCAGTCAGAGATGCTACTGAGATTGTTCAAACCCATAGGTTTGGCCTCTGCTATTATAGCCTTGCAGAGGTCAAGATGTAGGGTGTGACAAGTGGGATTCCTGAATGTGGGGTCAGTAGTATCCCTTAGGGCAGGATATTTGCATTTTCCCTCCCCTCCAGCTATAGCTGCTGAGAAGGATCATCACCAGTTAGGAACGATGTTCCCTTCTGTATGTCCATGGATATTTCTGATTGCAGGTCTCCCTGCCACCAGTTTTCCATGTCTCCCCTCAATGCCTTCTACTGTAGCCACTCCTCAGGTAATTCAAGTTCACACTGCCCTCTTTTCACCAAAGCCTCAGGTGAATAGCTGCAAAGGAAAACCCTATGCTCGGGTTTTATATATATATAAAGTTCTGAAAGGAAGGAAGAGGGAGGAGAGAGAAATTTTCCCTGCCCTTGGATGGGCAGAGATCCTCATGCATTTCTTATGACCTCACCCTTCCTAGCAGTCTTCAGATGGTTTTTGCCCTTCCTGAACTCTATTAATTTTAGAGTTCATTGTAACATTTTATATACATTCCATCATAATGCCATCACCTAAAACGTTTGGCTTATCTAGCAACTGCTGAATCCATGTAGGCAGCCCCCAAAGCATTGCAAATTGAAACGAAGATTTGATTTGCAACTTAAATTTATTCGGTTATTTTCAGCCATGAGATAATCCTTCAGATGGAAGGTAGATTAGTATATCATTTGCTAATCTTGATCTAAAACCAAAAGAAACAACATACAAGGAACTTGTGGTACTACTCATGCAGGACTGCAGTTGGAAACACTTCAACCAGCATATTTCTCCCATATTCAATGTTAAAATCATTAGCATTTGATAGGACAGCAAAAACTCTCCTTGTAATCTTTGGAAATGGGCATGTAGTATTATCCACATGGAAGAGAGTAACAGTGGAGGCATGGCCTTGATTCCCTATGATGTCTGGGAAATCAAGCACAAAGTAGGATTTGACATGCACTTTGAGTGATTGCGCTGTGTTTCCTCCTTTTTAATTTATCCTATGTATCTCATAGTTTTGTTAATTTATTTGCTCAAAATTCTAATTTTTAATTTATCTTTTAGGTGTGAACATAGGTGAAGTGCTAGATAAGCGCTATAATGTGTATGGCTACACTGGTCAAGGTGTATTCAGTAATGTTGTACGAGCCAGAGATAATGCAAGAGCCAACCAAGAAGTGGCTGTAAAGATCATCAGAAACAACGAACTCATGTAAGTCAGTGTGATGAAACCTTTAATAACACATGTTTTGTTCAAATGAAAATATTGCTAAATGCCATCTTAAAGTAACATTCTGTAAAACAAGTACGAATGACTGTAGTAGTCCTTTTTGACTGGATATTTAATTTATAACTATATGTTATATGTGAAGTACTGGAACTATAGGCTGATTTGTATTTAATTCATTTCAGTGCATTTCCATACCTACTGTGCACTAATGTTAACTTAGACTTCTTCCATCTGTTTGTCTGATGGCCATCCTTTGCTGTGAATATCTTAAACTCAAGACTAGAGGTGAGGAATAAAAGGATTACATTAATTAGTTGTCACTAATTAGCATAAAGTGGCCTACAAAAAGGGGACAGCCAGTTTACAAGTAGTTTGGGAAATTATTTGTAACTTCTATCTGTTGCCTTTTTCCTTTAATACACTAGAGTTACTTAATTGTCACATACATGTTTTAATACATAATTTATACCACACACTGAGCTGGTGTTAAACTCAACTTACTATTGGTTTTATAACACTGGAAGAAAATGTTGTAGATTTATACTAAAGTCTTAAGCCACCCTAGGCTTAGAAAATTTTTTGTTGTTGTTTTGTTTTTATGTTTATACCCAACCCCTGTATTATAGACACTTTAAAAAATGTAGCTTATTGACAAATTATAACTAGAATTTTAGAGGAAAACCTAATGTTAATATTTGGTGAGACATTTCCTACTTAGACTGTTAAGGAACCAAAACTGTATACAATGTGGTTCCACTTTTATTAAACACAAGTGCCCTGATGCCTGGATTTGTGCACAGTGAAAGGAAATTAATTAGAAAGTGGCCAGTGGGACAGGACTGGGTGAGACGGGCCAGACATGCTCTGAAGCCAAACTCCCATAGTTCCTCCCCAGCTGGCTGCACTTGGGGCAGTGTCATGGCTCAAAGGGCGTTTGTGGCGTGAACGTGGTTCCTCCAGCAGGTGGGGTCTCTTGGCCTGGCCTGTAGGGATTGGGCCGAAACTGGCTCTCCAACATCCCCCAAGAGATCCCAGATTGTGAGAGAGTAGTTCTCTGGTGACACATTCCAGAATTGGGCTCCCTTCTCTCTGGTTCCAGGATGCATCACCTGAGGAGTGCCACTGCCAAGTCACTGCAGCTTGGCAGCTTCTGAGTTGTCTGCCCCCCTGGTGGTCAGTGTACGTCATAGTTACTGGTCAGACAGTCACTTAGCCTTTTATATAGATAGAAAGTATTTATATCAAGACTTGAGAATAAAATGTGCAAGATTGATTTTTCTTCAAGCAAGGTAGGTTTATTCCTCAGTGTTTCTGTTTTGTTGATTGGTTACTTTGGAAATTATCTTCATGAAAACCTTATTTGATTAAGTATGAAGTATTGTCTAAGTGGTACAGAGACTTATTCCTCAACAGATTTATTATTACTATGTAAAAAAAAAAAACAAGCTAATTAACATCACTTATGGTACATCAGACTGGAACTAGCAAATATATATTATATAGTTTTTCTAAATTCTGGATATATTTAATTTTAACCTACTTTCCCTTTTTATTTCAGGCAGAAAACTGGTTTAAAAGAACTAGAGTTCTTGAAAAAACTTAATGATGCTGATCCTGATGACAAATTTCATTGTTTGCGGCTCTTCAGACACTTTTATCACAAACAGCATCTCTGTCTTGTCTTTGAGCCTCTCAGGTACAGTGTCAAAAACTCTACATAAACTGAAAATTTAGCTTCTTCATCTCTACCAACCTCACTTAAGATAAACAACAATTGAAATGACATATTTTCTGGGTATTTGATTTTTATTTACTTAGTCTAGAGGCCTGGTGCACGAAATTTGTGCACATAGCAGGGAGGTTGGCAGGGTCCCTCAGCCAGGCTTGCACCCTCTCACAGTCTGAGAACCCTGCGATTGATTGCTCTGCAGAAGGAGGCCCTGCCTACCTGCCGCCATGCTGCCACCAGGTAGCCTGGGCCTCCTTCTGCAGGCAATTGTGGAGCCCCCTGATGGATAGCCTGCCGGATGGTGGTCTGCACCTCCCTCTGTGGGGCAATCATGGGGTGATGGCTAGGCCCCCAACCAATCACATTGCACCTGCCTTGGCTGGCCTGGCGCCATTGGGTGTTACAGAGTGGTCGTCCAGATGGTCATTCTGCTATTTGATAGTTTGCTTAATTTGCATTTTATGCTTTTACTTGTGGCCTGGTGCACAGATTCGTGCACCAGTGGGAACCTCAACCTGGCCTGCGCCCTCTTGCAATCTGGGACCCCTCAGGGATATAGCAGTGCATGAAGCGGCAGGTGGCCAGGGAGGAGCCTTCATCCCAACCTGCTGCACTTGCCTCCACTGCTGTTCGGTATCACCACCACAGCTGCACTCACCAGCTGTGAGCCTGGCTTCTGGCTGAGAGGTGCTCCCGCTATGGGAGTGCACTGGTCACCAGGGAGCAGTTCCTGTTTTAAGCATCTGCCCCCTGGTGGTCAGTGCACGTCATAGTGACAGGTTAACTGGTTGAACTGATCGTAACAGTCACTTAGGCTTTTATATAGAGAGATTATTAGAGACTTAATTTAGCTCTAGTTTTTGTTTTTAACCTTGTATTAAGAGCTGGTTTCTTGATAGTCATTAATGTATTGACATTAAATGACTATAGACTGTGCTAGTTTACTACTTGCTTTTAGCATTCAGCTCACAAGAGAAATTCTCTAAAAAATTAAATATTTCAAGGAAAGATTAAGCCAGAATAAGAAATGGGAATAGTGGAAGAAATACCGTTTTGCCGAGACCGGTTTGGCTCAGTGGATATAGAGCGTCGGCCTACGGACTGACAGGTCCCAGGTTCGATTCCGGTCGGGGGCATGTACCTTGCTTGTGGGCACATCTCCAGTGTGGAGCGTGCAGGAGGCGGCTGATTGATGTCTCTCTCTCATCGATGTTTCTGACTTTCTATCCCTCTCCCTTCCTCTCTGAAAAATCAATAAAATATATTTTAAAAAAAAAATACAGTTTTGATCTTTGAAAGTATAGCTTCATGCTAGTCTTTCAAATATAAATCCATTCTAAAATCAATACAGATTTTACCATTGCATATCTTTCCTTCTGTTTATTTTTAAAAATTAAATTTTATTGGAAAATTGTGTTATGTACACATAATTTCATATGTTCTCATTTCATTGTAGAATAATTTATCAAATATTTGAGGAGGTGTTCTTGAACAGAATATTTCATTGTAATTGTATTTTGGGCTTGATTTTACTTTATGCTTAAATGTTTTTGCTTTTTTGAAATGTCCATTTTGCATTTTAACCCCTAGCTTTTTTTCTCTCTCCAAAAAGCATGAATTTACGAGAGGTGTTAAAAAAATATGGTAAGGATGTTGGTCTTCATATTAAAGCTGTAAGATCCTACAGTCAGCAGTTGTTCTTGGCATTAAAACTCCTTAAAAGATGCAATATTCTACATGCTGATATCAAGCCAGACAATATCCTGGTAAGTGAAACAGTTAAGACTGCATTGTACATTCATATGTATTCTTTTCAGTAATGTGAAGTTACTACTGTATTATTTTAGAAATAACATCTTAAAAGATGTATTTCTTACCCATTACAAATTACCAATTTTTATTTTTTTGGAAATTGAGCCATGCAATTTTAAAGTATAAAGAAAGAAGAGACAGGCCACTGTCCCAAATTTTTCCTTTTGATTGTGGATTTAGAGTATTCACAAATCCCAAGAGTGCTTTAATATAATAACGATGGGCTGCTTTTAGTAGTGAAAAAAGTGCTGCATGTTTTGCTGTTTTGAAATAAGATGTGTTTACACTTTTTCTTTAATTTTGTAAGCTAATGGATATAAGAACATTTAAGGGAATTTTATAGAATGATGGAATTTGGGACATTTAAGAGAATTGCTTTAAGCTGATAAAAGAAATTGAGTTTAAAGGTGTCCAGGAGTAATTCTTTACTAGAGGCTCGGTGCATGAATTTGTGCACCAGTGGAGTCCCTCAGCCTGGCCTGCGGGTTCCGGCCAAAACTGACTCTCTGACACCCCTAAGGGATCCTGGATTGTGAAAGGGCACAGGCCAGGACAAGGGACCCCTCTGGTGCACAACTGGGGCCAGGAAAAACCGCAGGAGGGTTCCAGGGCTTGCCTGGTCTGTCTCCCTCAGTCCTGATTGGTTGGACCCCAGCAACAAGCTAACCTACTGGTCAGAGCATTTGCTCCCTAGTGGACAGTGCATGTCATAAGCGACTGCTTGACTGGGCGGCTCTCTGCCCTCTGGTGGTCAGTAGAGGTTGTAGCTAGCTATTGTGCATCCTTAGCATTTCATTAGCATATGTCATTGCTTTGATTGGTAGAACAGACGACCAGACACTTAGCATATTAGGCTTTTCTTATATAGGATTGTTTTAGAAGCAGTGCCTTCTAAACAACAGTAACGGTCACTCTCCTAAAAGATGCTTATTGAAAGGCATGTTAACATCTTTTTTTTTAATCCTCACATGAGGATATTTTTCGCATTGCTTTTAAGAGACAGTGGAAGAAAGGAGGGAAAGAAGGAGAGAGAGAAATATCAGGTGTGAAAGAGATATCAACTGGTTGCCTCCAGCCTGTTGCATGGGAGTCGGGATGGGGAGCAAACTTGCAACCCAGGTACTTGCCTTTGACAGGGAATTGACCCTGCAACTCTTCGGTGCTCAGGCTGACGTTGTAACCACTGAGTCAGAGCTGTCTTGAACTGGTACCCCACCAGGGCTTAAGACTTCATATGTGGTAACATGTAAATTTATAGTATAATTTTATGTTTTTGAAATTTAGAGATACATATTGTCATACTGGAGTGATTAATGCACACACAAACTCTTTCCCTCTCTGGCCTCATTTCTTCACCCTGTTCTAAGGTTTCCAGAGTTGGGGTATGTGCACAATGTGGATAATTCCAAGTTTATCTTCTAATCACATGTTCCACACTTGAGAAAAATTATGATCCTATTAAAGTATTTTCTTTCACACTACCACATTAATAATGAGGCATTCCATTTTGATATGTTTAGTCTGAGTTTATAATGTATTATATATAATAAAAGTATAATATACTAATTAAACCAGGTGGAAGAACAAAGCCGGGACTGAAGCCATGGGATCGAGGCAGCCGCCTGTGGCTGTGAGGGAGGGATCCAGGCAGCCCCGAGGCTGTGAAGGCCTACTCTTGCACACATTTTGTGCTTCAGGCTTCTAGCATATTATAACATGGTTAGAGGAATTGAGTTATTACAATGAAATGGTAGGTGTATTATGAATGAATTGTAGACTTGTCAACTTCATCATTGATTTTTATCTCATTTTTTCCCTCAATTTTAAATTGTGAAATATGCCATCCATATGAAAGAATGTATAAAATATAAACAGTCTAAAGATAATTAGACTGAACATCTGTGTAACCACTATGGAGATTAAAGAATAACCTGCTAGTATGTTAGAAGCTCTTGCTTTTTAAAAAATATATATTTTCATTGATTTTTTTATAGAGAGAAAGGGAGAGATAGTTAGAAACATTGATGAGAGAGAAACATTGATCAGCTGCCTCCTGCACACTTCTTACTGGGTATATGCCCGCAACCAAGATACATGCCTTTGATGGGAATCGAACCTGGGACCCTTGAGCCCACAGACTGATGCTCTATCCACTGAGCCAAACCAGTCAGGGCTTTTAAAACTATTTTTCTTTGAGTTAATGCTAAACTAGATTTACATGGATTATGGAATTGAATATTTTCCCTTCTTCTTGAAGAAGAAAAAAATATATATCAGAGACCCCATGGAGCTATTTAATGAAAATTTAAAACTTTAAGCCTCTAGTGTGGTAGAACTACCATATTCCTCATGAGGGGGTAGTAGTTGTGTAGCTAAAATAAAGTATGGCTAGCCTGCTACTATTGAAGGCATTTTAGCTAGACTTGTGGTCGGCAAACTGGCTTGAGAGCCACATGCAGCTCTTTGGCCCCTTGAGCGTGGCTCTTCCACAAAATACCACAGTCTGGGCAAGTCTATTTTGAAGAAGTGGCATTAGAACTTTAAGTTTAAAAATTTGGCTCTCAAATTTCAATCATTGTACTGTTGATATTTGGCTCTGTGTGTCAACCACTGAGCCAGACCAAGAATTTCACTGGTAGATTTCTCATTTTAAAATGGTTCTGTTTTTTTTTTTCCTGGGTATTGCAACTGCATTCTTAAGTAGCTAAATGCAAATTATACTTTAAAAAGCTTTGAAAGTACTTTTTCTTTTGAAGATACCTGTTTTCCTGACACCCCCCCCCATGAAGAGATATGGATGTGGCAGTTAAAAATAATCGTTTCTGTCATTAGCTTAATTCCATGGATATCATCTTAATGGACCAGTCTGTAACATTGATCAAGCTTTACAACATCCCAGTAGAGAGTACCTAAGGTTATTTATTTAAAGCGTTATGTTTCTTTTGGGTGGGAAAAGTAGGCCAAGTTCAAGTCCCAACTCGGAATTTGTGTGTGTCTCTTTTGAAGGGGGGAAGGGACTCTGGAATATGAATTATCTGCACTTGTTAATCCTGAACATGCTTCTGACTCATGAGTGGCAGCAGTCATGGGAGCAGCTCCAGCCTTTCTCAGCAGATGTCACTGTTACTGTGTATGTTGAAGTATTTACAAAGGACAAAAGAAACAAATGACTAATATAGAGTTCATGTTTATCAGTTTTACCAAGTATATTTAACATATTCTTAACTAATACCTTCTTTATATTTAAGGGATTTAATAATTTTTAGACTTGATTGTTAAATTTGGGATGCTCTTAGCAGCTTCCAATGAATGTTTTTATTGTTTTGGTCCAAATTTAATCTGAAGCATTTTGCTTTTGTTGCTATCATAATTTTTTGGCAACTGAAAGTTAATTTAAATGCTAGTTAATCTAAGTCTGAGCCCTTATTAATGAATGTCTTCATGTTCCTTTATATAGTAACTTGACTTTATGCAGGTGTTCTGGGGATTTTTAGAAGATGCTTTTCATCAATTAGAAGTTTCTCTTACTACCCCATCCTTTTCTAAATAGTACTGGTTAAAATCAACTTTACTAGGTATTATTTCATATTTTTTCACTGAGAAAAGTTCTTTTACTAATTATAATAAAATATTTGGTGCCCTTAATTTTTTCATAATTAGGAAGTTGAGGTTTAAAATAAGGAATTTTAAAGAGTGACTTTGTTCTCAGTATTGGAAATAACTTCTCAAAGCCAATTATTTTTATCTGATTACTTGTCTTAATTATTCCTGGCATAATTAAACTTCCATGATAAAATGTTTTTCAGGTTAATGAATCAAAAACTATTTTAAAGCTCTGTGATTTTGGGTCGGCTTCACATGTTGCGGATAATGACATAACTCCTTATCTTGTCAGTAGATTTTATCGTGCTCCTGAAATCAGTAAGTTTCTTCAAATGGTTTTTGACCTGGGCCATTATAGGTGGTGGAAACAGTATACTTAATGTCTCAGTACTGTTTTCATCGCACTTTAGCAGCTGCACGAGGTCATTCATGAGGAAGGGAACCGTAACAAGTTCATCCTCCTCAGGTGGAATGATGGTAATTGGGATAGGAGTCTTGGTCTTGTCTGGCAAGAGTAGCAAAAACAGTTGTGGAAATCCTTGACTTTAGAAGACAGCTTTTGAATACTTAAGGTCTGACTATCAAATATATGAATTGTGTATTACCTTTGTTTTTCCCCTTGGTAGAGGCTGATTGCACTCCCACCAAAGGTGAAATGATAAAAGAATATACATTTTTCTCTGCCCCTTGTTATTTCTCCTTCTCCACTCCCTTGTTATTTTTAGGTTTTTAAGTTTGTGGTTCTATTAAGAACTAATGGGAAAGAACATGAAACTAATGCCATAAGTGAGTTATTAAGATTGTGATATATAGTTCAAGCTACAGTTAATACCCCACTAATGGAAATTAATAGTAGTTGATTGTTTTTATCATATATTTAACTTATATTTTGTTTTCAGTTATAGGTAAAAGCTATGACTATGGCATAGATATGTGGTCTGTAGGTTGTACCTTATATGAACTATATACTGGAAAAATTTTATTTCCTGGCAAAACCAATAACCATATGTTGAAGCTCGCCATGGATCTCAAAGGAAAAATGCCAAATAAGGTAGGACTTCAATTAATATGAACTTGTATTTATTGAAGATCTCAACAGTAGTTTCCCATAGACTGCGGATTGCTGACCCTAACTCATCACTAATGACTATAAAATGATTTGAGAGTGGCAGGTATGTGGCTATTCTTGATTTCTTTAGCTTCTTCTCATTATTAGTGGTTCTAATGATCCAAGAACTCTTTTCCTTTCCCCTCTAAAGTCTGTCTTATGTTTTTCTCTACCCTCTTATATTTAAGCAGATGATAGGGATCTAGAGTTTAGGGCAGAATTGTAATTGAGGAAGAGAATTGATGAACATAAATTTTTTAAGCACCATATACATATGTTTCATGTGTCTGTTCTTCCAGAAGCAACAGTGTTCTTGGGAGCACACCCTTATTGGTAACAGCATGAACATACTTGAGAGCTGAAATGCAAAAAAGATGCAGGTCATATTAGTTAGTTGGAAGGAAGGACTCATCAGAGAAGGAAAGGGTAAACATTGAAAAAGGAACTTGATAGCAATCAGTTTATTAAAGGTTGGAAGTTAGTTGGGAAAGGAAGGTGTCAAAATTCACTTGAAATGATATCTTTCTGACATAAAGCTCATGCTTAGTGCTTCATCTATCATATCAATTTCTGTTTGATTAACACAAAGCAAGAACTTTAGATATTTATAAAAATGTCTGAGAGCCGTATTTTAGACTTTTGTGATTTCAGTTTGTTATGTTGGGTTTATTTAGAATAAACAACACAGAAATAAGCTGTTGGTATTTATTTAACTGAGATCTCTTCTGTTTCATTTTAGAGCTATTCGAGCATAATTTGTAAAATGTCATTAGGTTTCTTAGCTGCCAATAGATAGGGCCCCAATTGTATAATCATTTTCCTCTCTAAGAACAAATGATTTTAAGTCTTTGCTTTTAATCCTCAATTTGGAATAGTGAAAGCACAACTTCATATCATAATTGGTTTAAGCCACTGCCTGGGAAAATATAATTTCATATTATTAAGTTGTTTTAGGCATGACAATTTTGCTGCCTTTTTTTTTTTAATATATACTTACTGATTTCAGAGAGGAAGGGAGAAGGAGGGTGAGAAACATCAGTGATGAAATAGAATCGTTAATCAGCTGCTTCCTGCACACCCCCTACTGGGAATTGAAGCTTCAGCCTGAGCATCTGCCCTTGACCAGAATTAAACCCACGACCTTTCAGTCCACTGAGCCAAACCGGCTAGGGCTTATTTGCTTTTTAAAAGAGTTAAGCTCTTGCCCTATCCGGTTTGGTTCAGTGGAAAGAGTATCAGACTGTGGACTGAAGGGTACCTGTTGTGGGCTTGATCCCCTGTAGAGGTGTGCAAGAGGCAGTGGATTGATGATTCTCTCTCATCATTGATGTTTCTATTTCTCTTTCCCTCTCCCTTCCTCTCTAAAATCAGTAAAAATACATTTAAAACAAATGAAATAAGAGTTAAACTTTTGAGAGCAAGAAATATGAGATCATTTTCAAAAGCGCAAGTAAATGCAAAAAGACTAAATTTTGTGACTTGTTATGTATTAAATTGTTAGTAAGCCAGGTTATTGCATAAGTTCAAAAATTAATTTTTTTTATTTTGTTTTATTTCCAGATGATTCGGAAAGGTGTATTCAAAGACCAACATTTTGATCAAAACCTCAATTTCATGTACATAGAAGTTGATAAAGTAACAGAGAGGGTAAGTATCTTTTACGTATGCAAGATTAAATGATTATCTTATTGTTAACAAATGACTGGGTCATACTAGGAGCTATGAATATTTTGAAACATTAAAATAATGTTTTTGGTGTTGGCTGACTCCTGAATAAAGTGCATCAGGATATTAAAAAGTTGAAGAAATTTTAAAATGTTTGTGTAGTATGAGTTTATTTTTATTATAGATCATATTTAGGACCTTCTCATCTCTTCTTTTGGATCACTTTCTTGGCCTGGCCTATCATTTATCTACCTTCCATATTGCTATCATAGTGATATTTTTTAAAACAAATCTGATCATGTTACTTTTCCTGCTTAAAACCCTTCATTGGCTTTCTGTTACCTAGAAGATAATATATTTAAATTTCTCAGAATGACAAACTAAGTCTTCTATGATATGAACACTGATCTTCAACAGTGTGCCCTCCCTTCACTAGACTTTGTATTCCTACCATTCCACACTTGGCGGTTAGCTAAAGAGCATGACATTTCAGCTCTCTGTTCACAGACTATCCTCATCTTATTGGTTTCCTGTATTTCCTCATACCTAAAAAAGAATATGTATTAAATTTATTCTATTTCAAGCCTCAGGTGAAATATACATTCTGTATGAGCCTTTCCAAAATCTCCAGGTTGAAGTAAGGACTTCTTTATTTTGGCCCTGTTATATTATACTAGAGACCCGGAGCATGAATTTGTGCACCTGTGGGATCCCTCGGCCTGGCCTGCGGAATTGGGCTGAAACTGGCTTTCTGACATCCCCCAAGGGGTCCCGGATTACAAGAGGGCACAGGCCAGGCCAAGGGACCCCATTGAAGCAAGATCAGGGCCCGGGAGGGACCATGGACTTGGGGGAGGGGGATAAAAGGGGGACCCCAGGGCATGTCCAGTCTGTCTTGCTCAGTTCCAATCAGCCAGACCCCAGCATTAAGTTTACTTACTGGTCAGAGCATCTTCCCCCTGGTGGTCAGTGCAAGTCATCGTCATAGCAAGCGGTTGAGCAGCCTTAGCATATCATTAGCATATTACCCTTTGATTGGTTGAACAGATGACCAGACACTACTTATTAAGCTTTTAGTATACAGGATGTCTCTAACTTTGTCAAAGCACTTAACCACTTTATATCAACTCATTTACATATCTATTTGTTTCCACTTCAGGGTAGGAAAAGTACAATTCTAACAGCAAGTATTTACTATGCGATTTTTTGTTTTGTTTTTTGGATCTACTATGCTATTTTTAATTACTTAACAATATTTTTGAATACTCAGATTTTAAATACTAAGTTTTAGAATTTCTGTTACTATTTTTATAAAATTATAATATGAATTAAAAAACTCATTAGGTAACTTATGGTTAAGCTTTTTCATTTAGGTTTTCTTATTGCTTCTTGAAAAGACAGGATATAGGAAGTCATGTAAAAGTTCTAAATGAGTAGATGGTTATTCTTATAAATAAATACTTTTGGTAGACAAAAATCTGATGTATTATATGTTTTTAGTAACTTTATTTAGAGATACGCATTTTAAAAATTATTTTTAGGAGAAAGTTACTGTCATGAGCACCATTAATCCAACTAAGGACCTGTTGGCTGACTTGATTGGGTGCCAGCGACTTCCTGAAGACCAACGTAAAAAAGTACACCAGCTAAAGGACTTATTGGACCAGATCCTAATGTTGGACCCAGCTAAACGGATTAGCATCAACCAGGCCCTACAGCATGCCTTTATCCAGGAAAAAATTTAAACGAGATGAAGAAGCTTCAATGGTTTGAGTAATTAATACAAAGACTGAAGAAATTTCACAGCAGTTTATTAATGTATATAAACTTATAAATATTTCTCCATCAAATTTGAGGAAGCATGATATTTGAATTAACACCAAGGGTGATGTTTCTTTTAGAAATGTTAGTTAATCTATTTTGTGTCTTATGTGAAATTTCACTGTAGAACTGTTTTAACTGCCAAGACTGCACAAAATTATAGTGCTAATGTATATGGTTGCAGTTCACATAAAAGACAAAAGCATCTTGTTATAAAATAAGTAGTAATGCTGGGTGGTTGATTTATTTTTAGCAGACTTGGCTTCATTTTGGTCTTCAGGTAAAATGGCCAGCATAAATGCTGTTTATATTCACATTTTCCTAGGTGTGTGTGTGCAGGCCACAGCAGCATGCCCTTGGTGTAGTCATTGCCGAAAGGGGTCTGTTCCTTCTTGAGCCTGCCTGCAGGGATGGTCTCCTCTTTTAAAGCAGGTTGTGTACAACATTCAGTACACTGAAGGTAAGCTAAACCATCAACATCACTGGTGTTTTAAGATGTTATTTTATTGGAACAATTGACAAATGAGGGATATTAGCTTTGTGGCAGAATTCCCTGCATGTGTGATACCTGATCTTGTTTTATTTTTTGGCATTGCAACTGTGGCATAGTTACAATTTCTGTTCTGTTCATCACATTTAAAATTGGAAGAGTATGCGCTTGATGGATAGAGCGCCTTCAGTGTACTGTTTCTTATTAACTTTAATTTTTAAAAATCAACTTGCTATAGACTTTATATACATTTTGTTAAATGCAGTTCCTAGTGAGATAGAAACAATGCGTAGTTTTCATTTACTAAATTACAAATGTTGAGGCATAATTCTGAAAGTCCTCATATTTAAAAGTTACATAGACAACATAATGAAATTTTTAACTATTTGTATGTCATTTTGAAAGTGTACTGCTTTATGGTAAAAGTGCTTTTCATTTGTTCATTGTTTTCATTATTTGTGATCATGTTGTCTTTCAATACAGGCATAAACCTTCCACTCTTGAACAAAGCAGCTGCTTTTTAAAAGCGGTAATTGCTTCTTTACCTTTTATTTCTTTTGTAAATGAAGCTTTTCTTTAAGAATGTGACTTTAAAGTGTTGTCTATTGCATAAAACAGTTGACACTCACTTATTGTAAAGTGAAGATTGTTCTACTGCATGTGAAGTGGCCATGCAGATTTCTGTATGTTCTCAGTATGCATCACTAGATAATAAAGTCTTTTGTGAACAAGGCATTTGTAGCCATTTTTAAAAATTTTTGTCTTCAGTGCTGGTAAGTCAGGTAAACCATAAATAGTTAAAAGCAACCTTTTGTTTCTTCCTTAAAGTCTTTAGTAGAATTAATTGCTAAAGATATAAGCCTAGCCAAAGTTTATTATTTTACTACTAATTAGGATCCTAATTGTCTCATCAAAAAATTCTACAAATATTGTCAGCTTTCAGTGTAGTGAGATAATTCCTGTAGGTTAGGGGGTATAAAATCAGGATTTAACTAATGTTTCTGCTATTTTCTCACTTTTCCTTTTGATGGTGCGGAAAGAGAAAAAAGGAAAACGGGGCACAGGCCATTCAACGCCTTCTCCAAGGGGTCTGATTTGCTGAGACACCAGCTTCACCTTCTTAACAAGGTTATTTCTGACAGCATGTGTAGATAAACATTTAGCAACAGTTTAAAAGAAAAATCATGTAAATCAGCTTGGTTTTGCAACACAAAGGAATTTATATTTTTAGCATAGTGGAAGAGAATTTTCAGGAATTTATGTAATCTTTTTCCTTTGGGTGGTAAGATTGTCTCCCTGAGGAATCTGGAAAATAATCAGATATTATGGGCTTAAATAATATTTTAAAATTGTAAATGGGATTTTTTTATTCACCCAGGCACTATTTACAACAAGCATGCACATTTTGGTGCATTCAAGAATGGAAAAATCAGAATTAGCAGCATTCTTCTGGTGGGTTTTGCTCCACTTAAAGACATGAACTACAGCCAGGAAAGTGATAGATGATATAATAAGCCAACTTTGAATCTACACCCCATCTCTTCACGGTTTAGACTAAACTAAATACAAGGTAGTGCTCATCTTTAGGTAGAGTGAGCCTTGTAAATGAGGCATCACAGGTGCAGCTTTCTACCTAATGGTATGGGTAGAGATTTCCCACCATTATTTACTTTATTTTGGTGATAATATGCTGCATATTCAAGTCTTTTGTAGTTATTTTCACTCAAAATAGTTAACATTTTGACGCTTCTGGTGATTTTCATGGCTTCATTTTATTATTCATTTAAGTAAGTTAACTTCTACTAGAAACAGTTCATCTTATGCCTTCGAAACTGTTACATATTACTTAAAAAACAAAGTTGCTTGTTGCTTGTTCTTTGTGTTTTAGGTGCAGCTCAGTGGAAGATGATGACAACCAGAAGACATGAGCTAAGGTTTCTGTTCTCTAAAAGATTTAAAAAAACCTTCATTTAATTTTTGTCTAATTTTTTAGTTTTCAGCATTATGATTTGGGTGGTGTCATTAATGTTTGGTACTTAGATTAGTCGTGCTATTGTGCTCATTTGTAAAGTGCTTGTTTTATCATGCTCTGCCTTTCCCCCATCTTCCCTTTCCTAAAATAAGAAAATAGTGGTCAAATTTAATGCTATATAAGACTCTTGAATGGTAAGATTCCTTATATAATACATGGTTTTTAAATTTGGTTCCTAAGGATTATTAGGAAAAAAGCAAACCTCAAAATAGCTTACATCAAAATGTCTTTAGCTTTGGGTATCTTATCTCCTTAGCAAGTGCAGAAGAATAGAAACTGGAATTTTAAGAACACCATTCAACTCCTTTAATAACCTATTCTCCAACTTGCCCTTTAGTAATTTTTATTTTTAACGAGTTCTGGAACAGTCATGGTCTTAAAGCAGGCAAAATATTTAGAGCCATTGTCAGTTTTACTTCTTAGGAGAAATGAGAGGTGATCTTTTATATTACCAAATTAAGTATTCCTAGATTAATCTATTTGATAGGAACTCTCTAAACAGTCTATCTAAATGACATTATTAGAATTTGTAACATTGCTGAGGCAGAACTTTGGAACTCTGTTTGAATGAGGTATTTAGTGAATAATCTTTTAAAAACCTGCATTCATGTTTCAGAGTAGCTATATAGTTTTCAAATATTATTATCTCATGAAGATTTTGCTTTGTTACACACTTTATGGCAAAAATGATATCAAGTGATTGTCAGACTTCAGGGCTCGTATGTCTTAGGACATAACTCTCAAAGATGTCATAGTTCTTTCTGCAGTTGGGGGAATAGTTGAGATTTTTAAGGAAGCATATACATTTTGGACACAGTTCTAAATAAGGTCCTAGGTGGACCTTCTTAAAGGTTATCAGAAAGTAGGTTGGAATTTTGAGGCTTTGAAAAGATGAAGCATCTTGTCATAAATCTTAAAACCATCATTTTTATTCACCCTTTAAATCTTGATTGCTAGCATCCTGTTTCTTCATTCCCCAATGCCTATCTCATTCCACTCTACTTTTTCTCAAAAAATAATTTTATGTTTTAAAAGAATTTTTACTTTTTTACCATTATAATCACCACTTTTTTCTCTCACTAAAACAAATACTCGGGACATTTTTATAATACGGAAATGTATGTTTTATGGTATGTGGTAGAGGTAGTGAAATGTAATGTTCTCAGATTTGTTCCATGACTGAGAACAAATACTATACTTGTACTTAATCTGTCATCATTTTGTAGCAGAACTCTAGCTGGCTAGGTAAAAATAAAATCTCTGAAATGAAATAAAGGAATCACATACTTGGAAAGTTATGCCAACTAGTTATGGAATGCCCTTTTAAATGTTGGAGATAAGAAAGAAGCAAGTTACTCAAATCTGTAACTTCCTTCCCTTAGTTATAATGACATTATTAAAATTGGGTTTCATAAAATGTTTCTTCATAGTATTCCTGTTCAATCAGATATTCAACATGAATTTTATAATTCTCTTAGATGGAAGGCCCTCCTTATAGAAATGTTCAATACATATTCATCTGTGTTTTTCACATGTCAATAATGTACACTAAATCGAGTTTTGAAATGTTTTCCAGTTATTTTGATGGATATCATCATGGCATCTTTAATTGTTCTTTTCCTTCTATATGTAGGGTAAGGGACTGTTCTTCTGAAGAATCTTTCCATTTAGTGATCAAGATATGGAAGCTGAAATCTGAAATTACTCAATATGCATTCTAATTGTTTATGGTATCATTTAAATTGTAACTTGCATTTTAGCAGCAATGTTCCCAATCAGCATATTGGGGAATATATAATAAAATATGCCACTTGTTACTATATTGTCTCCTGATTTTTTTTCCTTTGCTTGGTTATGTTAAGTTTTAAATTAAAGACACCAGCCGAAACCTGTTTGGCTCAGCGAATAGAGCCTCGGCCTGCGGACTGAAAGGTCCTGGGTTCGATTCTGGTCAAGGGCATGTACCTTGGTTGCGGGCACATCCCCAGTAGGGGGCGTGTAGGATTGATGTTTCTAACTCTCTATCCCTCTCCTTCTCCCTTCCTCTCTGTAACAAATCAATAAAATATATTTTTAAAAAATTAAAGACACCATTTCTTACCTGATGTTTCTTAAGTGCTGTTTTACTGCTGGTCACAGATGTGGTTCGAAAATTATTCTGTGCTAAAATATAATTGGAAACTGCCAGGTTAAATATTTACTTTAAAAGTTCTCAGAAGACATCTGATGTGCTATGTAAATCTCAGTGATGAGGAAAGGTGTGGAAGAGAATCTTACCAAACTATTTTGTAGAATCTGCCCTTTCACACCTGCAGCTTGGAATCAGCTAATTTACTATGATCATCCTTTCAGACATCAAAACATTTTCTAAGCAACTAAGTACAGAACTTACACCAAAGGGTTGTGTATTCATATTTTCTTTTACATGTATTTTTAATTTGGCTTTCTTAGTAATAGAAGCATAGTAAGTAATGATTTAAATAAATTACTTTATTACAGATGGGTAGGCCTGACTCTTATCCTCAGTCTAATCACTCTTCATTTTCTTCTCTTAAGAAAATGTCGTCAGTGTTTTAAAACAGTGAGTAAAGTATTTATGAGGTCCTATGCTGCTTTAACACATGGAAAGCAGGATTGGAAGTTGAAGGGCCAGTGTCTGGCTTCATAAAATATGCTTGACCACCTGGAGCTACCCACCGAGAGGCCAGTAGACTAGTTTGGTTGAGCCTTGATTTTTTTAAAAACATGGGCTGAATGGTAGTGGCTCTGGATAGCCTTGTAAAGGCCCCGAGTGTAGTTTTCTACTTGGGCTGGCAGAAGATTAAGAATTATATAATCATCTAAAGTGGTTGACAAAGGCCATGAGATCCTGTTTTTATTAAGGAAAGTAATTCACAGGATACTGGGTTGGGAATGACATTGCAGCAAACCTTCAAAAGACAAGCCATTTTTTACATATTCTTTCTCTCATGGATGGAAAATAATTTCTCTCTTAAGATCCAGAGAGTTAAGTTTAGATCTAGAGATCTAAACATAGGAATTTATGAGCAAGCCAAGTTTAAAATACCCTGAACAGAACTACTTTATTTTTATTTATATGTCTCTGTTACAAAATTTTCCAAATGTTTATTCAAAAATAATGGTGAAAGTTTGTCTGAATAGATCTGATAGACAAATATTTGAATTTGTTTATAACTAAATCCCCCCCATCCCATCACCCATGGTGAGTTTCTCAAAATCATGTGTGTTGCCTATTTGAACCAAGTTGTTTCCCCCATCATCCTACAAATGGACTTGAGGTGGCTACGTGCATCTCCTACACACAACTTAGCCTCATTTTAGGGCTCAGTTTAAACAGAAAAAAGATTCCTGGCGACTATATTTTTACTAAGTGATCATGACATTAAAATTATTTGTCTCTGCTTCATAATTGAAATCAGCAATGCTGCTAAACATATTTTAATGATCTGGAAGGTATTGCTGTAGCTCCTTTTTGTTTAGATCTAATGACATCCTAGATAAAGTAGTCTGGTTGCTTCCAAAGAAAAATTTGCCCTTTTCCTGTACACTTCCTCATCCCCAGCATGCACACGCAAACACACATGCACTCCAAAGAACCAAAGCAGTCCTTTAGTGTATGATCAACTTCATGTAACTCCTGACAGACTATTCCCTGGTTACCACTACCCTTTAAAATGCTCCTCACTCTCCTATAGAGTGGATTTTAAACTATAGTTGCTCTCCTTAACATTTATTTGAATTATCCTTTTATTCATCTCATCTCTACCACAAATATTCCCTCTTGGGGGGAAGGGTGATAATCCCTGACTTCCTTTGTGTGGGGGTTTGAAGATGGGAAGAAAACTTACTTTTCATGTTTACCTTTGGGGGTTAATGTTTGGAGTTTTAATCGTGTGGCTTTATTTTACTGTTTAAGGAAAACTAAATTCAACTAACCACTAAAACCAAAGCAAATCCCCACCCCCTGCTGCCACCCCAAATATTCAAACTCTGAGCTAAGCATGTTACATCAAGTTTTTCCTTCAGAGTGTGATCTGAGAACCATCTGCATTAAAATGATCTGGGATGTTTGATTATTTTGTAATTATACACTCCCAAAGATTCTGTTTCAGTAAGCCTGCAATTAAACTTTACTTTTTTTATTTCTGATTCTTAGATGCAGGAAGTGTCAATCCATAGTTTCCCTTTTCACCAGCTAATGAGTTAAGCCACATGCGACCGACACCCCCACTTCTAATGCCACTTCAAAGTACTCATCCAGGCTGAAAAACGACTTTTGCACATGGGCCAGGAAGTTTCAATCATACTCTATGTGCATGCCCGCACAGGTGTTTTGTGGAAGAGTCACACTCAAGAGGCCAAAGAGCCGCATGTAGCTCGAAAACCGTGGTTTGCCAACCACTGAGTTAAGCTTTAGTTTAGTTTGAATTTCAACTAACCAGGTTTAAGATTTCCAGCAACCAAGAGCCTTGGCGGGTGCAGGGTGACTTTTTCCCATTTTTCTTTTGACATTTGAAAGCTTAGATTTAAGTGGAAGAGAGTTGTTTCATGCCTAAACCTACAATTAGGCCCCCAAAAGAATCTTATTTTCAAATAAAAAGGGCCTGGAAAATGGAAAGTTTCTAAGAATTCATAAGCGAACCATGAAGATCTTGTATATTAACAAAACAGCAACTTTCTTAGCGTTTAATAGCCAAGTATCCAAAGGATAGGGCAAAATAATAGGAAAAAGAGATTGGAAATGGGAAGGGAAAGGAAAAAGTGGGAAGAGTTTTTAAAAATCACTGATAGAGGTAACGTGTGTATAATAGAACACAATTATAGCAATAAGTTAAATATATAATTTATTCATAGAATTATACAGGGAAACAATCACAACAAAAATCTTTTGAGTAGAATAGTTTACTAAGTGAAACATTTTGAAATAACATGCAAAAGATAGTCCAATACGTCACCTTGGGTTGATATATCACCGATCCCAGAAGTGATTTTCACAGGTTCTGCTCCATATCACATCAAGTAGTCTGTGTGTGTGTGTTTTAAAACCTGCATCTCGAAATAATGAGCCATATTTTAGCGGGGCTTCTTGAGAGATTTGCTCATATTGAGATGTATGGGGGAAAATGTTATTTTTGCTCAATGGGTGAGCACTTACCCTTAGCTCTAAATGAAGGTGATAGACAGTTTAGATTCTGAATATAGAATGGCCTGTTCAATGCTATATGTTTTCGGTAAAGTTTCTTTTTGGTTCTTGGTGCCTTCATTTCTTCCCTCTGATTTTCAGAAAAAGATAGAGGTATAGGTGAAACTGGTATTAGAGACCGGGGTGGCAGACAAGGTCTTGTTGAGATCACTTTAACCAGTGATTGAGTTGACTGGGCAGTAGTAGGACTGGTTGAGAGTTCTTGGCATGGATTTAAAGTGGAGGTTTGGAGATTTTTAAAGTCATCATAAGTTGCCATCAATTGTTTTGTTGTGGATGAACTTTTTAGCGATGGTGGTCTAGAATTCCATTTATATTTGCCGGCACTGTTCCAATTCCATTGTGAAGCATTTTGTTCAAGCTTGCAAGAAGCAGAATTCTTTTTCCTTTTTTCTCTAGTTTTATCTACACAAGTTGTCTGAAGACTTACAGAGTCAGAAAGTTTTGGCTGTTTCATTTTAGGTACAGTTTTAGAGGAAAAGGGTCGTTCGGTAATTGCTGGAGTACAGAAGGTAGTTTGTAATCTTGGCCTCTCTTTTTGTATAGTAGTATGTTGTAATCGTTCCATTTCTAATAAACGAATTATCAAAGGTTCAATACAGCTTTCTAGAGATTCCACTGTTGCTTTCCAATTATCAGATTTTGAGAGGGCTAATTTGTGCAAGTCCAGAGTATTGAAAGGAGGAGGGAGAAAATCAGGATATGGAAATACTTCATTTGGTTCTTCTGTGAAAGATTCTTGAACATTTTCTATTGTTTCTGGCTTTAAGTTCAGGTCCATCTTTTTAAAATAGCTGAGTAAAGTATCATTTGCTTTTTCATTTTCTGATAAATCACTTTCATCTGTTAAATTTTCTTCTACACTGCTGTTTCTATATTTCAAATTCCAATTTGGAGCAGATAAAGTTTCGCCACTGTTGTTTTCTACAGTTGAACATAAATTATTAAGAGAGTCATTTCTGTCCTTAAGAAAGTCTCCATCAGCATAGGGCCAGCAGAGACCTAATGGCGTCAGCAGTTCAGAGTAAGAACCAACTTGCTTATCAGCTGGAGCACTTGTTAGTGAGTGGTTCAGAGTGAAGAGCCTTATGGGATTGTTGGTTGTATTAAAGCCAATTTCCATTGAAGGTTTTTTGAAATCCCTTAAAAATGATTTAATTAATGAATGGCTAGTTGACTAGAATTAAAATGCTATTAAATGATAATATGTAACTTTTATCAAAGATTAGTTAATGTTTAGTTCCCAATGGCATGTGCATATCTATCTTAACAGAAATATGCTAATTTTCAAATATGCTCTAATATTAAACTGTATATATTTTAAAAGGAAATATTAATTAGGCATCCCCTTGTGCATACACAGGTTATGAGATCATTATAAGGATTACAAATGATTAACTGTGGCTATGAATGACCATAGGCTAAAAGTGGCTAATTATATCTGTTTGCCTATGACTATATTGTATATGCAATTATGCTATCTGAAAAGGAGGCTATATAACTCAAACTGAAATTACAGCGAAATGTTTATAGACCCAGAATTAGATAAAGGAGACTATTAAAGAGATTAGTTAGGTTACTTAATAAAGAATTCTACTTTAGCCATTATGGTTTTAAAAAAATTATTCTAACAAAAAAAAAAAAAAGCAAAACAATGTCTATCAAACAAAAATTACCCCAGATATAGTCCATAGTAATTTTCATCTGATGGTGGTCTTTTGCTTTAGGAGTAAATACTTCTGGGTATTATGTTAAATTGAAAACTGCAAAAAAGCCAGGCCATAGAATACTGAGTTTAGTGTGTAGTTAGTTTTTGTTAACGCTTACTAGAAATACTGACATTGAAAGATTTGATCAATTAATTGACATATGTACAAGATGTTCCAAAAAATGAATATACACTTTGAATAATTATGAAGGCAGTGTTTATTAAAATATATTTTATTTTCAAAATGTAATAGAATCTATAGACATTGTGTGTATACATTTTTGGGGGGACACCCTGAATATAGTTTCATTAATTCTTGCTTTTTTAAAAAGCCAGTTTACAATAAATACCACAAAGTAATCTTGAAAGATTGTGAAAAATATTTTCATTTCTACAGAAAATGGTAATTTATTCATTTTGGGGGGTGGGGAACCTTTTTTTTGCCAAGGGTCATTTGGATATTTATAACATAATTAGTGGGCAATACAAAATTATCACCTTAAAAATTAGCCTGCTCTATTTGGTTAAACATTTAACTCACCCCTAATACCTTGGCAGGGTCAGACCAAGTGATTTCATGGGCTTTATATGGATAGTCTTTGGACTGGATGTTCCCCACCCCCCAACTTGCCTTTGAAAAATCACAGAAAGATTATTTTAAATCTGCAATTGATAATAGACAGAATCCCTGTAGTGTAATAAAAAGAACATGGAATCTAGGGACAGAATACCTAGATTTGAACCCCTTTGCCAATACTGAACAAAATGAAAATGAGGATGCCTCCCTTGGAGGTAATCTAACAAAACAATTATATGAACGTATTTTGCAAAAATGTTTAACACTGAATGAAAGTTACCATTACTTTACTTGTTGATGGTATATTGAAGAGAGAAAAATCTCCATAATGAAATATTTCATTGGTAACACATTTCCAACTCTAATATTATTTGCAGTATTAATAGTAAATGCCTATCAAACACATTATTCTGTTTAGTCCTCACAATAACCCCATGAGATAGGCATTTTTATGTTCCACCTTTTATGGGTAAGGAAACTGAGGCAAGGCAGGTAAGGTCACACATCTAGTGGAGTTGGGATTTAAACTTGGTTGGTAGGATTCCATGTCTGTGATCCTAGCCTGCACTCCACCATTTGCTTTTCTGTTAATTTCTTGTATATATTAACTCATTTAATCCTCACAATAATCCCATACGTAGGTACTGTTATACATTTTGGTAGTTTTTTTGTGCTAGTATTTCAGATAGTTAACTCATCTATATTTAAATTTATTTCACTAATTTAGGGGTTTACAAAAATGTCCTCTTACCTGTTGTCCATGGTACTTCCTTCTTTAAGGGGATAATTCCACAACTGAAATATCCCTTGTTTATTATTCTGATAACAGAAAAGCCATGGGCAACATTTCAGTAACATGCATTTAAAAAATAATAATACTTTAGGAAAGGAGTATGATGAATAAAATCCCACCTGTGTTCTTTTGTGAGCATGCTCTGACAAATTAAGTTCTAGCATCAGTTGCTCTACTGGAATTTCCAAATGGTTCTATAAAGTAGCAGAAGACTTTTAAACACTATCTTTGTCCTTACTCTTCTTCTAAGACTGACAGTTGTTGTAACTAAGGGATATATAGTTCCAATAAAGAAATATATATATTCCTTTGAAGACATACAGATACCATTTTTTATTGTCTTCACAGGAATTAGTGTAATCTTATAAATACAACTAAACAGTGTTAACTAATGAGGCTTGAATACTATTAAGGTTATCAGTATTTTACTAACAGTTAAGTATATTTTGATCAAAAAGTAAATGAAAATTTTCTCACTACTTCAAAATATTAATCATTTCAACTGCTTTAAGATATTTTAAGGGCTGAGACCATTACCATTGGCAATGACTAGAAAACACTACAGTCACTATAAAGTTAATTTCCATATATAGTATTATATGTTGAAAAAATATATTAATTTAATTTGCAGCCATAAGAAAAACAACAGCTTTGAATTGATTAAAAATTCTGCAGACATGAAATATAAAGTTTAACTTTGAGTAAAGAAGATTTTAAAGAATATAACATTTAATTTTAAAATAATGTTTTGTGAATTAAAGCCAAACATTTATCCTTACCTTGTTAATTTTGCCTGAAAGAATGTGTATAAAAAAATAACAATTAATAGTTACATAAGATTGTACTAAAAACAAACCCCCTTTTATGAGTGGTTATTCATATTAATACATTTTCAGATATTTATAAATATAAGTATATAGACATCTAGGATTTCTTACCACCTGCTGCACTATCCCTTCCAGATGGGAGGTTTTTATTCTCAGGAACAGGTACTTCTGAATCCAAATTCCAGTGAGATAAATTCTACAACAATATTTGTTTTAGGATAATGTTAAGAAAATTTTAAAAAGCTCAAGTACATCATTTGACATATGCTTTGGGTAGAGTATGACAAAAGGCACAAAGCTTCATGACCCCTCTGCCACCTATAATGGTACCATCAGCATATTTGAGGAGTGTGCAATGTTCTTTTATCAAGTTATCAGCTTGATAACACTTCTTAGTCGGGAAATTGAAAGACTTTTACAATAACTTATGGTTTCACTTATTTCATAAAAATAATGGTACAACAGGTTTTAAAAATTGAGGTTAAAAATATTTTTTAAAATGTCCACTTCATTGTCAGATTTCACCAGTTTCTGTATCTGAAAGCCTATAAACTAACCAAAGAAAATTCTCTAATCCTCACATTATACTCAACACTGACCAGCCCACTACTCATTCAGGGATTCAAGTTTGAAAACACTGAGGAAATCCTCGAAGCCAAAAAATGAATAAGAAATGTACAAATATCAACTGAGTATTTATGTTCCAGACATTGTGCTGAGTGCTATGGAGTGAGGAAATGTGGGATGTGTAGGAAAGGACTGTAATAATTTATCCTGGAAGAGGTGATTAGTTTATTTTTTAAAGTAATTTTTTTTAAAGAAATGAACTCAATTTTTTTTTAATCTCAAATGAAGAAATCATTTGTAAATTAAACTAAGCAATATACAAGTAAGATGTTAGGTAGTAGTAGGTGTCATCCCCATACTAAGGAGGAACTGGGAGAATTAAGCTTAAATACCGTCTGAGGATTTAATTGATCCACAAGGATCATTTCCTGATAGGAAGGAGAGCTGAATCTTGGGAGCTAGGTTGTAGATAATATTTGTTTAATGGTGTGTGAAAAATAAAATTAGTAAATTATTCTATGTTCTCTGAATAAGTCTCTTCTCTGTGAGAATTACTTAGGGAGCTTTTAAAAAATAATAGTTGAAAAAACTATTAATTCTAATTTAGTAGGATGTGGATATGGCCCAGTTATTTGTATTTTTTAAATGTCCCCAACAGATACTCAAGCTTCTCTCATTTATGTCTGTGACCCTGGTATATTAATGTATAGAATAACAAGGGAGATAAATATTTTTAAACTAACATAGTAAAGGGAAGCTGATGAGCTGTGCTGTTGAGATCATACAAAAAAATTAATATAACCAAGTTGTCAATTGGAAAGAAGGCCGTCACCCACATGTGAAGCCAGTGATGTTGCAAACTCCTTACAGGTTGTGAATTGGTTATTCTTTTTTATATTCCACCTGCTTTACTAACATTTTTCACAAAATATGTGTGAGAAAATAAAACAATCCAACTGTAATTAGAAATGTCTCACGATGTGGAGAGAAGCTGGTTAACTTTTTCTTTGTTAAAAGACATAAAAATTTTCCTTTGATATTCCAAATGTGCCAAGAGGGAAAAAGCACAGGACAAACTGATCTCCAAGAGACAGCAGCAAGGGACCTCAGCAGCAAGTCCATGGTGTTAGGTCTGAACAAGGAGCTGCTGCCCAAACGCTCAAGGTCAATAGCATCTGCCGTACCTCACGAGAGACGTTTGACACACGCAGGCTGGTGCCATAGGTCTCACCATTTCTTCTCCCCATTTTGCTCCTCTGTGTCCTTAAAATCCTACACAGGTTGTGGAACAGGCACATTTATGGGTAAGGTACAATATTGATTTAAAGAAAGCATGAACTTTGGCTTCCCATCTAAAGGAGAGTAAGAAAATATTTAGAAAGCAGAAGAATGGGACTATGAGGGTAGGGTGGGAGTAACAAAATCAACCGGAAACAAGGGGCAAGCCAGACCAAAAAAGGGCGGCGTGGGGGGAGGGGGGAGTGGAGGTGTATAGACAAAAGCAAACTGGAAGATCTAACAAATTAGGAAATTAAGGTTTAGGATGACAATGGAGGTATTATCAGATAGATAAATAAAATACAAATCACATACACAAAAATTTGGTGAATTATCTGGAACTTATAAAGCAGGGCGGTGAAGTCTGCTATTAATCACCCACAGGTGCTCCAGGTGAAACAGAATTAGCCTCACAAACCGGCATGTTTCAGAGGCACTAAAAGGACTATAGGACCAAACACTATTTTCCACACCAAACTAGCAAGGATCCAAAGCCCACTTCTGTTCAAGAGGAAAGTGTGAGAGAACTGTAAGTAAAGCCACTGCAGTAGCCAGTCTATTTGCTAATACTTTACATTTTATTGTCTCCTAGAGGGGAAGGTGTACCCTGAAGAAACACAGTTCAGGCAAAGGTTTGGGTCAGTGGGTGTTGAGCCACCGCTCTGTGCCAGGTACTGGGGTGCAGGAGAAGAGGGAGGCCGCTGCCCGGGCGGGGCGGAGGGGACCCCCAGGTGTGCGCCCCGGTGAGGGCACCAGACGCGGGCAAAGGCCCCGCCCTGGCGGAGGGGCTCAGAGACAGGCGGCCCTGGTGCCTGGGAGCCCGGGAAGGAGCCTTGGGGTCGGAGAGCGGGAGGTGGGGTCTGGAGAAGTGCCGGTGGGGTGCAGAGCACGGGCGCGCCCTCCCCCGGGCGGCGGACGGCTCGGCCGCTCTTACCCCGCCCCGTCGTGGGCCCACGCGTCGTCCGCGGCGTCTTCTCCCAACGCGCCGCCACCTCGCGGCCCCGGCGCCTCCGCGCACGCGGCGAACGGCTGGGCAGGCGCCTCCTCCGGCTCGGCCTTCCTGCAGCGGGAGGACAGGGCGGGCAGCGGGCGGCAGGCCGGCGGCTGCCGGCGGGGCAAGCTGGCGGACGCGGATCCGGGCGACATCAGCCGGGGCGGGGGCTGCGGCTCCGCGGGCTCCCCCTCGCCCGCCCAGTCGCCCCGCAACTACGGTCGAGCGTGGGCGCCCACGACGGCCCGCGTTCCACCGCGCCCGGGGTATCCCTGGTCACCGGGCTGGCGGCGCCGCCCCGGCCGGAGCCGCTGGGGCTCACCTAGCGAACGTTGCCTCCCCCAGGGCCTTCTCGGGGCGTCCTGGGCCCCAGGACCATCGTGGGCAGGTGGCCGCCAGGGGCTCCGACGGGCGGGGTCCCGGCCTCAGCGCCCCCCACCCTCCGCCTCCCGGCCCCACCTCACCACCCTGCATGGGAGCCCTGGCTTCCTGCCCTGACCCCCTTCCCACCTGCCTTCAGTCTCCAGCCTCCACCCCCTCCCGGTTTACAGGAAGCCAGGAGTTCTGCCTCGTGCTAAGCTAGACAAGGCTAATGGGAGCACATGTATAAGTGTATGTAAAGTTCACTTTGCTTATAATCTGTAGAACCATAAATACTAACAGAAGAAGGAAGTATTCCTGCCCAAATCAGACCTGCCCACCTCTGGTCAGTTCCAGCTAAATCACTGATATCACAAAAGAAAGAACAAAAGTTGATTTTTTTTCTATAATACATTTAGATGTGGAAAGACAATTTTGCCCTTCAAGTTCATATCTCTCTTAGTTCTCTGGAATAAGTGCATGGAGTAGGGGAAGAAGAGGAAAAATACATGTATACATATATACACATTTAGAATATGGGTATATCATCCTCCTATCTAATAAAAGAGTAATACACAAATTAACCACTACTCTGCTATACCTACAAGCCATGCCCACCAGCCACGCCCACCAGCCAATCAGGAGCAAGTATGCAAATTAACCCCAACCAAGTTGGCTGCAGCCTGGAAGAGAGCAGGAGGGATGCTTGGGTTTTCCCAGCTAGGGATGAAGCCAAGCTTCCCACACACCCTGGCTGGCCCAGAGCTCCATCACAGGCTACAAAGTTTCAATTATAGAAGATTAATAAATCCCAACAAAAATGGTGGCTGCCAAGGAGTGCGCAGAAGGCTTGGCTCCGCTCCAGGCTACAATTTATCTATTGTAGAAGATAAATAAATCCCAGATCCCAGGGCCTCCACTTGGGTCGCAGAAGAGGGGGCGAGGGGGGAGGGCGTGGGCATGTGTGGCCAGCCTGCAAATCACCACAGGCCCCTCGCCCAGGCCATCCCACACTCCAAGGGAACTCCCACCGTGATCCGGGACACCCTTCAGGGAAACCAGCTGGCCCCTACCCATGTACCAGGCCTCTATCTATCTAATAAAAGAGTAATATGCAGCTTGATCATCATTTCAACACACAAGATGGCTGCCACAAGATGGCCAGAGGGGAGGGCAGTTGGAAGGGACCAGGTCTGCAAGGGAGGGCAGTTGTGGGTGATCCGGACAGAGGGGAGGGCAGTTGGGGGTAACCTGACCTATAGAGAAAGGTAGGGGGGATTCAGGCCTGCAGAGGAGAGCTGTTGGGGGGAACCAGGCCTGCAGGGGAGGGCAATTAGGGACAACCAGGCCTGCAGCGGGGGGCAGTTAAGGGCAAACAGGCTGGCAGGAGAGCAGTTAGGCATTAATCAGGATGGTAGAGGAGTGGTTAGGGGTGATCAGGCTGGCAGGCAGAATCGGTTAGGGCAATCAGGAAGGCAGGCAGGCGAGCAGTTGGGAGCCAGCAGTCCTGGATTGTGAGAAGGATGTCTGACTGATCCAGTGGGATCGGGCCTAAGCGGGCTGTTGAACATCCCTGGAGAGGTCCCAGATTGGAAAGGGTTCAGGTTGGGCTGAGGGACACTCCAACCCTCCATGCATGAATTTCGTGCACCAGGCCTCTAGTTATATATACTAGTACATATATTATGTAAATAAATACTGATATGTAAGTGAATATGCATTTGTGACTGCCATATATTTGTACATGTAACTAAATACTAAAAATGTTTGTGAAATGTAGATATAATAAAGCATTGACATTTGAAGAATTTTCTGCTTTGCTCATGCAAACTATTGCATTCTGTTGGGTTGAACACCCAGCTCTAGATTCAACCCCCAGAATGTTTTATTAAGCATCTAAATGCACTGGTTTAACATTTGGGGGGAAGGAGTATCATGCTCCTTTGAGTTGTCTTCCAAGGAAAATGCACATGGGTTTCTTAGATCTTTGGTCCCCATCTCCACTCCTTCCCAGAGGTGTCCTCCTTCCTCTGTATTTCCATGTACCTCTAAAAAAGTCCTTTCCTTTTTTTTTAATTTCAAGAAATAAATAACTTTTAAAAAAGGCCTTTCCTGACTTCATTTTTAAAAAGTTCTTCCCACCCATAGTGCTCTATTTCATAAAACTATTTTTATTTTTTCTCTGTACATCTCATGATCTTGTTAGACTTATTTGCTTTTTAAATTATCTGTTTCTTTTCAGTAGAATACAACCCTAGAGGAGAGCAGGGGCGTTTCCTGTCTAGTTCACTACTGAATCCCATCATTTAAAACTGTGCTGGGCATCCAGTAGCAGCACATTAAATATCGAATAATTGTAAGATTAGCCTATGCCTCTTTAGATATCCCTCCTAAGCATGCTCCTCCTTCAGACTGTTTTCTATACCAGTGATCTAAAACAAATGCCCTCCTAATGCCTAAGATAAAGTCCAAATTATGTAGCCAGGCTTTAAGCATCTGCTCATCACCTTTTCAGTGCCTACAACATGTCAAACACATTAGACAGGCCTCAGCTGGGTAGTTCAGTGTCCTTATACCCCAAGGTTGCAGGTTTGATCCTGTGTTAGGGCACATACAAGAGGAAACCAATGAATGCATAAATGTTTCCTTCTCTCTCTCCCAGGTCGAAGAAGAGGAAGAGGAGGAGGGGAAGGAGGAGAAGGAGGAGGAAGAGGAGGAGGAAGAAGAGGAGGAGGAGGAGGAGGCGGCAGAGGAGGGGGGGAGGAAGAAGGAGAAGAGGAAACATATTTTGCAGTTTTTCTAAACACTCTCTCCCAGGGCATACACTATGCTTACTTTTTCTATAATTGCTCCTCTTTTACATCCTTCCCCCTTTTATCTGCTTAAATCCTATTTATATAGCTCTAGCTCACAAATCATCTTCCCTGATACCTCAGAAAGAATAAATTTCTACCTCTTCTAAGAACCCTATTTTGGGTTATATTATAGTGATTTGTTTACAACTCCTTACTTTTACATTATAATTATATACTGAGTGGCCAGATTATTATGACCACCTGACGTTTGTAGGCAAATTAGTCGTACACTGCATCATTTGGGATATGGAAGCCAAAGGCCTATTCAAACACCTTTGCTATCTGCAGTTACCAAGATAAAATGTCTCCAATTTGCACAGGAACACAAGGATTGGACAGTCGAGCATTGGAAAAAAGTAATTTGGTCTGATGAATCACATTTCCAGTTGCATCATGCTATGGCAGAGTAAGAATTTCACAAAAACAGCATGAAGCATGCACCCCAAATGCATGAGTACAACCCTTCTAGCTGGTGGGGGCAGTGTTATGGTTTGGGGCATGTTTTCCTGGCATGATTTGGGCTCTTTAATTCCTATGGAACAACATCTGAATAGCACAACATACCTAAGTATCATTGCTGATCAAGTTCATCCTATCATGTTGATAGCATATCCCAATGAAGATGGCTTCTTCCAACAAGACAATGTGCCATGCCACGGTGTTCGTACTGTGCAGGAGTGGTTTCAAGAACACGAGGGAGCTGAAACCCCTCAGTGGATAGAGCCTCAGCCTGCAGACTGAAATGTCCCAGGTTCGATTCCGGTCAAGGGCACGTACCTTGGTTGTGGGCACATCCGAAGGAGGCGGCTGATCAGTTTCTCTCTCATCGATGTCTAACTCTCTACCCCTCTCCCTCTCTGTAAAAAATCAATAAAACATATATTTTTTTAAAAAAAGAACACGAGGGAGACTTTACCTTGTTTAGATGGCCCCCACAATCACCATACCTCAATCCAATTGAGCATTTGTGGGACAAAGTTAAAAGAGCCATCAGCAGCTGGTTCCAAAACCATCAAATCTCACAGAACTGGACAGTGCGATTGATTCATCATGGTGTCAGATTCCTCGCATCACCTTTCAACATCTCGTGGAGTCAATACCAAGAAGAATCACCCCAGTATTGAAGGCAAAAGGTGGTCCAAAGAAGTACTCATGGGTGGTCATAATAATCTGACCACTCAGTGTACATTTACAATATCTCACTCATTTCAATGCCTTGAAGGCAAGACCTGGCCTTATTCTAGCTAGCAGTGTGCTGGCATATACACTCTTTAAATATTTGAAATAATTTATTCCAAGAATAACATTTGCTAGAGTGTATGATGTGGTTACTACGTGCCAGGCATAATGCTGAACATTTTATACAGATTAACCAATTTAATACTCTTAACACAATGAAGTTTATACTACTAGTTATTCCTATTTTATAAATGACTAAACTGAGACTAAAAAATGTTAAGCAACTTTCCCCTACTTACAGTTACTTGAAAAACAGTGAAGTAGCAAAATATTAGAGTCCATGAATTTCCAGCTGATGCTTTTCACAAATATATCTAAGTGGGAATATGGTTGAGAATTTTTTTTGTTCTCTGGATAGGAGACAAGAATTTGTGTGTGTGCCTGTGTGTATGCTTGCATGCATTTCACACATCTCCCATATTTCTTGCTTCCTGTTTCTACTTCTGCTTTTTTCTTTTGTTTCAGAACTTGAGCTGATTCTTGATCCCTTCAAGTCCCTCTGAGTTTATCATTAATACATCCTCTAAGATTCTTTTGTTTTCATATTCCTAAAATCATCCTTTCCTGTCATCTCCACTTGACTTCTTTTCCTTTCTCTGGTGAACTTTTGAACACTTTGACATCAGCCTCAAAATCATGTACCATCCTCCCCCTAGCTTGTTGAACTGATAGTTTTTAGCATTACATGTTTAAAAATGATAGTGACAGGATAGTCCCTGTACAGTATTTACAGGGGAACACTCATTCAAGAGAAAGAACTAAATGTGAAATGTGATACTGTGAAATATAAGGGTAACACCTAAGAGAACAATGCCTTCTCCAAACTCTTGAGTCTAGTTTGGCTCAAGTTCAGCCTTAAGAGCAAGGGGATTAATTAGAAGTGGGCTATTTTCTTACTGGGTCTGGTCCAGCTTTAACATCAATTCTTGGCCCAAAGCACACACCTTCTTTCTAGGCTATCCCAAGGCACTCTGAATTCAGTTTTTAGTAGTAGCCTAATCCTCTTTAGCTAATCCAATGGAGTAGGGCAGTGGTCTGCAAACTTATCCTACTCCAGTGGTCGGCAACTGCTGCTTGTAAGCCACGTATGGCTCTGGAGCTGTGCTTGCCACTCTGTTGACTAATAAGTTTGCCAACCACTGGGATATGGGCTTAATCACAAGGAAAAACAACAGCCTGTAATTATTGGAATTGAGAGTCTAGATCAGTGGTCGGCAAACTCATTAGTCAACAGAGCGGCAAACCACAGCTTCAGAGCCGAATGTGGCTCGCGAGCAGCAGTTTGCCAACCACTAGAGTAGGGTAAGGTTGATGTTCTCTGTATTCTGTCATTCAACAAGCCTTATGTCAATTACAAAGAAGATGGTCTGAATTGATGGAAAAGAAGAAAAGCCTTGGTTCAATCACTTAGTAGATAAGCATGCCTTGCTGCTCACCTCAATTTCTCCTATTGTGACAAAGGTGACATACTAATCACCAGATAGCTATTTTGTTAAAGCATATACATATTTTGATATACATATTTTTTTTCATGTCCAGGGTTATGCAAATAAATGCCAGTAATAACATTTTTTAACTTCTATTTATTCTGGAGGGAAAAGGCTTCTGTTTCAGTCTACCTCTTTCAATACCTCTCGTGTTTTTATATTGCCCATGCATTTGCCTCTCTTTGTTTTTCCCTAGATTATTGCCAAGGTCATGGATGGTCATATATTACAACTAGAGACCGGTACACAGAATTCATGCAAGGGGGGGGGGCGGTGAGTGTCTCTCAGTCCAGCCTACACACTCTCCAATCTGGGACCCCTTGAGGGATGTTTGACTGCCCATTTAGGCCTGATCCTGGTAGAATCGGGTCACCGGGATCGGGCCTAAATGGGCAGTCAGATATCCCTCTCACAATCCAGGACTGCTGGCTCCCAATCGCTCACCTGCCTGCCTGATTGACACCTAACTTGGTCACCCCCAACTGCCCTTCCTGGCAGGCCTGGTCACCCCCAACTTCCATCCTCTGCAGTCCTGGTCCTCCTCTAACTCCTTGCCCTGCTGGCCTGGTCCTCTTCAACTACCCTCCCCTGCTGGCCTGGTGCTCCCCCAACTTCCTTCCCCTGTAGGCCTGGTCACCCCTAACTGCCCTCCTCTGCTGTCCTGATCTTCCATAACTGCCCTCCCTACTCTGGCCATCTTGTGTTGGCCATCTTGTATCCACATGGAGGCAGCCATCTTTGACCACATGGGGGTGGCCATCTTGTGTGTTGGAGTGATGGTCAATTTGCATATTACTCTTTTATTAGATAGGTAGAATCTTCTTCAGTGTAATTATGTAAATACTAGAGGCCCAATGCACGAAATTGGTGTAAGAGTAGGCCTTCCTTCCCCTGGCTGTTGGCACTGGCTTCCCTCACAGTCCTGGCTTTGGAAGGACGGAAGGATGGACATCTGGCCTAATTAGTATATTATGCTTTTATTATTATAGATAATTATAGATTTTCAGAAAGTCTGGAAAATATTTTCCAATAAAGAATATGCATTTTTGTTCTCAAGTAGATGCTAAATGAGTGGGGAACATTTCAATTCAATTAAGAGCAGTTTGTATTTAGTGGCTGATTTAGCTAACTTGTTTTTTAATTCCCTTTTCTGCTTTGAAATTCAGTCATAGACAATTATATTTTTCCCTGATTTAGGATTCCATTTCTATGAGCATTGACCTTCACTACCCTAACTTACTTGTATAATTTGTATAATTATAATCCTTTTTTAAGAAGTATAATTGAAAAGATTTTGTTAAAAGTTGTGTTTTTGTTTGAAAAATTAACCTTTAATATTTTGTTTCTTTATTTGAGAGGCCACCATTCTATTGCACAAATATGAGAAATCTTGTTTTAAATGCATTTACTCCTAGAATGAATGTGATAATGATAAATATGAATATATTTCCAAGAGTAAGAAAAACACATACATCAGTAAATTCTACATCTGCATATGTTTCAGTTAGTACTTTTGAATAAGTTCTTATCCATATTTCCACTTTTGTTTAGGTTTTTTTGCAAGACTTGATTTCAGTTTGAATTGTTTAAAAAGTCTTTCTGTTCTTCAGAGGCATGCATTCTGTAACTGGATTTCTTAGCCTTGTGTCAAACTTACTTTGAATTTTTATTTAAATTTTAGGATCAGAACTTACTTTCTGGTGCCAGGGTAGCTGGGGCTTGGCTCCTCTTTCTGGTGGTTGGGACCCTCCCACCTCATTTGCTTTGAACGGAACACTCTCTTTAGGACACTTTCTTTAAGAAGCTTGGAGATGATCTTTTCTCTTTGAACATTACTGAATACTTTGCCTTCTGGAAGCCAGTTGACCTTGTCGCATCCACCATGGCAGAGGGGGATCGGAGGGTGTTTGGGGGACACAACAGCCCTCTTGGGAACAAGAACAAACAAAAAAAGTATTGCTATTTACTTAAAAATAATAGATCAGCCTAACTAGAAAAACAACCCAGAGTCCTGCAACTGCTATGCTGAGAGGTGCTACTGTCCCTTAATAGCAACTAATGTCATAACAAAACAAGGAGGCTTAGCTTAGGAGGACTATTTTTCTAATCAAAGAGCATTAGTACTGCCCTAACCGATTTGACTCAGTGGATAGAGCATCAGCCCAGGGACTCAAGGGTTCCAGGTTCGATTCCAGTCAAGGGTGTGTACCTTGGTTGCAGGCACATCCCCAGTAGAGGGTCTGCAGGAGGCAGCTGATCGATGTTTCTAACTCTATCCCTCTCCCTTCCTTTCTGTAAAAAATCAATAAAATACATTTTTTTAAAAAGAAAGAAAGAAAAGAGCATTAGTACCAGGGACTTGGTTGGCTGTGATCAAGATCACACAACTCGTCAGCAGCAGGGCATTACCAGGCTACAGTCTTTTTTAATTTTTTATTTATTTTTATTTTATTGATTTCACAGGGAAGAGAGAGAAAGAGATAGAAACATCAAGGATGAGAGAAAATCATTGATCAGCTACCTCCTGCACACAGCCAACTGAGAATAGAGTCTGAAGTCCGGGCATGTACCCTGACCAGGAATCAAACTGTGACCTCCCAGTTCACAGGTCAATGCTCAGCCACTGAGCCACGCTGGCTTAGTACCAGGCTCCATTCTTGATTGTTAACTCCCATTCTGATTCAGTGTTCTTTTCACCACACCATTATTCGAGAAATCGAATAAAATGGATTCCTTGAAGAAGTTTTAACCTATTGCAAAAAAAATTAACCCATAAGATAGTTAATTTAAAAATAAAATATAATCATTGTGGCCTACATCTGAATTCATCCAAGGGCAATACCTAGAAACATCCCATTGATTACTATTTAGAGCAATGATTAAAATATGTGGATCAATTTCCATGGGGTATAAAGAATCAGTTTTAATAGATCACATCTTTGGCTTAAAAGATGTTTATTCTTTGCTATTTATGTAAATGAGATTTACAGAAAGAATTTGCTTGGAAGAAAGAAACCTATGGCTGCCAAAATACTCAAACCCCCTGGCCTAAACCAATTTCAGTCTCTTTCCAAAAACACCCATGAAATTATGAGGATCATATTATATTCAAGTAATTCTGGTTAGTTCTGTAACATATTTTCAATATATTTGTATTTAATGTATATCTTTCATTTTTAAAGTTTTACTTTTTAAGTTTGCAAGTTGAAAATTAAGGAGTAAAATTGGCGCTGGCCAGTGTTACTTAGTGGATAGAGAATTGGCCGATGCACTGAAGGGTGGTAGGTATGATTTCCGTCATGGGCATATATCTGGGTTGAAAGTTTGATCCCTGGCCCCAGTCAGGGCATGTGTGGGAGGCAACCAATCAATGTTTCTCCCTCATATCATTTATCTCTCTCTCTCTCCTCACTCCCTTCTATTCTATCTAAAAATCAATGGAAAAAAATACACTCAGGGCCCAGCCAGCATGGTTCAGTGGTTGAGCATTGACCTATGAATCAGTAGGTCATGGTTTGATTCCTGGTCAGGGCATATGCCCAGGCTCAATCACCAGTGTGTGGTGTGCAGGAGGCAGCAGGTCAATGATTCTCTTTCATCATTGATGTTTCTCTGTCTCTCTCTCTCTCTTCCTCTCTGAAACCAATAAAAATATATTTAAAAATATATATCCTCAGGTAAGAATAACAAAAAACTCCCACACACAAACAAATACAAAACAATAAAAAAGGTGAAATTGTATATCTCCTGCTCTGGACACTAATGATATGATATAATAATGATATTTTTACAGTCTTGACCAAAGGGTTTTAGTTTGGTGAAAAGCTGGACATTACCAGCTTTTGTTCTAGTTTGCTTGGCTCCATGGCTTTCCCTGCTTCTTATCATTCTGCAGTGTTATTACCCATTCAGTTCCCAGAGTAGAGCAATTATGGTGAACCTGTCTCAGTTGATGAAGTGTGCTTAGAGTAGACCTTACTCCTTGTGTTTTTGACCCAAATCGGGAGTTCTTGGCAGCCAAACTATTGCTTGGGGGATGATATCAAGCGTGATGATTCAAGATTTACTATTTCTACTGTCTTCTGTTTTTGGTTCACTATGAAGAATGGCTTCTACCAGTAAAGAAAGAATTGAGCATTTTTGTTTGTTTACTCTGTCTCCTTGATGTTAATTTGGTTAAGAGAATAAGAAGCAGTTGGTAATTTACCTGTGTTAATCTGGACATTTCCTCGGTTTGGGAAGATGAAACTCTTTCCTCAGATAACTGTGCCGGTGTAGCCACTCCTCTCAGGGTGGTGGAGCCTTGATTATGTGCACACAGGTGCACGACCTCTACTAAATGCCAGGTGGGGAAAGAATACTGGATGTGTACAGATCTGTTTTCCTCTTCCTTTGAGGAAAGCACTCTGTTTCCCTCAGATACAGTCCATGTCCAGACAGAAACAGGAGTTTCTATCTAAAATCCCTGTAAGACTTGTCAAGGTATTTTTGACAAGCTGATTTCCTCCAGTTTGAAGATGCAGGATGCACACTCATAGCTCCAGGCTAGGGTCTGGGCCATTGTGACTCTCAGAATGCTAAGCAGTCAGAGATGAGAACACAGACTCCAGGATACCTTCTTAGAGATGGAGAAAAGCTTGGAGAAAGGACAACTTCCAGGGGTTTCACTCCTTAAATTCTCTATTTGTTCTTCTCTGTAACTCAGTGGGTCATTATGGAAAAGGCCAAAAGCAATCAAATTGTACTGAAATTTTCACTTCTTGAAAACTGTAAGACATCTAAAAACTATGATGATCCTGAAGTTCTGCGTCACACTTTTGAGACTCTATCTAATCTTCACATGCTGCTTCCAAATAATTTGGTACAGTTGCTTTACTGCTACAGGAGTGGACTGGACAAACAAAAATGTATGTGGGTAGAGAGTGAGTGTGAACTCTCCTTAGTAAGTTTTTAGTATCTTGGCACCAGCTTTAGTATCTGTTAGCCATTCTTTACTTTGCAGCCCTTGAGAGCCATACTGATTATGCTATAGGGGCCCATATCCTGAACTTATTGTGGGATTTACCCCTGCACTGACTTCACCATCACTTCTTCACATTCCTTTTAAGATTCAAGATAGGTCTGCCACTCTTCTTTATGAAAAGTATATTCATGGAAAGATGGAGAGGAGGTAAAGTGGGAAACACCACTATTTACAATTTCAGATTTAGTTTTGACTTGAAGATTAATGACTTCAAGCTTTGAAGTTTATTTCTTTGCTCTATTTTCTACTACTCCTTCCAACCCGGGGAAAAGCTGTATATTTCCCCTGAGGATTTGAAGCAATTTGTACTTGTTGGCCTTTGGAGTGGCCAAGTACTCCTGAATTCCATCAGGGCAGATAACTGGACTAATTTGCAGAACTGGGTGGAGCCTGTCTCTTGAATTGTTCATGCTTAATTGAAAGACAAATGTAAATGGTAGCCACCTGAACCTAGAAAGCTAAATAGCAACTGTCATAGTGATTGAAACACAAATCCTAAGTAAGAAGGTAGGTATCTGGGTAATGAATTTAAAACAGGACAAATTTGGCTGTTAGTATTCCGACTGATTTTTAATCCCTGAATCCACAGTATTGTGAATCAATCCCACTATCCAGATTACACTAAAGAGTACATGAATATTTACTCTTTGGAGAAAGGACAACTGCCAGGGGCTTCACTCTTTAAATTATCTATTTGTTCTCTATAAGAAACCTAATAGAATAGATACATGTTATAGACAGGCAATTCACAGATGAAATACAAATCTTCAATAAGCATGAAAATGTACAAACACTCTGGTAATCAGGAAAGTAAAAGATTAATCAAGGAAATATTCTTAGGCCATCATCATGATTAAATTTAAAAGACTGATAATGATAAACATGAGGGGAAATAAATACCCTTGAAGACATGTTAATTGATTCAGTCTTTTTTCAAAGATAATTCAAAAATCTTTCTCAAAATTAAAATGTATGGTATTGGCTTATTGAATGAACTGAATATCCAAACTCTTTTTTTCAAAAAATATATTTTATTGATTTTTTACAGAGAAGAAGGGAGAAGGATAGAGAGTTAGAAACATCAATGAGAGAGAGACATTGATGAGCTGCCTCTCGCATGTCCCCTACTGGAGCTGTGTCCACAACCAAGGTACATGCCCTTGACCGGAATCAAACCTGGGACCTTTCAGTCCAAAGGCCCACGCTCTATCCACTGAGCCAAACTGGTTTTGGCCTGAATATCCAAACTCTATAGCCATATACAGCTGTTCCAGCCTGACTTAGAAACTGGGAGTAGGGTGGAGCGTTACTTTTTCTTATTCTGCACCTTCCCTCACTTGCTGTTAAGTTGACAAGGATGAGGGTGGGAGGAATTGAAAAGCTTTTTTTCCTCCTTTTTTACTGATGAAATATTCAGTTTATTTATTTATTTATAATATTTCAAGAAAAACAATTTTAAGTATAATAATGTTACATGCAATAAACCTTAGTATTTCAAGAAAAACAATTTTTTTCTTTCTTTTTTTAAAAAATATATTTTATTGATTTTTTACAGAAAGGAAGGGAGAGAGATAGAAAGTCAGAAACATCGATGAGAGAGACATCGATCAGCCGCCTCCTGCACACCTCACAGTGGAGATGTGCCCGCAAGCAAGGTACATGCCCCCGACCGGAATCGAACCTGGGACCTTTCAGTCCGCAAGCTGATACTCTATCCACTGAGCCAAACTGGTCTCAGCTCTTTTTTCTTTTTAATTAAATCTTTATTATTCAGATTATTACATTTGTTTCTCTTTTTCCCCCTCCATAGCTCCCCTCCACCCGGCTGCCACTCCTCCCTCTACCCTTACCTCCCCTCCACATTGATGAGTCCATAGGTGTATGATTTTTGTCCAGTCACTCCCTGTATACCCCTCCCCTCTTTCCCCCTGAGAATTATAAGTCCACTCCCTTTCTGTGCTCCTGATTCTATTATATTCACCAGTTTATTCTGTTGATCAAATTTTTAATTCACTTAATTTTTAGATTCACTTGTTGATAGATATGTATTTGTTGTTCATAATTTTTTATCTTTTACCTTTTTCTTCTTCCTCTTCTTAAAGAGTACCTTTCAGCATTTCATATAATACTGGTTTGGAGTTGATGAACTCCATTAGCTTTTTTTTATCTGTGAAGCTCTTTATCTGCCCTTCAATTCTGAATGATAGCTTTGCTGGATAGAGTATTCTTGGTTGTAGGTTCTTGCTATTCATCACGTTGAATATTTCTTGCCATTCCTGTCTGGCCTGCATCGTTTCTGTTGAGAAATCAGCTTACAGTCGTATGGGTGCTCCCTTGTAGGTAATGAACTGTTTTTCTCTTGCTGCTTTTAATATTCTCTTTGTTTTTACTCTTGGTATTTTAATTATGATGTGTCTTGGTGTAGTCCTCTTTGGATTCCTTTTATATGGGGTTCTGTGTGCTTCCTGGACTTGTAAGTCTATTTCTTTTACCAGATGTGGGAAGTTTTCAGTCATTATTTCTTTAAGTAGGTTTTCAGTATCTTGCTCTATCTCTTCTTCTGGCACCCCCACAATTCTGATGTTGGTATGCTTGAGGCTGTCCCAGAGGCTCCTTACATTATCATCACATTTTTGGATTCTTTTCTCTTCTTGCTTTTCCAGTTGAGTGTTTTCTGCTTCTTTATATTTCAAATTTTTGACTTGAGTCTTGCCTTCCATTAGTCTGCTGTTAGATCTCTGTATAATATTTTTTTATTTCAGTCAGTGTATGTTTAATTTCTGTTTGGTCCGTTATCATCTCTAGTTGGTCCTTTTCCATCTCTATTTGGATCTTTTGCATCTCTAGTTGGTCCTTTTACATCTCTTCTTGGGTCTCGCTAACTTTATCCAACTTTTCTAGGATATTCTTGAAAAACCTTATAAGCGTGGTTTGGAACTCTATATCCAGTCATTTGTTTTCCTCCATTTTTTTTTGTTTGTGATCCCTTCCCTTGTCTTGGCATTTTCACTATGCCCGGAGAACTACTGTGTTGGATTCAGCCTTATGATAGCAGGCTTGCAAAACCGCAAAAGCCTCTCTGTTGAGCTTGGGATGGGTGGGATCTCAGGGCTTAAGGGACCGCCTTGCCTTTCAGTCGGCCCCGACCTCCACAGCCCCTGAGTCTCACATGACTGGGTAATCGCTGGAGCGGTCATTGTGCGAGGGCACGCAGTGCCTCTAGACCGCTGCCTTTCCGGCTCCTCTGCACTCCGGGACCACACGAGTCTGGGTCCCCAGGGTTTCACCTGAAACTGGGGCTTAGTGGACTCAGAAGTGGCACAGTTGGGAGGGTCTGTCTCCTGCCCACTCGTGAAAGCCAGTGGCACAATCAGCAGTCTGTCTTCTGCTTGTAGTGCCATGCGCGCCACCAGACCTCTGATCTTTTGCGACTCCCCTAAATTTCTATGCACCTCTCCCTTTTCACAGTCCAAACTCCCCCCGTATAAGTTTCGACTGGATCTAGGGTTGAGTGTGGTAGGATAAGGGGTTCAATGCTGTTGGGAGTCTCCGTTTCCCTCCTGCCAGAGAAAGCCAGCCAGGTACTCCAGCACCTGCTCTCTCCACACGAGCGTGTCTGTACCTCAGCTTTTTGCAGCTCCTCTGTGAGCCCCCCTCTTTCCCTCTAGTTGTAGAACTTCCACTCATCCAGCTTTCCTGTGGTTCTGGATGATGTCCTTTCTGTCTTTTAGTTGTAATTTTGAAATTGTTGTGTGAGGCAGCAGTGTAGGTGTTTACCTATGCCGCCATCTTGGATTCTCTGAGAATATGTTTCTTTTATTGATTTAAAAGAGAGAGAGAAACATCTATGTGAGAGGGAAAGATCAATCCATTGCCTTCCACACTCACCCTGACTGCGGATACTATCCAAGACCTAGGTATGTGCCCTCACTGGAATCAAACCCATTACTTTTCCTTTGGAGTACAGGATGGCAGTCCAACCAACTGACCCACTTGACCCAGGGCTGTTTTATAGATTTAAAAAATATATATTTTTATTGATTTCAGAGAGGAAGGAAGAGGAACCAATAAAAATATCAGTGATGAGAGAGAATCATCAATCAGCTCCCTCCTGCATGCCCCTCACTGGGGATGGAGCCCACAACTCAGGCACATGTTCTGACCCGGAATCAGTGACCTCCTGGTTCATGGGTTTACACTCAACCACTGAGCCATGTGACTGGCTATTTGTAGATATTTTGATATTAACTTTATTTTTTCATAGATTCCATAGTAAGAATGTATCAGAGTACTCACTCACCCTTCTATCCAGTGACATTAGGCTATTTATAGTTTTCAGTATTATAAACTGCTTTCACACACACCCTGGTCAGGCAAATGTGTGCACAGGTGTATTTCTCTAGGAAACTAACTAGAAGTGGAGTTGCTAAGTTGAAGGATATGCTTACATAAGGCTATGAATTCAATAATGGATACCAATGCCTCACAGTCTTTGTGTCCAAAGCCTTCTAGTAGAAATTTCATCTGACCTTGGAAATCAGTTTTATCCCTCCCTGGCTTCCTGCTGCTTCATCTGCAGAAAGTGTTGCCTGTGTTAGCCTGTATTTGTTATTCTGGGCCATCACAAAAAAGAAAAAAGAAAAAAAACACTAAAGATTTATTGCTAAAAACCTAGGTTTTTCTCCTATATTTTAAATAATAGTGAAATTAAGTAATAAGAACAACTTGAAATTGAGATATGAGGATCCATTACATTATATGGATTTAGATACACTGCTGTCCAGATAATTGTCTCCAAACATCCTAACACTCTCCAAGAGGTCCTCCTCCTCCCACTCAGCCCCAGTACCACAGTGTAAGAGGTTATGTTGAGATCTTGTTAGCACTGGTTTTATTTATTTATTTATTTATTTATTTATTTATTTATTTATTTATTTATTACTAATGTGTTACATGTATACATATCTTTCTATTGAGCACTGGTTTTATGATGTTTAGTATATTTTCTTTACCAGTTTCCTAAATGACCGGAATCAAACCTGGAACCCTTCTGTCCTCTATCCACTGAGCCAAACTGGCTAGGGTAAGGCAGTATACAATATTTAAATATGTCTATACAAGAAAAGAATAAAATAATTAGAGGCAAAATAAAATTATGTTAACTGGATGTCACCAAATATCTAAATTTGGTTAATTTAGTTGAATATTAAATTTAGCTATGAAATTCTGACAACGAAAGCAAATCATATGCTCTGCCTATTGTTCAAGTGTGCTTGTGAGAGCTTCCAGGTACCCCAGCTGTGTGATCTCTAAGCTAATAAACTGCTAAGAGTAGTATGTGGGAGCTGTCTGGGCCAGGCCTTTACCAATAGATAGGAGCCTCAGATTCCAGACCTGTTCTTAACTCACTTAAAGTGATTTTGGGCCTTTAAGGATCAAGCAATCTATCAAGTCAATATATTATTTAGTCATATTACCAAGTTATGTCCTTTGAACCAGTTATTGGTTTTTTGGGGTCTCTTCCAATTGCCCTGTCTGGGAGGGATCATCAACATATTAGAAAATAAAAGAGCTGTCATAAACAATTTAGGAACAGAAACTGAGCCTTGGAGAGATTGAAGATAACACTGCATAGGAATTAGATTAGAATTCATCCAGCCCCTGTTATTTCTAAATAAATTGCTAAGCTACTCATAGTATAACCTGCAAACTGGCTTTGTTTCTCAAATTATTAACAGCAAAGAGATAAGAAGCTTGTACTCCAATATAAGTCAACTATATCACTAAACACAAGATGCAATTCCACTAATCCTTCCCTTTCCCTCCCTGCTCGCCTTTCTTCGTCCCTCCTTCCCTCTCTTCCTCCTTCTTTCCTTTCCTTTCCTTTTTTTTTTTTTTTTTTGGTAGCAAGGCTGTTTTGCTGAAGAGAGCAGTGTATTGAATTACATTCTGGCAAACTCTTCTTCTCATTGTAGATGAGAAATTTGGTTAGGGGCCAATTGAAGTCAATGTGAAGCATGGGTGTTATGTAAGTGCAGAATGCCATTAGTACGAGTGAGCAGGAGCCCTCCATTCCAGTTTTATTCTTAACTAACTTGGAGTGAATCAAAATAATTGTGCAGTAACTTGCTATTATTATGATGACTATGCACCAGTTGTATAAATAACCTTCAGTATTTGTAGTGGTATAAGAACATCATTCATTTGCTATGTATTTATTAGATGTCTAGGAGTAGGCTAATGTATAGATGTTGCTCAATAATATTTTTGCAGTGATGACGTGGAAGAGCAAAATAGCAATTATTAAATGGCATAAATATTCTTTCTCAGATTAATGTTATATTATTCTTGCTATGCAAAATGGAGAGAAGCCAAACCGGTTTGGCTCAGTGGATGGAGCGTCAGCCTGCTGACTGAAAGGTCCCAGGTTCGATTCCGGTCAAGGGCATGTACCTTGGTTGTGGGGGATGTGCAGGAGGTAGCTGATCGATGTTTCTCTCTCATCAGTGTTTCTAACTCTCTCTCTCCCTTCCTCTCTGTAAAAAATCAATAAAATATGTTTTAAAAAAATGGAGAGGAACACTGAATTGCAGTAATGCTTTTTCTATTACTAGGTGAGAATCTTGAACTCTCTGGCTTAGAAAAGATCTTAGCAAGACATCAGTTTCCAAAAGAGATTTATATGACTCCAAAGCCAAGCAATGTGCCCCTGCGGAGACGGAAAATCATCAATAATGAAGATCATGGATGGAAAAAGTGCCACTTGTTGAACAAAAGCATAAAAGATCTTCCAATGTCAACTATAGTTGTCAGGTAAGAGTCTAACTTTGATCATATGCAGATACATTTAGAAATATATGGGGTGATAAACTCTTTACATTTTAACTAAAAAATGACTTACTGTAGTTTTTGAAATATATGGTAAGGATAAAAACAAGCATTGCTCTGTATAAAATTGCCTGAATCCCATTTTCAAACACCTTCATTGAAAAACACACTCTTGGAGATAGGGACAGGTTTGTGGGTCCCGTGTGGATCATTGCATTCTTGGCTATTGAGTAGAGACCTAGCAGGCCTAGAATGGGATTCTTGGAGGGGGATCCAACCCCTGAACTGTGGGGGCTTTTATGCTATATGAGTCAGGAAGCAACGACCTATCCCTAGCATGACCAGGGGCCTAGGATACAATAGTCTGAATGGTAGACCTTGACTTTATCCCTAGTTTGCCACATTTTACACTACCAGAAATGGGAGCCTATTGTAGGGTCTTAAAAAGAGGCTGACACAATCTGTCTTGAACCTTCCCTGGCCTCTGGTGAAGCAAGAGTAGAGGCAAGAGAGGGATGGTGGGCCTTGGACCAGGTAGTAAGAGTGGGGATGTGGAATGGTTGGAATCTAGCAATTAGAGTTAAACTTTGGTTCCTTGGCAGTTTATCTTTGTTGGTAATATCCTTCTATGATTATACTAGACAGGTGGTGTTTCTATATTTCTTTAGTGTGGGAACCTCTTTCCACGTCCCGCGTGGTTGAGGGTTCCCGGGTCAGGGTTTGGGTTCTGAAGGAGGCCGCACGCAAATGAAATGAGAGACTAGAAAGCTTAAATTTGGCGATATTGGGGGGCCAGGCGGGAGCCTTCCTCTAGTGGAAAGGACTGCCCCTTGCTCTGGCCTTTTTCTCCCTTTTATTAAGGCTTTGGGACACACCCCTAGCCTTTAGGCAGGAAATACAAAAACAGAAATTAACAAGAAACAAACATAGAGGTTGCTTCAACCAATAATGTTTCAACAAAACAGTGAGTAATTAGCTCTGACCTTTCAGAGCAATTAAGGTTGACCAGCCTTCTGGCTTCCTGTTTACATCCATTTAGTGAGAACAATATTTGGTTTCCGACACTTTAGTATTGCTGCACAGTGTATAATAAATGATTACTATATTTTAACATAGTAAGTATTCAAAAAATATTGTTGCCTGACAGAATTGCATAATTTGCTATAAAGACATAGTCCTCTTTGCTTTGAAGGTAAGAGATACAGAGAAAGAATTCCAGTTCATGAATTTGACTATATTGGGAGCTCTCATTGTGATCATTGTCCTAATAAAATAATTTGTTGACTTTTTTTCAGTGTTCTCAGTGGCATAACTTGACAATTTGATTTTAAAAATCATATTCAAAGAAGGCTAATTAATACATGTTATAAAAAAGTTAGAACCATAGTATCTTCTTCTTGAACAATGCAAGGTATTGAATTTTTGTCCATATTAAGACTAGAAATTAGTAATGATCCTGACTACTTAAGTTAAGATTATTTGATCACACTTTGAAGGCCTATAAAAAAAGGAGACATAGTTAAAGTTTCACAAACATAGGAAGTTTATACACCTCAATTTCAGGTGAATTAATATCTTTATATCCTACATCATCTTCTGAAAATACTCTTAGATTGTTAGAACATAGGAAGTGACACATTTATTCATATTTCCTTCATCAAATGTTTATTTGCTTTCCTTAAAAACTGAAGTGATAAAAGCAAGCATCCGTGACTTATTCTCAATTTCAGAGAGTAGTAACTCAGTGCTATGTTGGTTATAGGTTTTTGTGGATTGCTTGTGTATATTTGAAGAAATTCACTATTGCTGTTAGTTTGCTTTATTTTTTTAAAATCATGAATGGGTTTAAAAAATTTTTTTAAATGCTTTCTCTATGTCCATTGAGTTGATCATATTTAATTTTTACTCTTGATATGGTGAATTGATTACTTTTTAAAAATAGTTTTATTATGATGTATAATAAATGTATATAACATAAAATTTTCCATTTTATCCATTTTTAAATGTATAGTTCAGTGGCATTAAATACATTTACAATATTGTGCTATCCATCTTTACCATCCACCTCCAGAGCCTTTGCCTTGTCCCAAACTGAAACTCTACCTATTATACAAGAATGCCCCATTCCCTCATTTACTAGCACTTGGCAACTGTTATTCTACTTTCTGTCTCATAAATTTGTCTATTCTAGGCACCTCAAATAAGTGAAATAACATATTTGTCCTATGTATCTGCCTTATTTCCCTTAACATACTGTCTTTAAGGTACATCCATTTGTAGTCTGTACACTTTCTAAGGATGAATAATGTTCCTTTGCATGTATATACCATATTTGGTTTTATTCATCTGTCTATAGACATTTGAGTTGTTTTCACTTTTGGTAATTGTGAATAATACTGACATGAACATGGGTATAGAAATATCTGTTCGAGTTTTTACTTAAAAAACAACAACAACTAATTTTAGAGATAGGAAGGGTGGAAGTAAAACATCAATATGAGAAAGAAACATAGATCAGTTGCTTCCTAACTGCGCCCTGACCAGGGGTCAAACCTACAGCCTATGTATGTGCCCTCATCAGGGATCAAACACACAACCTATTGGTGTAAAGAACAGTACTCCAACCACAATGGTGAGGGCCAAGTTTTTACTTTCAATTCTTTTGGATATATACCCAGAAGAGGAATTGCTGGACCATATGGTAATTCTCTGTTTAATTTCGGGGGGGGGGTAACTGCCATACTTGTTATTTATAGTGGCTGCACTTTTACATCCCTACTATTATTATATTACTATTAATTTCCCCTTTATGTCTTTTGTTTTTTACAGACAGTCCATAGTCTGCTTTATTTAAGATTCACTTATGTATTTGACATTCCCATAATTTCAAACCCACTTTCATAAATTTATGACAATATAAGGTACAAACCAAAGCAACATATGGCTTCATTTCCCATGCCTGTAGGTTTGTATTATCTATTACTATAGGATATACCTTCTTTCCAAATGCTTCTTTTGCATGATTCTGGTTCCATCATGTGCTTCTCCTAAGTACTTTACATCAAACTGGTACTGTTCATTTATGTAAAAATAATCATCAGTACTAAGAATGATACCTTTCAGATTATACTCTTGCAAAGTCCTTGCCAAAACAAGATTTTCCTGATCCCGGAAGCCCTATGAGAAGAACAAAAACTAGTCCAACTTAAGATGTCTTCTTTCTTACAATCTGAGAAACGAGAGTTTCTTGCACTTGATAAGCACTTATTCCCTCTTTATTTCTCCATATCTTTGTTGGAGAAGGGTGGGAAATAATTGGGGATGTAAACGTATAATTGACAGGTCTCCATTGTGCAGCTGTGGAAACAACAAAGCCATGGTTTACTTGAAAGAGATCAAAAGTGATTCCACATTGGTAGAGGTGGAGGAGGCAGCAAAGGAGAAATAGGGGCAAGCATTGGACAGTAATTTACATCCTTCCCATTTGGTAGCAATTCATTATGCTTGTGTGGCTTTCAACTGAATTCTTCAAAAGGTACAAATACATAAGGGATAGAAGTAGATTTCTGATTCCCACCATTAGCCAGTAAACCAAGCCCTGGATTTGCACAGTACAGTTTAAAGGAGCCTGAGTGGGGGAGAATCCAAGATGGCGGCATAGGTAAACACCTACACTGCTGCCTCGCACAACAATTTCAAAACTACAACTAAAAGACATCATCCAGAACCACAGGAAAGCTGGCTGAGTGGAAATTCTACAGCTAGAGGGAAAGAGAGGAGCTCATGGAGACCCAGAGGAGCTGTAAAAGGCTAAGGTACAGAGATGCGCTCGTGGAGAGAGCAGGTGCCAGAGTACCTGGCTGGTTTTCTCTGGCAGGAGGGAAACAGAGACTCTCAAAGGCATTGAACCTCTTATCCTACGACACTAAACCCCAGATCCAGCCGAAACTCATACGGGGGTGAGTTTGGACTGTGAAAAGGGAGAGGTGCACGGAAATTTAGGGGAGTCACAAAGGATCAGAGGACTGGTGGTGCGCACTGCACTGTACAGAGGACAGACTGCTGATTGTGCCACTGGCTTTCGCGAGTGGGCGGGAGACAGACCCTCCCAACTGTGTCACTTCTGACTCCACTAAGCCCCAGTTTCAGGTGAAACCCTGGGGACATAGACTCTTGTGGTCCTGGAGCCCAGGGGAGCTGGAAAGGCAGCGGTCTAGAGGCACTGCACACCCGCGCACAAGGACTGCTCCAGCGATTACCCAGTCATGTGAAATTCAGGGGCCGTGGCAGGCAGGCTCGACTGGAAGGCAAGGTGGTCCCTTAAGCCCTGAGACTCCACCCATCCCAAGCTCAACAGAGAGGCTTTTGCGTTTTTGCAAGCCTGCTATCATAAGGCTGAATCCAACACAGAAGTTCTCCGGGCATAGTGAAAATGCCAAGACAAGGGAAGGGATCACAAACAAAAAAATGGAGGAAAACAAACGACTGGATATAGAGTTCAAAACCACGCTTATAAGGTTTTTCAAGAATATCCTAGAAAAGTTGGATAAAGTTAGCGAGACCCAAGAGGAGATGAAAAAGGACCAACTAGAGATGCAAAAGATCCAAACAGAGATGGAAAAGGTCCACCTACAGATGAAAAAGGACCAACTAGAAATTAAACATACACTGACTGAAATAAAAAATATTATACAGAGTCTTAACAGCAGACTAGAGAAAGGCAAGAATCAAGTCAAAAATTTGAAATATAAAGAAGCAAAAAACACTCAACTGGAAAAGCAAGAAGAGAAAAGAATCCAAAAATGTGATGATAATGTAAGGAGCCTCTGGGACAGCTTCAAGCGTACCAATATCAGAATTGTGGGGGTGCCAGAAGAGAGAGAGAGAGCAAGATACTGGAAACCTACTTAAAGAAATAATGACTGAAAACTTCCCACATCTGGTAAAAGAAATAGACTTACAAGTCCAGGAAGCACACAGAACCCCATATAAAAGGAATCCAAAGAGTACTACACCGAGACACAACATAATTAAAATACCAAGACCAAAAGACAAAGAGAGAACATTAAAAGCAGCAAGAGAAAAACAGTTAATTACCTACAAGGGAGCACCCATACGACTGTCAGCTGATTTCTCAACAGAAATGATGCAGGCCAGATGGGAGTGGCAAGAAATATTCAACGTGATGAATAGCAAGAACCTACAACCAAGAATACTCTATCCAGCAAAGCTATCATTCAGAACTGAAGGGCAGATAAAGAGCTTCACAGAGAAGAAAAAGCTAAAGGAGTTCATCAACTCCAAACCAGTATTATTTGAAATGCTGAAAGGTACTCTTTAAGAAGAGGAAGAAGAAAAAGATAAAAGCCAAAAAAATTATGAACAACAAATACATATCTATCAACAAGTGAATCTAAAAATTAAGTGAATTAAAAATTTGATCAACAGAATAAACTGGTGAATATAATAAAATCAGGAGCACAGAAAGGGATTGGACCGATAAATTCTCTGGGGGAAAGGGGTGAGGGGTGTACAGGGAGAGACTGGACAAAAATCATACACCTATGGATGGGGTCATGGGAGGGAGGTAAGGGCAGAGGGAAGGGTGGGAGTTGGGTGGAGGGGTGCTATGGAGGGGAAAAGAGAGAAACAAATGTAATAATCTGAATAATAAAGATTTAATTAAAAAATAAATAAATCTTTATTATTCAGAATATTACAATTGTTCCTCTTCTCCCCCCCTTCCCATTATCTCCCCTCCACTTGGTTTCCACCCTACCCTCTACTCTTACTCCCCGCCCCACTGTTCTCATGTATTGGTGTACGATTTTTGTCCAGTCTCTTCCTGAACCCCCACACACCTTTCTCCCAAGAATTGTCAGTTCACCTACTTTCTATGCCTCTGATCCTATTATATTCACCAGTTTATTCTGTTCATTAGATTTTTATTCACTTGACTTTTAGATTCACTTGTTGATAGATATATGCTGTTGTTGTTCATAATTTTTATCTTTACCCCTTTCTTCTTCTTCCTCTTCTTAAAGAAAATCTTTCAGCATTTCACATACTGGTTTAGCTGTGATGAACTCCTTTAGCTTTTTCTTATCTGTGAAGCTCTTTATCTGACCTTCAATTCTGAATGCTAGCTTTGCTGGGTAGAGTAATCTTGGTTGTAGCTTCTTGCTATTATTCATCACTTTGAATATTTCTTGCCACTCCTGTCTGGCCTGCATAGTTTCTGTTGAGAAATCAGCTAACAGTCGTATGGGTGCTCTCTTGTAGGTAACTAACTGTTTTTCTCTGGCTGCTTTTACTATTATCTTTTTGTCTTTTGCTCTTGGCATTTTAATTATTATGTGTCTTGGTGTCCTCTTTGGATTACTTTGAGTTTCTGTGCGCTTCCTGGACTTGTAAGTTTGTTTCTTTCACCAGGTGGGGGAAGTTTTCAGTCATTATTTCTTCAAATAGGTTTTCAATATCTTGCTCTCTCTCTTCTTCTGGCACCCCCATAATTCTGATTGAAGTTGGTATGATTGAAGTTGTCCCAGAGGCTTCTTACACTATCTTCATACTTTTGGATTCTTTTTTTCCTTTTGCTTTTCTGGTTGGGTATTTTTTGCTTCTTTATATTTAAAATCTTTGACTTGATTCTTGCAACCCTCTAGTCTGCTGTTGGATCTCTGTATATTATTCTTTATTTCAGTCAGTGTATGCTTAATTTCTAGTTAGTCCTTTTTCATATCCTCAAGGGTCTCACTACATTTATTGGCAGTTTCTAGAAGACTCTTTAAAAAATCTTATAACCATGGTTTTGAACTCTATGTCCAGTAGTTTGCTTTCCTCCATTTCTTTCATTTGTAACTTATTTCTTTACTTCCACATTTTGGCTACTTCCCTGTGTTGATAGAGTGGCTTTGTGTGCTAGGTGTCCTATAGGGCCCAGTGGCTCAGCCTCCCCAATTACCTGAGGTGGACACTCTTGGTGCACCCCTTTGTAGGCTGTATGCAGTGTTGTAGTTAATTCTTGATTGTTGTTGGTATTACTGGAGGAATTGACCTCTAGGTCAGTTGGCTGTGAGAATCAGCTGTGTCCAAGATGGGAGAACTTCTGTGCCGGATCCAGCCGGCATTGCAGGTCCTGAAGGTAGGGCTGGGAGGTTTAAGAAAGAAAGAAGAGTCTAAAGAGGGGCTTAGGGAGGACTACAGCTAAATGCGGATCTGCAGCAAGTTTATTAAGAGCACAGGACCTTTTATACACCGAGCCCGGGCGTTCCTCCAAGTGACCTTGTCCCAGGACATGGCCAGGCACCAGTTTCTTAAGACGTGCTCAGAAAACTATTTTCTAGGAACTGATATCGGGCTGTACTCAGCTATTCATAAATCAAGAACATCTCTATTTTCTCCTGCATGCACAACTGAACAAAGGAGTTATGTTCCACCCTGTCCCTATTTGATCCGGCATTATAGGGGAGAACAGGCAGGCATCCCCACCCTTGCTCTATCCCCTGCTTTACCGGGCCGGCAGGGACCACAGCTCTCCACACTTCTGTGCTGGAGACACCATTATGAGGCAAGACTTGCTTCAGTGGGGTTTTGGTGCTCACTGAGTCTGTCCCCTGAGTGTGTCCCTTATGGATCTGAGGTGTTATAATCTGGATGGTCCCTCTCTGACTATTGGCAGATCCAAGGAGGTGCAAATTTAGACTCTGCCTGAGGCCACCCAGCAGGAGCTATGGAAGATCTGCAGATTACTCTTCTTTTTGGGGGTCTGGAGATGCCCAGATGAGGCTCAGCTGTGAAGCAATGCAAGCTGCTGTGGGGCCATGAGCCTTCCTTCTTTTGACAGCTCTCATGCTCTCTGACCCAGCTGCAGTTTGTTAGGTAATTTTAAGTTGCAAAGGGCCAGACCATTCATATGCAAAAGCCTCTGCAAACAGCTTGGGTGGGGCAAGATCTTGGGGTAGAGCAAACAGCTGTGGCTGATTCTCAGCCTTGCTCTAAGAGGCCCCTGTGTCCCAGTGTCACTTGGTAATTGCTGCAAGCACCTTTGGGAGAAAGCTACCCTCAAGTTTCACCCAAAGCCAGACCGTCCAGTTTCTCCCGTATGAGTCTGGGTCCCCAGAGTCTTGCCTGGAACTGGAGTTCAGAGCAGTTGGGAGCTTGTGTCTTCCTCCTTCTGGATGATATCTGTTTTGTCTTTTAGTTGAAGTTTTGAGTGGTTGTGTAAGGCAGCAATTTCAGGTGTTTACCTATGCCACCATCTTGGTTTCTCTCTCAGGTCTTAGGCCCTTTATTAATAGTTTTGGGGCATGCCAAGACAAGCTGCAATTTGTTTTAGAGATTTTAGCAAAGTCTGAAGCCTGAGCCTGAACAGGCCATTCATATGGGAAAAATTGCTGCAAACAGCTTAGGTGGGATTGCAAATTGAATGGTGTAGGGTCTCAAGGAATCATCAGGGTGGAGCAAACAGTTTGAGCCAGGAAGATGAAGACTCAGATATATCTGCCAGTAAGCCCTGTGACAGGGTAGTTCCCAGCACAGGAACAATAACCCTTGAAAGCATTCCCATCTGGGAGAAAGCTGCCTCTGAGTTCCTGCCCTGATGCCAGGCAATCCAGTTCCTCCCTATATGTGTCCAGGTCACCCAATGCTTCCTGGTTCTGGAGCTCAGAGAGGTCAAGTCCTAGTAAGTTTGTGTGCTAACCCTTTCAAAGGAACACCTGGGTCTTCAGCAGCCTCAATCCCTGTTGGTTTTTACAGCCCAAAGTTACAGGGACTTCTCTTCTTAGCTCTGGGACCATGGGTTGAGGCAGGTCTAATATGAGACTGGGACCCTTTGTTGCTCACAGGGGCCATTTCTCTTCTGATCAAAAAACAGCACACATGGGTGTTGGACCAGCCTATTCTGTGCCTCTGCCCCTCTTACCAGTCTTAGTGTGCTTTTTTCCCCTCTGATTGTAGGACTTCCATTCAGCCAGCTTTGAGGTGGTTCTGAATGATGGTTCTGTATTTTAGTTGTAATTTTGTTGTAGTTGTGGGAGGTGGCAAGTACTAACATTTACCTATACCACTCTCTTGGTTCTATTGTTTGGTTCTTTTTTTATAGTTTTAATCTCTTTAATAAAGTATTTCTTTTCTTCCTGAGTTCATTGAAACGCCTTTCTGAGTTTATTTTGTATCTCATTGAGTTTCCTCAGACTGCCATCTTGAATTCTCTGTCATTTGGGTCATACTCTTTCATGACTTTGAGTTTGTTTTCTATAGACTTGTCATTTCTTTTTGAGTTACCATGTTACTTGATGTATTATTCCTCCGCTGGCATATTTGAAGTACTAGGCTTTTGTTTAGTTACTGTTTTGATCTTAACAATTCAGCAGGTTAATAACTATAGGTTTTTCTTTTGTTTTCCAATAGATAACACTATAGTGCAATTTTTTGTTTCCTCTTAACTCTGTTACTTGTGCTGCCAGGGTGGAGTTGAGAAGGGTGTTTCTTTGGCATGGAAATTGACTACTGTGTGATGGGGTAGTGGGTTTCCCCATTGTGTTAGCTCACCTTGGTCTAATGGCACCACCTCCATGGTGGGGGATGTATAGGGTAGAGAGAGCCAGGGTTAGGAGCCTGTAGCATTGGTGCTAATGCCTTATAGCTCCTTTGTGCTGTTTAGTACTTCTCAAGTGCTGCCTCTAGGTTTCCTCACAATGTGGGGGAGGGGGAAAGTGGCTTCTTGGGCACCGATATTGCCCCTGCACTTCTTACCATCCATTGGGCCATAGTCTGTGGGCTGAAGTGTTGTCAAACCCTGATTCCTGCAGCAGCTGCCAAACGTACCCTGCAGACACTATCCCTGTCCTGCCTCCCATCTTGCCTCCCCTACACATTCCAATACACCCACCTGCAGATGTATTCATGTGTGGATCTCTCAGGCATGTTTGTGTATTGAACAAATGAACCTTTGTTGGATTGTAGATGTTCTACTTGTAAATTTAGGGGAAGATAAAGTCTTCTCACTCCACTGTGATGCTTACACCACTTTTCTTAAGTGTGTGCTGCTTTTTGTGAAGCAGTTATAAGAATTGCTTTAAAGCCTTCATGTGACAATTACATGAGGTCTTCTTGTTATGCCCAGAGTTCGGGGTCCCCAATAATCAACCAACAGGGAGCCTTTTTCCAATGCAAAAGCAGAGTCATTATTCAGATCTGGGTTTGGCTCCCAGCCTCTTTCTGGCACAGCAGAGAGACAAGATAGCGAGCCCTGAAAGAACAATGGATTATATGGGGTTGTCATTTGGGTGGGCTTAGGGAAGTGATGTGTGTTAGAGATTGGTCACTTGGGACAGGGTTTTTCTGTGGTTTAGCCTTATTAGGACCCTTGCTGTGTTCCTGGAGCTTCATTGGTCCATTCGGGTGGTGGTCAGGGAAGTTAGGACACTGCTGGCATACCTGTGGTCACTCCCAGAAAAGGGAGGAGGTTTAGGCAGGGGGCCCAGCCCTGTAGAACAAGATGGTGGAGAATTCGTTTCTGCTTTGTCCTTTCATTCCCCCCTTGTCTTAGGAAACACGGCTCAATCATGAGACGGGCTGTATTTCTTAGGTCGAATGCGCCGCAACTTGAGCTTGAGCGGGTTGCGCTGGTCCTGGTCGATGTTCCATTGCATGATGAAGTCCTCCTGGATTGCAGAGGGGTCGGCTAGGCGAGTGTGAGTGTGATGGACCCAGGTCACAATGCTGTCAACTTTGAGAGTGGTGGGTGTAGTCAGCACGACAACGTAGGGGCCTTTCCAACATGGCTCGAGGGTCTCCTGGCGATGCCTCTCATGGAACACCCAGTCTCCTGGCTTGTACTGATGAGGCGTTGGGGTTGGGCCAGCCTTGTAGACAGCACGGAGGCATGGCCAAATGTTTTCATGCACCCTCTGCAGTCTTCTTAAGAGAAAAGATATCTCCTGATTTTTAAACTCAGCAAGAAGCTCAGCTTTGAGGTTAGGAATGATGGGGGGGGGGGGCGGGTCTGCCAAACGTGATCTTATAAGGGGTAAAACCCAGGGTGTAAGGAGAGTTCCTCTTCATGTAAAGGGCATACAGAAGGAGAGCCACCCAATCCCCACCAGTCTCCATGGTTAATTTGGTAAGGGTCTCTTTTAGAGTTCTATTCATTCTCTCTACCTACCCTGAGCTTTGGGGCCTATAGGCACAATGTAATTTCCAACCTGCCCCTATGACCTTGGCTACCGCCTGTGTTACCTGTGAAATAAAAGCTGGACCTTTGTCAGATCCTATCATAGCTGGAAAACCATACCTGGGTAGGATGTCTTCCAGTAGTTTCCTGGCGACCGTCTGGGATGTTTCATGCTTGGTTGGGTATGCTTCTACCCAGCCAGAGAAGGTGTCTATGAATACTAAAAGATATTTATAACCATACTTCCCTGGTTTGATTTCAGTGAAATCGACCTCCCATTGTGCCCTTGGTTTAGTGCCTCTGAGCCTGGTTCCTTGTTCACCTGACCTGGCTCTTGCGTTTGTGAGTTGGCAGATCTTGCAGGAGACTACAATTTGATTTATTTTGGAGTCTTGTTGGTGAATCTTGATTCTAGCATGCTGAATCAAGTCCTTTAATTTCCGGGTCCCCAAGTGCACAGTTCTAACACTGTAACCCCAAACCAGTCCGGTAGTATGAGTTTCTTGTTTGGTGTGTACCACCATCCTTTTATTTCCTGGACGCAGGGAAGCCTCCTGATCCACTGCAGCTCTTCTTGAGACTACCCAGGCTGATCTGGCAAGACTGGTCCCCGGGGTCTGGTAGTTGTAAGGCCATGGTAGGAACCAAAGTGAAGGCTGCTGCCTGATTAGCTTTTTGGTTACCTCTTGCCACTGGGTCATCTGCCTTCTGGTGCGCTTGGCAGTAGATAATGGCTAGCTTAGCGGGGAGCCACAAAGCCACAAGCAGGTCAAGAATTTCCTGCTTGTTCTTTATTATCCATCCCTCTGCTGTCAATAGCCCTCTCTCCTGATAGATCACCCCATGAACATGAGCTGTAGCAAATGCATAACGGCTATCTGTGTAGACGTTAAGCCGTTTCCCAGCCCCCAGTGTCAGTGCCTTGGTGAGTGCAATGAGTTCTGCTCACTGAGCTGACATCCCAGGGGGCAGAGCCTCTGCCCATACAGTGTCCATGTCGGTGACCATTGCTGCACCCGCATACCTGCACCCGTCTTGCACGAAGCTGCTTCCATCCGTGAACCACGTGGCCTCTGCATCAGGGAGAGGCTGGTCAGTCAAGTCTTTCCAGAGTTCATGCACCTGCTCCAGGATCCCCACACAGTCATGTAGGGGGGCATCTAGGTTGGGGTCAGGCAGCAGGGTGGCAGGGTTGAGGGCCGCACTTGGATGGAACTGTACTCTAGGGGGATTGAGCAGCAAGCTTTGATAGTGGGTCATACGTGCATTGCTCATCCATCTATCAGGAGGCTGTTTTAGGACCCTCTCAATGGCATTCAGGGTTGTAATCCAGATCTCCTGTCCTAGGGTCAGTTTGTCGGCATCCTTAACTAAGAGCATGGTTGCCTCAATGATTCTCAGGCACGGTGGCCAGCCAGCAGCTACTGGATATAACTTCTTGAACAGGTATGCTACTGGGCGGCTCCAGGGGCCTAAAGCTTGAATTAGAACCCCCTTTGTTATTCCTTTGTTATTCCAAAGAGGTGAAAAGGCTTTGTAATGTCCAGCAGGCCCAGGGCTGGAGCAGCTAGGAGGGCCTTTTTTAACTGGTTAAAAGCAGTCTCTTCTTTCTCAGTCCATTCAAACACCCTCCCTTCTTTGGTAGCTTCATATAGGAGCCTAGCAATTTCAGCAAAACCTGGAATCCATAGGCAGCAGTAGCCAGCGGATCCTAGGAATTCCCTTACTTCTCTTCAGAAGGTGGGAGCAGGGATCTTCAGGACAGTTTCTTTTCTAGCATCTGATAACCGCCGCTGTCTGCCCTCCAAGATGTACCCCAGGTAACTCACCCGCTCTTTGCATATCTGAGCCTTCTTTGCAGATGCCCGGTACCCTAGGGCCCCCAAGGTAGTCAGCAGATCCTGGGTCCCACGCTCACAGTCCTCGGCTGTGTCAGCAGCAATCAGAATGTCATCTATGTACTGTAGGAGTGTGAGGTCAGGGTGCTCCCTCCTGTACTCACCCAGGTCCTTGTGTAACGCCTTATCAAAGATGGTAGGCGAATTTTTGAACCCCTGAGGCAGCCGTGTCCAGGTTAGTTGTCCACTGTAGCCTTCCTCAGAATCATGCCATTCAAGGGCAAATAAGGGTTGACTTTGAGGTGCTAGCGGCAGGCTGAAGAAGGCATCCTTCAAGTCTAATACAGTATACCAGACTCTAGAGGGTGTCAAGAAACTTAGGAGAGTGTATGGGTTAGTAACAGTTGGATATATATCCTTGACTCTCTTATTTACTTCCCGGAGGTCCTGCACCAGTTGATAGTCATTGGTGTGAGGCTTTCTGACTGGGAGGAGGGGGGGTGTTGCAGGGAGATTGGCAGGAGACTAGCACCCCTAGACTTCACAGTCTTCTGATGTGAGGCTGGATTCCCTTCCGAAACTCCTGGGACATACTGCTTGACTCTTATTGGGCCTTCTCCAGGCTTTAGCTCCACCAGGATTGGGGCCCTGTGAGCAGCCAGTCCATCTCCCCCATCTCTGCCCAAGCTGTGGGGAATTCTTGTAGCCACCTGTCCACAGTGCTTTCTACTGGTGCACCCTCTGGTAGAGACGATACTCATCCTCCAGTCTCAGAGTCAGAACCTGGATGGTATGGCCTTTACCATCGGTGACCTGGGGCACCCTTGTCTGAAAGTTATTTGGGCTCCAATCATGGTTAGTAAGTCCCGTCCTAGTGGGGGGTAGGAGCATTCTGGTATTACCATAAATGAATGGGATATCCGGCCCTTTCCTAAATCTACTGTTCTTTGGGTAGTCCATGAATACTGGCTCATGCCAGTCGCCCCTTGCACCCAGGATTTCTTGTTGGCTAGCTCCCCCTGTGGTGTGCGGAGGACTGAATGTTGCGCTCTGGTGTCAACAAGGAAGTCAACAGGGGTCCCCTCCACTCTAAGAGTTACCCTGGGCTTGGGGAGGGGGTCTGAACCCCGACACCCCTAATTACTCAATTCTTCCAGCTCTAAGACTCACTCTGTCAGTCTTGCCTCCTTTCCCGCCAGCCTTCTTTGGACATTCTCAGGCTCAATGCCCTATCTCCTTGCAGTGAGCACACTGGTTCCACTGCAGCTTCTTTTTCCTGCCCCTGATGGCCGGCCCCCTTAACTTCTTCTTGGTCATCTGGAAGCTGGTGAAGGCGGCAGGTCCGTTCCTCAGGGGATTCTGTGGTAGTGGCTAGCAGAATCTTGGCAGGTTTCAGGTCTGCTTGTCACTGGCAGCTGCCATGGCGTGGGCTTGCCTATCTTCAGGGGACTCCCGGTTATTGTACACTTTCTCGGCCACTTCCAGCAAGTCCCAAAGACTCTTTTCTCCTATCTATTTTCTGCAGTTTCTTTCTGATGTCTGCAGCTGACTGGTTTATAAAACTCATGACTACAGCTGCCTTATTCTCAGGGGCTTCTGGGTCCATGGGAGTGTAAGTGCGGTATGCCTCCATGATCTGTTCTAAGAAAGCAGCTGGAGACTCATCCCTTTCCTGCTGTACGTTCCCTACCTTGGTCAAATTGGTAGGCTTTTTAGCAGCCATGCAGAGAGCCCCCATTAGAGTCTGGTGGTAAATTCGAAGCCTCTCCTTACCTTCTGCAGTGTTGAAGTCCCAGTCAGGTCTAGTTAAGGGAAAAGAGACATCTATCTGGGCCTGGTTAGTGGTTGGGTTCCCATCTACACCAGGAACCACCCTCTGAGCCTCATTGAGGTTTCTTTTCCTCTCTTCTGTTGTGAACAGGACCTGCAATAGCTGCTGGCAGTCATCCCATGTGGGCTGGTGGGTGAAAAGAACAGAATCCAACAAGTTGATAAACCCCGCCGGCTTCTCAGAGAACTTAGGGTTCTGTGTCTTCCAGTTATAAAGGTCACTAGTGGCAAAAGGCCAGTAGTAGTGGAGCTGATTGCCATCTGCATCCGGGGGGGCCCGTGGCTCGCAAGGGCAGAGTCTTAATAACTGAGTCACAGACTACGACATGCAGTTCCCTCTAAGACCTTTGACTGGTAAGAGGCGCCGGAAGCACAGCCGTTCCCGAAACCCCATCCACATCTGCTCCTGGAAGACCGCCCACAGCTGCTCCCAGAAGATTGAATCTCTCCAGCAACCTGGGGAGCTGGTACGAGGGAGGGAAAATTAACTCTTCTCCTGTCCCCCTCCCATATAAAACGGGGTAGAGGGGAGCCAGAGCTGATGGCAGGGTGGCTTCCTTTTCCTTCTTCTTTTCCGCTTCCTGCAAGGCAAGAATGGGTTCTGGCTCCAGGGGGCGCAGAGCCAGGAAAGGCTTAAGCCAGAAGGGAGGGTTCTCCACGAGGTCCTGCCAAGTAATAATGTAAGGGAGTTGATCAGGATGGCCTCCCTTTGGCCGAGAAACGATTTCTCTGACCCGGTGAATGGTGGGAAGGTCGAGAGTCCCCTCCAGCGGCCACCTGGCATTAAGAGCCAGCCACTCACTGGAACAGAAAGTTTGCCATTGGCCCTTCTCTTAACCTCTTTAAAATTATCAACCATAATGCTTAAAGGAGTAGTCTGGGTCTGTCCCATAACATCTGTCCAGTGAGTTCACAAAAGTACACAGAAAGACACAGAAATCAAACAGACAAAGACACCCAGAAACAGCCTTTCGATCCCGAGAAGCAAATCTGAAAACTGGACGATGGCCATGTGCCAACCAGCAGGAGCAACCCACTTCATCCCAGAGGTTTGAGGGGAACCCACTCCCCTCATGAGGGATTTTTACACCCCTCCAGACGAAGGATCAGAGAGTCCTCTGACTCTTCCCGCCTGAGGTCTGCCAGTGTGTCCACTTAGACAATTTCGGGCACTGCAGACTTCAGAAGCGAGCTCGCACAGAACAGAACAGACCAGAATAGACAATGTACGAACACTTACTGTGGTCAGTTAGACTCTCTGGATCGGGGTCCCTCGTGGGTATTGGGGATCCCGGACGAGCCCCCAAAGGTTATGCCCAGAGTTCAGGGTCCCTGATAGTCAACCACCAGGGAGCCTTTTTCTGATGCAAAAGCAAAGAGTCCTTATTCATACCTGGGTTTGGTTCCCAGCCTCTTTCTGGCCCAGCATCAAGACGAGAGAGCAAGCCCCAGAAGAACAATGAGTTACATGGGGTTGGTCATTTGGGTGAGCTTAGGGAAGTGACTTGGATTACAGAGATTGGTCACTTGGGTCAGGGTTTTTCTGTGGTTTAGCCTTAGTAGGACCCTCGCTGTGTTCATGGAGCTTCATTGGTCCATTCGGGTGGTGGTCGGGGAAGTTAGGACACTGTTGGCATACCTGTGGTCACTCCCAGCCCTATAGGACAAGATGGAGGAGAGTTCGTTTCTGCTTTGTCCTTTCATTCTCAGGGTTGACATGTATTATCTTTTGCCACCTGAGAGTATTATGGTCTTTTGTATGTCAAATAACTTTGTGTGTGTCATGGACATTGTAAATGTTGTATTGCATGGCCCCTGGCTCCTACTGAGATTATCTGGAGAATGTTGGTCTTTTTGTTTTCAACCTGGTTAAGGTCAGATTGCATGCTCTCTCTTGATCTTGTGTGGGTAGTGGTTAAAATGCCGGCTTAATTCTCAAAACCTTTAATAGGTTGGTTTGAGTCTGTCTCACTCATAAGACTTTTGTGGGTTCTTACACAGAATTAAGGGAAGGTCTCTTTCTCTTTCTGCTCTGGGATTTCCTTCTCACTCTCACTTTAGCCTCCACTGGGATACTTTTCTTAGTTATAAAGATGTTTCTTTTTACTTCAGATTTTATTTAGCCAGCCATATCATGGCAGCTACTGCACTGCTCCACAGGGTGGGTTGCATTTGAAGCATAAGTCACATGCTCAGGAGAGAGTTCCTATTTCCCACAGTCTGATGCTTCCCTGTGCAGATGATTCTCCATACCAACACAATATATCTGCTTTCAATATCAGCATCCTCAAATAATTTTTTCATATTTTTGCCAAGAGATTTTAGTTGAAATCAGTGGGATAGGCAGTCACTGGCTTAAGGTGGCAGGATGAAACTGGAACTCTACAACACTTAATAGAAGTTTGAGCCTAGAAAAGCTACTAAATCTATATGCTTCTGGATCCTTACTTGCACAATAGTGGTAGTAACATTACCTACCTCCTTTTTCATTTTTGGCATTTGTGTCATGAAAATAAAATGTGACTATGGGTGTTAAGCACTAGTAACAGACAATAAGTGCTCAATAAACATTAAGGCATTATTCATGTATGTCCTATAAGAGTGAACATTTTAGATTAGAATTACTGGGGGAAAAAATAGTAAGAACTAAAAAGTTAGAAATTATTGGTTTGACTACCTGTATGCTGATGCTTGAAGGTTAAAGAGAGAAGACATTTAGAAGAGCAAAATATTTTTTACCAATTTTGTAGCCAATGAAATTATATGCTTATCCTTTTCAATTGATACATATGGCAGTAATCAATACAGGATTTAAAGAACTGTTAAAGCAGCTTGCAGGCATGCCTTTTATAAAATACAATGTTAAATAAGAATGAAGGCTATTCAGGGAGGGGCAAAAGTAGGTTTACACTTGTAGGTGAAACAGTTTATTATTGTGTTATTATTTACTAGAGGCCTGGTGCACGAAATTCGTGTACTTGGGAGTAAGGAGGAAACTGGTCTTGCAAGGCTTGTCAGGCCATAAAAACTGTGAACAATGCACTGCCCTGGGCAGGAAGGGTCATTATCGCTGGCCCCAGGACAGATCATTGAATATGGCCTGGGGATCCCCAACACCTGGGGCCTTCCTTGTAAGCCCACCAAAGTAGGCAGAATCATATCTGTGAGACAAAGACCCCAGAAGGTTATAAAAAGTGAAGCCCTCTGCATGTTTCTTCACACTGATTTGGAAATTATTCTGAGAGTCCACTAGTGTTAATAAATGGGGTCCCTCCCTTTCTCTAAGAAGTGTGCTTGGTATTTCTTTGGTCTTCTGTAACATATGGTTCCCTCTGACCAGGAAACTAACTGCATTTTGACTTTGTTTAGCCTCTGGTGAGTGCACAGGGTTTGGGGTCCGGGGCTGTGGGATAGGTCTCCTGGAGGTGCGTGCTGGTGATTTTAGCAGAATTGAACCAGGGGAACTCCAGGTGCTCCCGGATCTCAGCTCAGGAACTGGCCAGCATCTGGAGAAAGTAGATGGACACCTCTAAACCTGTCGACAAAATCTGTAAGGTAGGGACCCCAGTCAGTCAGGCCCACTCCAAGTGAATGGAAGGGGAGCTTGATCACCTCCCCGGAAGTCATAGGACTTCATCACATAAATCAGGAATCAGGACTCTGGAGGTGAGTGAATTCAGGTTATGGGTCCACTCTTTTGTTTGTTTGTGTGTGAGACTAGCCAATTTGCTACCAAGAAGGGGGCTGGATGCAGCCTGAACTCCCCTGGTAGATTCTCACTGAGACTTGGGTCATGAATTCTGGTCTGGAGTGTGGGTGCTGGGAGTGCCCCGCATGCCCATCTGGGGAGCTATGTGCTCAGCTCCAGTCTGGGCTATCTGAGAGAGTGTGAGTATGGATATTTGTCTGTCTTGGCAGAATTATCTGAAGATTAACTGATCTGTGTGAAAGCAAAACTACTTTGATTTTCTGTTAGCTCATCTGGTTAAAATGTTTGATTTGCTGAAGGCTGAACCTGTGATGGTCTACAAAAGTCTCAAGCAGTGCTGTTGAGTTAGTTTTCTCAGAGACATTTGCTCTCTATCACGGAAGGAATCAGCCTACTTGGTAAAAATTTCTGTCTATGTTTGTGTACTAGGGACTTTGGTCTGCTCTGTGATTTTGCTGTGTTAGGTTGAAATTTAGGAATTCTGGGGTAGATTTAAAGGTATTTCTGGCTTTCCTTCTCTGACTGGGACTTTCAGGGGCGGGGCTCACAGCTCCACAGGGTGGAGAGATTTTACGGGCCCTGCCCCCTGCCTGTGCTGAATTGAGGATTGTTTCTTTCAAGTTTAGTAAAAATTTCCTGCATCCTTGTCATCTTCTGCTTTCTTTTCCAGGCTGGGTAAGAGTCATTTTCCTCCACAGGTCAGACCCCAGCCTCCCGAAGGGACAGCTAATACAGTAACAGTCTGTAGTTTTCTCTGAAACTTCTGCTGTTTCTATTTCTCCCCTCTGTAGGAATTGTCTTCCTCTAACTCACAACAGGAAATAATACAGGCCAGGGTCATTTGGCTTGCTGGTTAAAAGAAGACAACAGGCCCTGGAATCTGTAAAAGTGAATGAAGCTGGTCAAATGAGCTGAAAGGGTTCAGAACCTGTTGCTACTAGCAGAGGAGGGGCTGATATCTCCTTCCAGTGCACTCGCGTGGGAAAGGCCTGATCACTGCTCTGGCACAGGGGATGGATACACAGGCAGGGCCCTGGTACCCAACCCACTGCCCCAGGAGCGCTTTGTAATATGCAGGGCTGTTTCTAACTGCAACTCTGGCTGTTTTGGACTGGCAGCTTATGGCAGGACCCTGTAACTAGTAAACAGTGTTAACAAAAGTTCAAAGGAAAGGTGCTCTCCCTCGACCCAGGAGGAAGCCTTCAGGACTTTGAGATTCTCCAACAGAGGAGAAATCTGACTAAGGGATTGGCTGAGACCTCATTGGGTTGGGAGGACCTGAGGCTGCATATTGAACTTGTAGACTGCAGTTTCTAGGCAGAGGTCCAAGCCCAGTTGTATAGGGGTTAAGCTACCTGTATATAGCAAAGCAACTTTCTCTCATTCCAGAATACATTTTGGGGAGTTGGACAGACTGTGTTTGTGGCTGGAAAGAGGAACCAGCTGTCATGCACAGCCCTGATAGTGGCCTGCAGAAAACTAGACTTAGAAGATGCCTGCATCTTTGTGGACATGGCTCCAGAGAGACAAGGATGTTGTGATTCTACTATTCTAATTGCTACAGTTTGTCTCTGCCAGGTCACAAGCCCACCTCCTTCTGTGCCCAGGACTCACTGTCCCTCTCACAGATAGTAAGGATCTCTTGGTTCTGAGAGAAACTTTTGACCCATCTCAGCATGTTGAAATTACAGGAGAGAATTTCAATGCCCATTTTCCCTGAAAGAATTCAGAGCCAGGATCCTTGAGGTAATATATTAGGCAGTAAGACAGACATGAGCACAGCAAGGATGATGGGCCAACTGGCACTACCATATGTGTATATGAGACAAGGGGCATAGCCAAAGGGGTCTCACCTAAAGTCCCGAACCTTGGAAAAGACTAGTGGCCTACTTGTCCAAGAGACTTGATCCTGTTGCATCTGGTTAGCCTGCTTGCCTCTGGGTGGTAGCGGCCACAGCTATGCAGTTGAGGCTTTGCTCAGGAGCACACCAGAGTGCTGGATGTCAAATGCTCGAGTCATCCAGTTTCAGTTTCTTCTGCTATCAGCCTCCTTCCTGAAGATGATCCTGAGGAACCTCTACATAACTGTTTAGAGGTTGACGACTTGGTAAAGACAGCCCACCTGGGCCTCACTGGCATTGCCTGATGAGGTACTCTTCATGAACAGGAGCAGATCTGCCCAGGGAGGAATCGTATATGGGGGCGGTGGTGTTTGCTTTGGACCATACCATCTGATTTCAGGCACTCACCCGCAGGACTTTGGCACAGAAGGCAGAATTGATTGCCCTTATTCAGGCTCTCTGGTGGGTAAGAGAAGAATCAGTGACAATTTGTGCTGATGATGGGTATGTGATTGCAACAGCTCACATGAAGAATGATCTTGCAGGGTGTGGGGACTACACAGAGGCAAGAGGGAATTTGGCTGCCCTGGAAACCAGGGAGGCCTCTACAGATTCTGGTGGATAAAGGCTGAAATCCATAACTAATTTTTACCCAAGTTCTTACAGGTTTTACAGTCTACCCAGAAAACAATCCAGAAGCACATCCAAGATATTCTGCCTGATCCGGTTCATCCCTTCCAATCTGGTGATTCTGTTTGGGTAAAGACCATCCAAGAACTGACTCCTACTTGGAGGGGACCACATACCTCATCCTGGCCACCCTCACCACTCTCAAGGTTGCAGGATTGAACACCTGGATGCCAGAATCACCCCTTGGGGATTCAATGCTCCACCAGGCTAAAAGAAGCTTGTGGGACAAAAGGGAGGGAATGAGGAGGAAACTGGTCTTTCAAGGCTGTGTCAGGCCATAAAAACTGAACAATGCACTGCCCTGGGGGAGGGTGGGGTCATTATCGCTGACCCCAGGACTGATCATTCAAATATGACCTGGGGACCCCCAACACCTGGGGGCCTCCCTGTAAGCCCACAAAAGGGGGCAGAACTTTATCTGCGAGACAAAGATCCCAGAAGGTTATAAAAAGTGAAGCCTTCTGTGCGTCTCTTCACTCTGATTTGGGAATTATTCCCGGAGTCTACTAGTATTAATAAATGGGGTCCCTCCCTTTCTCTAGGAAGCGTGCTTGGTATTTCTTTGGTCTTCTGTAACAGGGGGAGGGGTCCCTCTTGCAGTCCGAGAGCCCTTGGGGGCATGTCTGACAGCTTAGGTCCATCCCTATGAGAATGCACTGCCTCAGGGCTTCTGGCTGAGTGGTGCTCCCCCTCTGGGGCATATTGACCACCAGGAGGCAGCTCCTGCATTTGGCCTTGGCGTCTGCCCCTTTGTGGTCAATGGGCGTCCTATCAATTTGTCGTTCCTCCATTTGGTCGATTTGCATATTAGCCTTTTATTTTATAGGATTAACTAGAGGCCTGATGCGATTCGTGCACTGGTGTGGTCCTTTGGCCTGCAAAGGGGTTCCGGGTTGTGAGAGGACAGTTCTTGGGTGAAACATTCTAAAGTCAGGCTCCCTTCTCTCTGGTTCTGGGTGCATCATCTGAGAAATGCAGCTGCCAAGTCACTAGTGCATTGAGCATCTGTCCCTGGTGGTGAGTGCACGTCATAGCTACCGACCAGAGTGTCTGCCACCTGGTGTTCATTGTGCGTCATAGCTACTGGTTGAATGGTCGGTTGCTTAGGCTTTTACATTTATAGATTACTGCATTATTTTCCATATGAACAAGAGTACATTTACTTTCTTCCCACCAGTATAACAAATGCAAACTAAGGTTTTTGTTTACTTTCTGGATAATACTACTACTTCCATTTGCTCCCTTGCTAGATGGCTGAAAAGGAACAGGCAACCTGCTGAAGATCTTCATTCAGTAATCCAGAAGCTGTCTGTCTTTGGGCCAATTAGGTCAGTCAGCCTTTGTGGACGGCAAAGTGCTATCGTGGTGTTTGAGAACATGACTTCAGCATGCAATGCTGTGAGTGCTTTTCAGAGCAGGACCCCTGATACCACAGTGCATTGTTCCTGGCAACACCAATTCATGTCGAAAGATGTAAAGGTCCCTTTACCAAAAACCCATGTAAGTTTTTTTTCTTTTTTCTTTTTTACTGTCAAAATGTTTATTGTGAAATGGTCTTAAAGGAAAGCAAAGCTCACATCCAAATGAAATGTATGATACCAACTTGAATTTTGAATACACTGTGGACTTTGTGCTAGAATGCTAAATTCCAACTATAAAGGCAATAACTGAATAGTCTTACCACACAAAAGTAAAATTTAATCTGCCATGCAACCATTATGCAAGATTTTGGCATAGGATTTGCTCAGAGTAGCATTGCAACAGAACAACTGAGAAAAAAAATTTGTTATAAAACAGTGATAAGGCCATCTATTTAAGTCTCATACTTAAGGAATATATTTTCTATTTAGTACAAAAATTTTAAAATAGTGCAAAAGCAGTATGTGTAGTGTGTTATAGCTGACATTAAAAACTTATTCTGCACATGATGTAAAATAATTAATGTACATGCTTGAAACTTTAGTTTGAAGTAAATAATCACATGCCAGAGAGCTCCTCACAGGTAAGAGTGCAAACTACATACTGGACCTGAGAAAACATAGCTAGTCCTTGGATTTCCAGGCAAACACGAATTTTTCCTCACAGAAACGTTGCATTAAAAGCTATTAGGCTACACTATAGTCAAGTAAACAGAACAGGTTCTTCTTTTTGGCAATGCTTAAAATCTAAACAGGGAAAGTCTTACTCAAAAGCAGCAAAAGGTAACTGGTTATAGAAAAAGTATGCTCTATTACATGTGTGATATGGTGAGACTGCTAATTTTAAAAGGCTGCAATAAATCTAGTGTATTTTTTTTAAAGTATCAAAGTTTAACTCAGAGTTAGTTTTAAAGTGATCTTTCATGAAATGTTTACCACTCTAATGAAAACTCTGACAATAAAGTTATCTACATCATGGGACTATAGAAGTCATTTTGGATGTCTCCCAATGTCCCTCCCTGCCCTCCCTACCTCCCATTCCTTGATTTTTATGGGGTTAAGTTTGCATCCCTCAGCTGGTGTTGAAATGTAACAAATCCGCTGCATACTAAAAACCACTGGCTACAAAACAGTTCTCAACAGTTCTAGAACATCCAAAATAGGCATGCTATGTGCCTCCCAACTCTTCTCATTGGTTGTTTATGTAAAATATCAAATTGTAATTTTGCTAAAAAAAAAAAAGATTGTTAGAAAAAGGGCACCTTTTAAATTAACTTGGCTATTTTGCGGAATTGTAGATACCTCAATGATTAAGAAAAAACAAAATTTATTGTGGCATCAATATAGCCGGAGAGTACATTTAGCTGCTTGACAGTTTCTACCAGCATTCTTTTGGGGAAAGATACCATTTCCACAAGTGGGAATTTAAAATAAATGCCACAAACCTACAAAATTCAGATTGTGTAGTAGTTGTAATTTTGAAAATGCACCTTTTGACTTGGGTAATTCTATTATGGGAATAAAAATTAGATGTAGAACTCGAAACCTGCCTGCTTTAACAAGTTTCTCAATGATGGGTGTTTTCGATAAAATTCCTTAATAAATGTGACTGTTTGCTGGATATTACAAAGTCTTGGTATTGAGCACTCAATACATCCTTAGTCACCATGACAAAAATATGCCCTAGCACTCCCAAATACCGTTAGGTGACAGCACTAGCCTGGTAGAGAACACTAATATGGTGTCATCAAATTCTAAATGATGAACTGGCTCCAGGGCAACATGGGATCAGCAGCTGGAGTTGCCAAGGCCCAGCACATGGAGTGGCGGGGAGAACACCTGGGGTTGAGAGGACTGCAGCTCCACCAGGCTCGCATGCTTCCACCAGAGTCAGAAGTTGAACATCAAAACTATGTAAATTTTTAAAGCTTGTTTTATATAAATTTTTAAATCAGGGCTCTAGTAAATATAATAATTATAAATATTTCATCACTGAAAAAAAGGCACAGTGAAGTTTATTTAGTTAAAGTATTGGAAATTAGAAATCGTAGCACATCCCCTCCTTTGAAATGCTTAACTTTGCTTATCAGTCATCACAGTTTTGATCTTTTGGATAAGAAGTTCATGGTTGCATTTATGCATTCATCTGACAGCCATCTTTCCTGGAGGACCCTACTTTCTTCAGCATTAACAACATGTAGCTTTTCTTTCTCCATATTCCTGATGACCTGTTTTGAAATTCTCATGGACTGAAAAAACAAAAACCAACAATAAGGTTAAGAGGTATTCTAATATCGTGGGGTTATTCTAAAATTCTGATTCTTGTTTCTCCACTGTTCATTCAATCTGATTAGACATTAAAATATTTGTGTAATATAAGACAGTGCTTCTCAAATGTTAATGTGCATACAAACCACCTTAGATACCAAGCTTCTGATTCCAGGCTGGCAGTTTGAGCAGCACTACCTATCAGATATGAAAATGGAAGTGCTACATTAAGAATCACCTAGAAGTTAAGCTACTTACCTAGTTTCTCACTTAGATTCAAGACTAAAAGTATTTGGCAAATACTGCCTATCATTCTCCTCAAAGTTATCCCCAGAAAGAACTGGCCCCTCTGCCTTCATGTCACAGAAATGGAATGCCTATTTGATAATTTTTCTGAAAATTAGTACTGCTAACATTATGATGATAATTTTCAATCTCAAATTTAGGTGTACTTAAAGCCAACCAAGATATGTCTTGTGTTTTGTTTTTTAATTGCTTATTTTCTTAAGATAATTTTATTTCCATAGTTCATATAAGTAAAAAAAAAAAATACTAACATTTGGGGGGAGCTTTGAATATACTTTCAGCCTAGTCCAAACTTCTTTCTGAAAAGTACTATCAGGAAAAACTTCAGTAACAAGTCCTTGAGCACATGCTTCTCCTGCTGTTAACTTCTTTCCAAAAATAAGCATCTCTGTTGCCTGAAATGAAAAGGAAGACTAAGAAAATAACTTAATGAAACGAGGCTCAGTTAATTCAGAATTAACTGCTTTTAATAGACATAGGGCAATTTACTTATGGTCTTTTGAAGTTGCTAGTATTTCTCAAAGCAAGAAACTGAGGACATCAATAGGCAATAGTTTGCAAAATGAGCATTGAGGATCTTTAGAAGCTTTGTAGGGTTGTTGCTTCTGTGTGTGTCTATGTTGGAGAGGAAGCTGGGGCAGAAATGACCTGAAGCAGATGCTGACTTTATAACCCACAGCAGATATGATTTTCTGCTTTTATAAACTATAAACAATTATTTAAAAAAAGAAAAAAATCACTGTCATAGGAAATGCCAACTAACCTTTAGAATCCCTAACTTTCAAAATTCCCTTCCCTGAAAATTCTACCCAGTGGTCCAGCTCTGATGGTTTTCTTTTACCTGTACAGGTACTCAAATTAGTTCTCTTTAACTGAAGGAAAGTGGTAAGACTAATATTCTGTTTCAAAAAAACCTGATATCACTAAGAATATATATGATTTTACACTTGCAATTTCTCTTCCAGGAAAATAAGACTATTTCATAGCCAAATGCTTCTAAACCTTAGGGTTATTTCTAGCCAACGTTTCAAAGTTAAAATCTCAGTAACAGTTCAGGGTTTATGACAAAATAGCTTAAAAAATATGTAACAAAACCCTAACAGCAATGAAAATAGTCTCAATTCCTACTCCCCCTTTCAGGCCTTGAAGAATGTTAGCTAAGCCTTTCCCCTATCCCTGTCTCTCTGGTCTTGTCATGAATCCTTTGGAGCTATGTACACAGACAGTGACAATTATGCTTTCATAGACCCAGTGATAGACCTGAGCAGCCACCTAGCCACTCCAGGAACCTTCATACCCTGCTAAAACCAGCTGATGAAAAAGCTCTGTGACAAAGTGGGAAACCCAATGGGACCTCACATCTGCTGGTTCTTCCCATGATTCTGAAGATAAGGATGTCACTGTATCACTTTCAGTGGATGTTGCTCATCCATGAAGAAATTAGGGGAGGAATCAGCCTTGCAGACCAAGGAAGGCGGGCCAGCCTCGGTCCATCCCCTGAAGAATGCCATGCAGCTATGCCACTTGTAGTGCAGCTGGCACTTGACAGCCAGTGGAAAGACCAGTTTCCCAGATTTGAGGTATAGAGAGAATTTCTAATTTCCCCCCATAGAAAACATTTCCCACATCCTGGTTCTTCATTCTAAAACTCTCTAAGAGCTGATGAGCAGAAAATTTCCTTCTCTTTTGTTGTTATTACTTAGAGAAAGAAGAGGGAGTATAGAATTACTTTTGGAAAAGAGATGTCATTAAAATTTATCTTTAAGGATTTCAAAGGTTACCTTGGCTGGGCCCATTATCTTCGGAAAAGTGTAAGAGGCGCATCCTTCTGGACTTAGGCCTAGGTGACTAAAAGGAGTATGAAATGTTGCCTATTTGGAGAAAAAATTTAAAAAAATAATTTTTGTGATTTTAAAAAAACATTATTTAGCTATATACTCACATTACTTAGTTGAAAAACTTTTTTTAAAATATATTTTATTGATATTTTTACAGAGAGGAAAGGAGAGAGATAGAAAGTCAGAAACATCGATGAGAGAGAGACATCGATCAGCCGCCTTCTGCACGGCCCACAGTGGAGATGTGCCCGCAAGCAAGGTACATGCCCCCAACTGGAATCGAACCTGGGACCTTTCAGTCTGCAAGCCGATGCTCTATCCACTGAGCCAAACCGGTCTCGGCTTGAAAAACTTTTTAAAAATTAGTATTGTGGTATTATACACACACATACACACACACACACACAAATTCATTCTTTTAATGTATGCAGTTTGATAAGTTTTAACAAATGTATAGTTATGTAACCACCACTCTAATAAGATATAGAATATTTCCATCATCTCGAATAATGCTCTGTGTCCCTCACAGCTGCCCATTCCTCTCATCTCCAAAAAACTGCTGATCAGGTTTCTGGCCCTAAAATCTTGACTTTTCTAGAAATTTGTATATAAACTAGTGGCCCGGGGCACAGATTCATGCACATTGAAAATAAATTAATTGGAAGAAATATTTAATCAGGTCCATCCACTCTGGTTCTGCAGTGCATCACCTGAGAACCTCTGCTGCCAAGTCACCACAGGTTGGCAGCTCCTACATTGAGCGTCTGCCCCCTGGTGGTCAGTGCACATCCTACCTATTGGATGATCAGATGGTCACTTAGCTTTATATATATAGAGATGAAATAATATACTGTGTAGTCTTTTGTCCTTTTGTAAGATTCTGACCATAGCATGTGGCTTTTGAGAGTCATGGGTTGGTGTATGTATTACTAATGTGTCCACTGCACAGATGTGTCATAATTTGTTTATCCTTCCATCAGTTGCATCAGTGTTATTTACAATATTTTGGTTATTATAAATAAGGTTTTATGAACACTTGTGTACAAGTCTCTGTAGGAACATGTTTTCAGTTCTCATGGAATGGAATTGCTGGGTTGTGTGGTAAACGTATGATTTAACTTTATAAGAAGCTGCTAAATTATTTTTCAAAGTGGTCTACCATTTAAAATTCCTTCCAGCAGTGTATAAGTACTAATTGCTTCATATCCTTGCAAAACCTTGTTATTATTAGTCTTTTTAACTTGAACCATTCTAATAGGAATATAGTGGCATCTTACTGTGGTTTCAATTTACATTTCCCTAATGATTAATAATATTATGCATCTTTTCATGTACTTACTTGTCATTTTTATATCCTCATAGTGAAGTAACTATTACAAGTACTTTCCCTACTATATTTAAATTAGATTATTATTTTTTGATTATTGAGTTGTAATAATTCTTTACGCTGCTCACAAGTTATTTTCATAATGGTGTCTTTCTCATATTTTATTAAGAGCCATTTAAACTTTATTTCTTGCGGGCTATTTATGCCTTAATTGCCCATTTTTATATTAAGTTGGTAACCTATCACTCTTTAGATGTATTTTTTTATTTTTTATTGATTAAGGTATTACATGTGTACATATCTTCCCATTGCCCTCTCCCCACCCCACCCCCATACATGCCCTCACCCCCCAGTGTCTTGCATCCATTGCTTATGATTATACGCATGCATACAAATCCTTCGGTTGATCACTTATCTCCCTCACCCCTCCCTAAATTCCCACTGTAATTTGACAGTGTTTGATGCATTACTGCCTCTGTATCTATCTTTTTGTTCATCAGGTTATAATGTTCTTTGTTATCCATAAATGAGATCATGTGGTATTTTCCTTTCATTGACTGGCTTATTTCATTTAGCATAAAGCTCCCCAGTTCTATCCAGGTTGCTGCAAATGGTAAGAATGCCTTCTTTTTTATAGCAGTATACTATTCCATTGTATAGATGTACCATGGTTTTCTGATCCAGTTATCTGTTGATGGGCACCTAGGCTGTTTCCAAATCTTAGCTATTGTAAATTGTGTTGCTATGAATATAGGTGTGCATATATCCTTTCTGATTGGTGTTTCTAGTTTCTTAGATATAATCCTACGAGTGAGATTATTTGGTCAAATGGGAGTTTCATTTTTAGTTTTTTGAGGAAACTGCATACTGTTCTCCACAGTGGCTGCACCAGTCTGCATTCCCACCAGCACTACATGAGGGTTTGTTTTTCTCCGCATCCTTGCCAGCACTTGTCATTTGTTGATGATTGCCATTCTGGCAGGTGTGAGATGGTATCTCATTTTGATTTGCATCTCTCGGATAATTAGTGACTTTGAGCATGTTTTCGTAGGTCTCTTGGCCTTACTTCTGTCTTCTTTTGAAAAGTATCTATTTAGGTTCATTGTTCATTTTTTTAATAAGTCGTTTATCTTCCTTTTATTAAGTTGTATGAGTTCCCTATAAATGTTGGATATTAGATCTTTATCACTGATAACATGTGAAAATATGCTCTCCCATACATTGGGCTTTCTTGTTTTATTGATGGTTTCTTTTCCTGTGCAAAAGCTTTTTATTTTGATGTAGTCCCATTTGTTTATTTTCTCTTTAGTTTCCATTGCCCTAGGAGTGGTATCAGTGAAGAAATTGCTTCAGCATATGTCTGAGATTTCTCTGCCTGTAGATTCTTCTAATATTTTTGTGGTTCCCCATCTTATGTTTAAGTTCTGTGTCCATTTGGAGTTTATTTTTATGTATGGTATAAATTGGTGGTCTGGTTTCATTTTTTTTTGCATGTATCTGTCCAATTTTCCCAACATTACTTACTGAAAAGACTGTCTTAACTCCATTATATGTTCATGCCTCCTTTGTCAAATAGCTTTTCAAATATATTTTATTGATCTTTTTTTCCCTTTTTTAAAAATTTTTTATTAATTTTTTATACATATCTCCCCATTGCCCCCCCTCCCTGCCAGGCATACTCCAACCCCCCAGTGTCTATGTTCATTGGTTATGCTTATATGCATGCATACAAGTCCTTTGATTGATCTCTTATCTACCTCACCTAACTTTAATCTTCCTGCTGTAATTTCAGTCTGTTTGAAGCTTTACTGTCTCTGTATCTATGCTTTTGTTCATCAGTTTATAATGTTCTTTATTATCCCCAATGAGTGCGATCATGTAATGCTTCTCCTTCATTGACTGGCTTATTTCACTAAGCATAAGGCTCTCCAGTTCCAACCAGGTTGCTGCAAATGGTAAGAATTCCTTCTTTTTAATGGCAGCATAGAATTCCATTGTGTATATGTACCACAGTTTTCTGATCCACTCATCTGCTGACGGGCACCTAGGCTGTTTCCAAATTGTGGCTATTGTAAATTGTGCTGCTATGAACATTGGGGTGCATAAATCCTTTCTGATTGGTGTTTGTAGTTTCTTAGGATAAATTTCTAAGAGTGAGATTACAGGGTCAAATGGGAGATCCATTTTTAGTTTTATGAGGAAACTCCATACTGTTCTCCACAGGACTGCACCAGTCTGCATTCCCACCAACAGTGCACAAGGGTTCCTTTTTCTCCGCATCCTCGCCAACACTTGTCGTTTGTTGATTTGTTGATGATTGCTATTCTGACAGGTGTAAGATGGTATCGCATTGTCGTTTTGATTTGCATCTCTCGGATGATTAATGACTTTGAACATGTTTTCATGTGTCTCTTGGCCTTCCTTCTGTCGTCTTTTGAAAAGGTTCTATTTAGGTCTGTTGCCCATTTTTTTATTGGATCCTTCATCTTCCTTTTATTAAGTTGTATAAGTTGGCTGTAGATTTTGGAGATTAAACCTTTATCAGTGATAGCATTTGCAAATATGTTCTCCAATGCATTGATCTTTCTTGTTGTTTTGTTGATGGTTTCTTTTGCTGTGCGAAAGCTTTTTATTTTGATGTAGTCCCATTTGTTTATTTTTTCTTTAGCTTCCATTGCCTTTGGAGCAGTATCAGTGAAGAAGTTCTTTCGGCATAAATCTGAGATTGTGCTGCCTGTGGATTCCTCTAGTATTTTTATGGTTTCCCTTCTAATGTTTAAGTCCTGTATCCATTTTGAGTTTATTTTTGTATTTGGTGTAAGTTGGTGGTCCAGTTTCAAGTTTTTGCATGTATCTGTCCAATTTTCCCAACACCATTTATTGAAGAGGCTATCTTGGCTCCATTGAATGTTCATGCCTCCTTTGTCAAATATTAATTGAGCATAGTGGTTTGGGTGGATATCTGGGTTCTCTATTCTATTCCATTGGTCTATATGTCTGTTCTTGTGCCAGTACCAGGCTGTTTTGAGAACAGTTGCTTTGTAGTATAGCTTGAAGTCTGGTATTGAGATCCCACCTACTTTATTCTTTTTTCTCAGAATTGCTGTAGCTATCCGTGGTCTTTTGTTGTTCCAGATGAATCTATGAAGAATTCTTTGTAGGTCTGTGAAATATGTCGTTGGTATTTTAATGGGTAGTGCGTTGAATCTGTAGATTGCTTTGGGTAGTGTGGACATTTTAATGATGTTGATTCTCCCAATCCATGAGCATGGTATGCTCTTCCATCTGTTAACATCTTCCTCTATCTCTTTTTTCAGTGACCTGTAGTTTTCTGCATAAAGGTCTTTTACCTCTTTAGTTAGGTTTATTCCTAGGTATCTTAATTTTTTTGGTGCGATGGTAAATGGGATTGCTTTTTTAGTTTCTCTTTCTATAATTTCACTGTTAGTGTATAGAAATGCCAGAGACTTCTTAGCATTAATTTTGTATCCTGCTACATTGCCAAATTCATTAATTAAGTCAATTAGTTTTGGAATGGAGTCCTTTGGGTTTTTTATGTTCAATATCATGTCATCTGCAAATAAGGACAGCTTTACTTCTTCTTTTCCAATTTGGATGCCTTTTATTTCTTCTTGTTGTCTAATTGCAATGGCTAATACTTCCAGTACTATGTCGAACAGGAGAGGTGAGAGTGGGCATCCCTGTCTTGTTCCTGTTCTTAGGGGAAATGGTTTTAGTTTTTGCCCATTGAGTATGATGTTAGCTGTGGGTTTATCATATATGGCTTTTATGATGTTGAGGCATGATCCTTCTATTCCCACTTTGCTGAGAGTTTTTATCAAGAAAGGATGTTGGATTTTGTCAAATGCTTTTTCTGCATCAATTGATATGACTATGTGATTTTTATCTCTCAATTTGTTTATGTGATGTATCACATTTATTGATTTGCGGATATTGAACCATCCCTGCATTGCTGGGATGAATCCTGCTTGATCATGGTGTATGATCTTTCTGATGTACTGCTGGATCTGGTTTGCTAGAATTTTGTTGAGGATTTTGGCATCTATGTTCATGAGAGATATTGGCCTATAGTTCTCTTTCATTGTGTTGTCTTTATCTGGTTTTGGTATTAGCGTGATGCTGGCTTCATAGAAGGTGTTTGGTAGTATTCCTTCTTCTTGAATGTTTTTGAATAGTCTGAGGAGGATAGGTTTTAATTCTTCCTTGAATGTTTGGTAAAACTCTCCTGTGTAGCCACCTGGACCCGGGCTTTTATTTGCTGGAAGCTTTTTGATTACTGCTTCAATTTCTTCCATAGTTATTGGACTATTGAAATGTTTGGCTTCTTCCTCATTGAATTTTGGGAGGTTATATTTTTCTAGGAAAATGTCCATTTCTTGCAGGTTGTCCAATTTGTTGGAATAGAGTTGTTCATAGTATTTTTTTTTTAACAAACCTTTGTATTTCCACAGGGTCTGTTGTTATTTCTCCTCTTTCATTTCTGATTTTGTTTATTTAGGTCTTCTCTCTTTGCTTCTTGGTGAGCCTGGCTAGGGGTCCATCAATCTTGTTTATCCTTTCAAAGAACCAGCTCTTTGTTTTGTTGATTTTTTGAATTGTTTCTTTGGTCTCCAGGTTATCTCCACTCTGATCTTTGTATTTCCTTCCTTTTGAGTACACTGGGCTTTTCTTGTTGCTCTCGTTCTAGCTCTTTGATTTGTAGGTTTAGGTAATTTATTACCATTGTTTCCTGTTTTTTGCAGTAGGCTTGTAGGGTTAATAACTTCCCTCTCAAGACTGCTTTCACTGTGTCCCATAAATTTTGTATTGTTGTGTTGTCATTGTCATTTTTTGCCATGATGTGTTTTATTTCTTCCTTGATCTCTCTGGTTACCCAGTTGTTGTTTAATATCATGCTGTTTAGTCTCCATGTGTTTGATTTCTTTCTATTGTTTTTATTATAGTTGATTTCTAGTTTTATGCCACTGTGGTCTGAGAAAGTGCTTGATATGATTTCTATCGTCTTGAATTTGAAGAGACTTTTCTTATGACCCAACATATGATCTATCTTTGAAAATGACCCATGTGCACTGGAGAAGAATGTATATTCTGTGGCTTTGGGGTGAAATGTTCTGAAGATGTCAATTAATTCCATCTGGTCTAGTGTGTCATTTAGGATTGATGTTTCTTTGCTGATTTTTTGTTTAGAGGATTTGTCCAATGGTGACAGTGGGGTATTAAAGTCTCCTACTATGATTGTATTGCTGTCAATCTCTCCCTTAATATCCTCCAAGAGTTTTTTTTATGTATTTAGGTGCTCCTATATTGGGTGCATATATGTTTACCAGAGTTATTTCTTCTTGTTGGATTGTTCCCTTTAGTATTATGAAGTGGCCTTCTTTATCTCTTGTTATGTCCTTCACTTTGAGATCTAATTTGTCAGATATAAGTATTGCAACCCCAGCTTTTTTTTCATTTCCATTTGCCTGAAATACCATGTTCCATCACTTCACCCTCAATCTGTGTGCATCTCTTTTCCTAAGGTGGGTTTCTTGCAGACAGCAGATATATGGATCATGTTTTCTTATCCAATCGGTTACCCTATGTCTTTTGATTGGAGCATTTAATCCGTTTATATTTAAATTTATTATTGATAAGTACTTATCTGTTGCCATTTTCCGTGCTTACCCCCGAGTTCCTTCTTCGCTTTCTCTTTCTGTTTATTAAAGCAGACCTTTTAACATTTCTTGCATTGCTGGTTTGGTGGTAATATATTCCCTTAGTCCTTTTTTGTCTGTGAAGCTTTTGATTTCACCTTCAATTTTGATTGAGAGTCTTGCAGGGTACAGTATTCTTGGATTCAGACCCTTCCTTTGCATGACTTTGTATATTTCATTCCATTTCCTTCTGGCCTGATGAGTTTCTGTTGAGAAGTCAGTAGCTAGTCTTATGGGGGTTCCTTTGTAGGTAACTTTCTGTTTCTCTCTGGCTGCTTTTAAGATTCTTACTTTGTCGTCGGTGTTTGCCAATTTAATTATAATGTGCCTCGGTGTCGGTTTGTTGGGGTTCATTTTGCTTGGGACTCTGTGAGCTTCTTGAATTTGTGTGGGTTTTTTCTTTTCTATATTGGGGAAATTTTCTGTCATTATTTCTTCAAACACGTTCTCTAATCCTTGTTCAGTTTCCACTCTTTCTGGAACCCCAATTATGCGGATGTTATTTTGTTTCATGTTATCCCAAAGTTCCCTTAGACTCTCCTCTTGCTTTTTAACTTTTTTTTCTAGAAGCTGCTGTACTTGGGTATTTTTTCCTACCGTGTCTTCTAGCTCACTGATGCGGTCCTCTGCTTCTTCTAGTCTACTTTTGATGCTTTCTATTGAGTTCTTTATAGCAGTGATGTCATTTTTCATTTCTTCTTGTTTATTCTGCACCTCCTCTAGGTTCTTCTTCATTTCCTCTTGGCTCTTACTCATATTGTCAAATTTGTCTTCCATTCTTTTCAACCACATTATGATAATTTCTCTGACCTCTTTCTCTGGTAGGCTTATTTCTCTGGTAGGCTCTATTTCGTTTACTTCCTTTTCTGGTGAAACCTGCCTTTCTGTCTTATGTGGGCTGTTTCTTTTTCTGCCCATGGTCTTTCTTCTCTGGGTGTCTGGTTATGTAGTTCTCTCTCCTACATTGATTGAAAGGCACAAACTACAACACGACCAGGTACAGCACACAAGGCACTCTCCGTGTGCTCTGTGGATCTCTGATTCCGCTGCGTGTCTGCACCGATTGGAGAGCAGAGTTCTGGGTACCCGGGTCCCTGGCTGCTCGATGGGTGCCCAGCCGCCGGCTGCAGACCGCCACAGACATCCACCTCCCACTGCAAGATGGCTCGGGCTCCACGTTCACTCTGGTGGCTCTGGCCGACAAAAACCCCGTGGCAGTGGGGCTGCCTGGCCGGGAGAGCCCCTTCCAGCTGTTCCCCGCCTTCCCCTGGAGGACAACTGACTCCCAGCTTGCCAACAAACACTCCCAATGCAACTCTCAGCCGCTCTCTCTCCCTCTGCCCAGCGAGAAAGATCCAGATGCGTCCATCTACTCCACCGCCATTTTCTGTCCTTATTGATCTTTTTTATAGAGAAGAAGGGAAAGGGATAGTTAGAAACATTGATGAGAGAGAAACATGGATCAGCTGCCTCCTGCACACCTCCTACTGGGATGTGCCCACAATCAAGGTACATGCCCTTGATCAGAATCAAACCTGAGACTTTTCATTCTGGAGGATGATGCTCTATACACTGAGCCAAACCGGCTTTGGTTCCTTTGTCACATATTAATTGAGCATAGTGCTTTGGATCAATATTTGGATTCTCTATTCTATTCCATTAATCTATATGTCTGTTCTTGTGCCAGTACCTGGCTGTTTTGAGAACAGTGGCATTGTAATACACCTTGAAATCTGGTATTGCGATCCCTCCTACTTTATTCTTCTTTCTGAGGATTGCTGTGACTATTAAGGGACTGTTTTTATTCCAGATGAATTTTTGGAGAGTTCTTTCTAGGTCTGTGAAATATGCCATTGGTATTTTAATGTGGAGTGCATGGAATCTATAGATTGCTTTGGATAGTATGGACATTTTTTTTTTTTAGTATGGACATTTTAATGTTGATTCTACCAATCCATGAACATTGTATGTTCTTCCATCTGTTTATGTCTTCCTCTATCTCTTTTTTCAGTGTCCTGCAGTTTTCTGAGTAGAGGTCTTTTACCTCCTTAGTTAAGTTTATTCCTAGGTATCTTAATTTTTTTGTTGCTATGGTAAATGGGATTGTTTTCTTAGTCTCTCTTTCTGTAAGTTCACTGTTGGTGTATAGAAATGCCATAGGTTTCTTGGCATTAATTTTGTATCCTACTATCTTCCTGAATTCATTTCTTAAGTTTAATAATTTTTTGATGGAGTCTTTAGGGTTTTCTATGTACAGTATCATGTCATCTGCAAATAAGGACAGTTTTCTTTCTTTTCCAATTTGGATGCCTTTTATTTCTTCTTCTTCTCTGATAGCAATGGCTAGTACTTCCAGTACTATGTTGAACAGAAGTGGTGAAAGTGGGCATTCCTGTCTTATTCCAGTTCTTAGGGGTAATGGTTTTAGTTTTTTCCCATTGAGTATGATATTGGCTGTGGGTTTGTCATATATAGCTTTTATTATGTTGAGGTCTGATCCTTCTATTCCCACCTTGCTGAGAGTTTTTATAAGGAAACGGTGTTGGATTTTGTCAAATGCTTTTTTTGCATCAATTGATATCTCTATGTGGTTTTTATCTCTCAATTTGTTTATGTGATGTATCATGTTTATTGAATTGCGGATGTTGTACCATTCTTGCATCTCTGGGATAAATCTTGCTTGGTCATGGTGTATGATCTTTCTGATGTCCTGCTGGGTCCGATTTGCTAGAATTTTGTTGAGGATTTTGGCATCTATGTACATTAGGGATATTGGCCTGTAATTCTCTTTCATTGTGTTGTCTTTATTTGGTTTTGGTATTAAGGTTATGCTAGCTTCATAGAATGAGCTTGAAAGTGTTCCTTGCTCTTGAATTTTTTGGAATAGTCTGAGGAAGATAGGTTTTAGTTCTTCCTTGGATGTTTGGTACAACTCCCCTATGAAGTCATCTGGCCCCAGGTTTTTGTTTGTTGGAAGCTTTTTGATGACTGCTTCAATTTCTTCCATAGTTATTGGCCTATTGAGATTTTTAGATTCTTCCTGATTTAGTTTTGGAAGGTTATATTTTTCTAGGAATATGTCCATTTCCTCCAGGTTGTCCATTTTGTTGGAATAGAGTTGTTCATAGTATTTTTTTAAACAATCCTTTGTATTTCAGTGGGGTCTGTTGTTATTTCACCTCTTTCATTTCTGATTTTGTTTATTTGGGTCTTCTCTCTTTGCTTCTTGGTGAGCCTGGCTGGAGGTTCAGCAATCTTTTTTATCCTTTCAAAGATCCAGTACTTTTTTTTTTTTTTTTTATCTTGTATTGTCTTTGGTCTCTATGTCTTTTATCTCTGCTCTGATCTTTATTATTTCCTTCCTTCTGCTTACAATGGGCTTTTCTTGTTGCTGTCTTTTAACTCTGAGTTATAGGGTTAGGTAATTTATTACCATTGTTTCTTCCTTTTTTTTTTTTTTTTTTTTGCAGTAGGCTTGCAGAGCTATGAAATTCCCTCCCAAGACTGCTTTTTGGATTGTTGTGTTTTTCTTGCCATTTGTTGTCATGTTTTTTATTTCTTCTTTGATCTCTCTGGTAACCTAGTCTTCTTTTAATAGCGTGTTATTTAGTCTCCAAGTGTTTGATTCTTTTGGATTGTTTTTATTGTAGTTGATTTCCAGTTTTATGCCATAGTGATCTGAGAAGATGCTTGATATAACTTCTATATTCTTTAATTTGAAGAGACTTTGCCTGTGTCCTGATATGTGTATCTATCTTTGAAAATGACCCAGGTGCACTTGAGAAGAATGTATATTCTGTGGCTTTGGGGTGAAATGTTCTAAAGATATCAATAAGGTCATCTAATCTAGTGCGTCATTTAAGATTGTGTTTCTTTGCTGATTTTTTGTTTAGATGATTTATCTAGTGGTGTCAGTGGGGTGTTAAAGTCCCCTACTATGACTGTATTGCTATCAATCTCTCCCTTGACATCTTCCAGAAGTTGTTTTATGTATTTGGGGGCTCCTATATTCAGTGCATATATGTTTACCAGAGTTATATTTTCTTGTTGAATTGCTTCCTTTAGTATTATGTAGTGGCCTTATTTCTTGTTATGGCTTTTACTTTGAGGCCTATTTTATCAGATATAAGTATTGTAACTCCAGCTTTTTTCTCATTTCCAATTGTCTAAAAAATGTTTTCCCATCCCTTCACCTTCAGTCTGTGTGAATCCTTTGTTCTGAGGTGGATTTCTTGCAGACAGCAAATATATAGGTCATGTTTTCTTATCCATTCAGCTACCCTATGTCTTTTGATCGGTGCATTTAATCCATTTACATTTAATGTTGTTATTGACAAGTACATGTTTGTTTTCATATTTTTCCTTAATGTTTGTATTTCTTCTTGCCTTTCTCTTTCTTCTTTTTACAGCAGTCCCTTTAGCATTTCTTGCATTGCTGGTTTGGTAGTGATGAACTCTCTTAGCCCTTTTTTGTTTGTGAAGCTCCTGATTCCACCTTTAATTTTAAATGATAGCCTTGCTGGGTATAGTATACTTGGGTTCAGTCCCTTGCTTTGCATCACTTTGTAAATCTCATTTCATTTCCTTCTGGCCTGGAGTGTTTCTGTTTCTTTAGTTGTATTTTTAAAATATGTTAGAGAGATTAGCCTTTATTATGTGAGTAGAAAAACTATTTTCTCAATCTGTCATTTGTCTCAATTTTTGCCCCAGACATTTTTTTATTTGCTTTAAACACTAGGAACAATTTCAAAGTTGGTTATTTAAAATAAGTCATTTTTAGTTTTATTTTATATTTCAGAAATATTTATGTGTTTTCTTGATGAATATTGACAATATGCAAACAATATTTACGCTTCCTTTTTTATTGTCAGATACTAGTAGCTCTGTGCATGAATCTGTGCATCAGTAGATCACTGCCTCCCTCCTGGAGCTCTCCGCCTGCTGCCCTGCCCTCTTGTAGCTCCCCTTACCCCTCCCATAGCTTGCTGCCCTGCCTCTTCCTGTAGCTCTCTGCCATCCACTTGTAGTTTGCTGCCCCACCCTCCTGCAGATTTGTGATCCATTCGTTACACGGTCAGTCATTACACCTTACAGCATAACGGATAAATAACATATTCCTCTTATTATATAGGATGGGTTTTTATCTTAAGGTATATTGTCAGGAGGTGTAAATGTATAATATATGCAGCATATCTATTAAAATAATAAAAATAATAAAAAATATAGTGTTATTAATGTCTTCTCTTCCTCCTCTCCAAAAAGAAAGCTTATTCAACAAAATATAGTGAGAAGTCACAGCCTAAGGAACAGAGCTAAAAACTGAAAAAAATGAAACGAAAACTAAAAGGCTGACAACCACAGCTAAGGGGCCACAAACAGGTACATACAAAGCTGATGATGAGCAGCATTTGACTTATTTATAAGCATTATTATAGGTATGCATCTGTAGAAAAGGAGCAGTAGATGTAGTTAGGGGTTAGTCTGATGCTCTCATGTTAGACTGCTGTGATTCTGGGAGTTTCTTAACCACTTTGTGCCACATCTGTAAAATGTAGATGAGGACCTATCTCACAGGACTGTTGTCATTCCCTAATTTAAAATTAAAACTTGTTTTAATTCAGTTGGATGAACTCTTAGCTGTAGTCATTATTTGTTACATATTTTACTTTGGGCCAAATCTGTTAGCATTAAAAAAATATGTTTAGCCCTACCCGCTTTGGCTATGGATAGAGTGCCAGCCCATGGACTGAAGGGTCTTGGGTTCAATCCCAGTCAAGGGCACATACCTGCAGGCTCGATGCCTGGCCCCTGTGTATGTGTGTGCAGGAGGCAACCAATCGATACGTCTCTGTCACATAGATGTTTCTCTCTCTCTGTCTTTCCCCTTCCATTCTCTAAAAATCAGTGGAAAAATATCAAGTGAGGATTAAAAAAATAAAATAAAAAATGTTTATATTTATATATTAGTATATATTAGCTACACTCACACACACACACACACACACACACACACACAGTGTCCCCACAAAATGTATACACACTTTAACAACTGATAGCTCAATTTTGAAAATGAGATGTATTTTCATAAACACTGCCTTTATCATTATTCAAAGTGTGCATATACATTTTTGGGGACACTAATTTCAATTTTAATTCCAATTCATACCATAAGATGAAAGTTCCAAAAATCTTTAAAAGAATAATGTATATGACAGACATTTTAAATACAGTGGGAGAATCAGGACAAGATTCAAATATGATATTTGCTCTTTAAGTAATGAAGAGTGAGACCCCCAAATTCAGGCCAGGTACTCTTCATGCCACCCCTGTTCAAAGCAGATCAATTAATTGGTCATTTAACACAAAGAATGTAACCAAAGACTACTGATTTCCGCCTCTGATCAGAAACTTCCACATAGAAAGGTTAGGCAGAGTAGCTCCTAGAATTTCATTTGCTCCCATTATGGGAAAATTATATTAATAAGAATTCAACCTGCCAACATGCTCAATCTGGTTAAATGGAACCCAGCAAAAGATAAACCAAAGAGTTAAGGACCCTATTATAGGAGCCTGGCTATCAATGGGGAAAACACCTCCAAACACAAGTAGGACTCTCATCAGTGGTAAAAATCATGTTTCCCACCAGGTTGTTGAACAGCAAATTTTACCATGACATAATCAAATGCCACTCTAATAATCAGATAACCCTAGAAGTGGTTACTAATTTTATAGTGAAAGGTTCTAAGGTAAAGGTTCTAAGATAAATGTTCATCACGTCTTTGCTTGTAATAATAAAACTGGTAGCAGCCAAGGCTCCCAGCAGTCAGAGACTGATTAAACTAATAAGTTAAATAACTCAAATATTAGCACTAGTACTCTCTTGAGTGATAAGCTAAATGATTTCTAACTTTTTTCTTTCTACTTTTCCATATTTTTCAAAATTTTGTTTTCTACTGTGACATATATTGCTACTGAAGAATAGAAATTAAAATCGGTATCATTCAATGGTGAACACAAGACTGAATTGTGTTTTGGGTAAGTAAGTCCTCTGAGCTTCAGTTTTCTTATCTGCAAAGGAGGAAGTGAAAGTAGATCATGCTTGAAAAATACCTTCATATTTTAATATTAGGGAATTGTAGCATTTATTAGGGAAAAAAGTATCAAATAATCCATTTTTATAACCTGCAAAGATGTTACTCCTTTACCCCTTCTCCCAACAAGCTTTTAAGGTCTGCAAAATATTTTAGAGTAACATGAAAACTGAATCATTGTTATGTAATTTGATTAAAATACAGATCCAAAGGAGTTGAGAAAATGTTCACAATAATATTAGTATTTAGAAAAATTTAACTTAAAAACTCAAAATAAAATGAGTCAAATTGGTTAGACTAATTCTTTGGGAAAAATTTAAATTTAGTCTATTTAACCACAAACAATATGTAATCTGTTTACTACTAGCAACAATAATGGAGAGTCAAGCATCTCATTCTTACTGGCATTACTTGCTAAGTTTCTGGGAGCTCACCTACCCTGTCAGAGGCATAGACAGCATCGAATAGCCCGAGGATGGTGACGGCGATCCCCACAGCTGGACCATTTACCACTGCAATCAGAGGCTTAGGAAAATCTATAAAAGTACCTACAAAATCCCTACAGAAATAGAAATAGAAAAACTGTTTAAATATTCTAAAGCAGCATTATGGAAGCATAGGCAAGACAGCAGGACTCTGAAGTAACAAATTCTTCTGGCCAGACTGGGTGTTCCCATCTCACCCAGCGGGGCTTCCCTGTCTTGCCACATCCATGCATCCAGGACTGCCATCTGAATGGCACTTGATGACAGCTCACAGAGTGAGTTCTAGATTCGACCTTGGTTCAAATCTTGTATTGTGGGCAGTTCGGTCAGGACTATAAAGCTGCTGTGGAGTTAAGAGATTAAGATGGCTGACTAGGCATATGCTGCATGTCACAACTCAGAGGGAATCAGAGATCCTGCAGGGATAAACAAGACAGGAAGACAGGAGCCTCATATCCTCTGTTTTTTGAGGCTACTTCAAAGTCTCCTATTAGCAGCAATCATGGAAGTCACAAATTCTTTTGGCTGCATGGTAATTTGCTAAATTTCTCTGCCTCGATATGAGAGAATTTTATTTCCTTTATTTACTAGTTTACTTTAATGCTTCCCAATCACATCTCATGTATAGCAGAGGATGAATAGGTAACTGAAGTTAAAGTGATAGAATGAATGTCTACCTACTGATAAAAGCAGTTTGGAGAAATATGTCTGTTCAAAGTCACAGTTAATGACATGAACACAAGAAGTATTTATTTTACTTTTGTTCAACTAAATACCATTTTGATTGAATATGGATGAGCCCTCTGGGCCAGAGAAATGGCATTCTTACCTCAGCATAATAGCACTTTGTTTGGCTTTCTCCTCTACTCCATCAGGGGGAATATCGGTGAAGTTAGCTAGATCATTCCCACTACAGTAATAGTCACCATTTCCTGTAAATAAAATCAATAAGTTCACCATTCATTCATTCTATAATTGTTGAGAATCTATGTACCAGGCTTGGTGCCAAGCACTGGAAACACTGGTGAACCGGCCCTGGTTCTTGCCCCAATTTACAGATTAGTGAGTAAAACAGACGTTGATTTTAAAACAGATAAGTGAAAGCAATGCAATTATGACACAAAGGAGTGGTACATGACAAGAATATGAGTATATATAATAGGAAGTTTGGTTTAATCAGGGAGTTTTGGGAGGGAATTTTCTAAGGAAGGAACAACTAAACTGAGATGTGAAGGAGAGGCAAGGTTAACTAGAAAAAAGGTGCAAGAAGAAAATTCATGCATAGAAAATAGCATGTGCAAAGGTTCTGTGGAGGGGTGAACCCTGGTGTTTATGATGGGTTCAAAGAAGTACCATTGTGCCAGGTTAGAAAAAGCAGGATGCCGGGGGAAACAGCTGGAGTAGGAGTAGGATGAAGATAGGTAGGATAAAGCATGCAAGGCTTTGGAGATCCTTCCTTTAAAGAGTCTTTTCTTTTTGTTTATTTTAAAGTATAATTTACATACAATAAAATGACCAGTTTTAAAGACTCAGTTCCATGATTTAAAAAGAAATGTTTTTATTGCTTTCAGAGAGGAAGGGACAGGGAAAGACAGAAACATAAATGATGAGAGAATCATCAATTGGCTGCCTCCTGCATGCCCCCTAATGGGGATCCAGCCTGAAACCTATGCAGGTGCCATAACTGGAAATTGAACAGTGACCTCTTGGTTCATGAGTCAATCCTCAACCATGGAGTCACACTGGCTGGCCCAGGTCAGTGATTTTTGAGAACTGTAAATATCTGTGTGAGCACAATTCAAAACATCCATCAGCCCAGAAAAAGTTCCCTTAAACTTCTACCCAACCCTGTCCTGAGGCTCTCTACCTTCAATTACCATTTTGCCTATTTTAGAAGTTTATTTAGAAGGAATCATACAATACATACTTTTTGTGTGTCTTCTTTCTTTTGCTCAACTATGTTTTAAAGATTCACCATGTCTTGTGTATGTTAGTTAGTTATTCTCTTTTACTGATGAATTAGAGGCTCGGTGCACAAAATTCGTGCATGAGGGGGGGAGGTGTCCTTCAGCCCAGCCTGCTCCCTCTCCAATCTGGGATGCCTTGAGGGATGTTCAACTGCCCGTTTAGGCCTGATTCAGGTAGGATTGGATCTAAACAGGCAGTTGGACATTTCTCTCACAATCCAGGACTGCTGGCTCCCAACTGCTCATCTGCCTGCCTTCCCAATTGCCCCTAACTGCTTCTGTCTGCCAGCCTGATCACTCCCTAACCACTCCCCTGCCAGCCTGTTTGCCCCTAACTGCCCTACCCTGTAGGCCTGGTCTCCCCCAACTGCCCTTCCCTGCAGGCCCAGTCACCCCCAACTTCCCTCCTCTCCAGCCTGGTCACCCCTAACTGCCCTTCCCTACAGGCATGATAACCCCAACTGCCCTCCCTTGTAGGCCTGGTCCCTGCCAACTGCCCTCCCCTGCTGGCCATCTTGTGTCCACATGGGGGCAGCCATCTTTGACCACATGGGAGCAGCTATCTTGTGTGTTGACATGATGGTCAATCTGCATATTACTCTTTTATTTGATAGGATAGAGGCCTGGTGCATGGGTGGGGGCCAGTTGGTTTGCCCTAAAGGGTGTCCTGGATCAGGGTGGATGTTCCCTTGGGGCCTGTGGTGGCTTGCAGGCTGGCCACACCCCCCAGTAAACCAAGCAGAGGCCCTAGGATTTAGGATTTATTTATCTTCTACAAACGAAACTTTGTAGCCTGGAGTGGAACCAAGCCTTCTGCTTGCACATCCATTGAAACTTTGTTGCCTTAACTTCCACCGGCCAGGCTTTGCGGAAAGCTTGGCTTCCTCCATTGCTAGGGGCAACCCAAGCCTCTCTCCTGCTGTCTCTGTAGCTGTAGCCATCTTGGTTGGGTTAATTTGCATACTCGCTCTGATTGGTCAGTGGGCATGACTTGTGGGTGTAGTGGAGGTATGGTCAATTTGCATATTATTCTTTTATTAGATAGGATAGCATTTCACTATATAGTCAACTAGAGGCCCGGTGCACGAATTCATGCATGGGTGGAGTCTCTCAATGTGGCCTGTGGGGACTGGGCAGAACTGGCAGTCCAATGCCACCTGCTGCTCCTGCTCATCCTGGCTCTGCTGCACCTGCCATGAGCTTGTGCCCCGTTAGTCCTGATTTGGAGAGGCTTGTGCCACTGCAGCTGCACTTGCCAGCCATGAGCCCTACACCTTGATGCCCACCCCAAGGAGGCAAGGGAGGACTGGGATGTGATTGGCCCTCTGGACAGGTGATTGGATGCCCTTGATGGCCCGGGATCCTGATCCCTCCTGTTGAACCAGTTGTTGGGAGCTACCTGGTGGCCACTTTTATATTGTTTCTTCTTTGGGGAGCATCTAGGGAGGGGAAGCAGCCATGTTGCCCAAGGCCGACTTCCAGAAGACCGGTGGTGTGGTCCATTGGTGCCTGGCTCGTTCTCCACAGATTGGACCTGCAGGACTACTGAGGGAGTGGCTGCCACTGGGCTGGTGGGCCACTGGTATGGGCAGTCAGCTGAGTGGCACTCCCACTGTGGGAACGCACTGACCACCAGGGGGAAGCTCCTGCATTGAGCATCTGCCTCTGGTGGTCAGTGTGTATCATAGTGACCAGATGACCAGTTGTTTGGTCACTTAAAATCTTATATATAGAGATAACTTGTTCATTTGTTCATTTATTGTTGGACATTTTAAAGAAATATATTTGTATTAATTTCAGAAAAAGGGAGAAGGAGAGATAGAAATATCAATGATGAGAGAGAATCATTCATCAGCTGCCTCCTGCATGCCCCGTACTGGGGACTGAGCCCACATCCTGGGAATGTACCCCAAATGGGAATGGAACTGGGACTTTGTGGTTCATAGGTTGACATTCTACCACTGAGACACACCAGTTGAGTCACAACATTTTGTTGTTTTCAGTTTTTGGCTACTGTGAAGTAGGCTACCATGATTCTTTGTACAAGTTTTTTTTCTTTTTTTTATAGACGTATCCTTAATTTATCTTGAATTTTTGCATTGGTATATCAATCACTGGTGTGTCACTCTATAACAAGTTGCCAACTAATAACTATACATTATTCCCATATCAGAAATGTCTAAGGGCTCCACTGGTTCCACATCATCACCAATATTTGGTCTTGTTTTTGGATTTTAGCCAGTCCAGTGAATGACATATCTCATGGTGGTTTTAATTTGCTTTCTTTACTGATATCAAGAACCTTTTCACTTCTTTTATGAAGTGTCAAATCTTTATCCAGTTTTTAAATCCGATGGTTCAGCCCTATCTGGTTTTGCTCAGTGAATAGTATGTGGGCCTATGAACGGATGGGTTCTGGGTTTGATTCTGGTCAAGGGCACATGGCTGGGTTGCTGGCTCCCTAAGTAGAGGGTGTGCAAGAGGCAGCCAATCAATGATCCTTATTGTTGTTTCTATCTCTCCCTCCCTTTTTGAAATTAAAAAAAAAAATTTTAAAATACGCGTTAGTTCATCTTATTAATTAGTAGGAGTTCTTTATATATTCTGAATATTAGTCCTTATTCAGATTTTTATATGGCAAATATTTTTTCTCCAGCCTGTAACTTTATATTTATTTTAAAATTTGATAATCTAATTTGCAATTTGTTTCTTTTATGGCTAACGCTGTTTTATTGTCCTGTCCAACATATTGCTGCCCCAAAGTCACAAAGATATTGTTTTGTTCTAAAAGCTTTATGTTTCTGGGTTTTATGTTTAGATAAATTAATTTTTGTGTAAGGTCTAAGATGGAATTGAAGTTTATTTTCCCCCATATGAAAATTTAGTTGCTCTGGCACCATTTGTTAAAAGATTTTTCTTTCTCCACTGAATTGCCATAGTGCCACTAAAGAATTTTAAATGGCGAAGGAATAGATTTGGAAAAGATTATTTGGAAAAGATTTATTTGGAAAAGATTATTTTGAATGTAGTGAGGAGACTGCACTGGGCATAGGAAAGAAAGCAAAAGGGAGTTAGAGAGACTAGATATGGGCTTGGACCAGTGCAGAGAAGACAGAAAAAAAAATGATTGATTCTTCCAGATCTATTGGTAAAGTGAAATGAGATTAGATTGGACACGAAAGTTGAGGAAGGGACAAGTATCAATAATGAATGCTAAGGGCCTGGCTGGCATGGCTCAGTGGTTGAGCACTGACTCATGAACCAGGAAGTCACCGTTCGATTCCTGGTTAGGAAATGTTTGGGTTGCCGGCTTGGTCTTAGTTGGGGGTGTGCAGGAGGCAGCTGATCAATGATTCTCTCTCATCATTGATGTTTCTACCTCTCTTTACCTCTCTCTTCCTCTCTAAAATCAATAAAAAATATATTTTAAAAATGACTGCTAGGATTCTGATCTACATAATGGTACATATGGAACCACCACTGTAATTTGGAACACTGGAAAAGACTGGGGTAGAGAGATGTGGGAAGTGACACCCACACCACTCTGGAGCCCCTGGGAGGATCCTGGACTAAAGATACCAACATGGGAATCACAGGCTATAGGCTTTTGTTAAAGTGTAGACATGGATGAGAGGGTCCATGGAGAACACAGATCAAGAAGGCAAGAGTGTCTAGGGCTAAATCTTCAGGAATACTCCTTTTGATGGCCACAGAGAAGATGAATTTGCAAAGGTGATCAGAGAGAGCAACCAGGGGCAGGATGAAAACTAGAGAAGACAGAGCTTTAAGAAAAGGGAAAGTCAAATAAAGCCTGAAGATGTGGATTTAATTATACAATGGTGAGTGGAGATGATCTAAGCAAAAATGGAGATCACATGGGCTCGAGGGCCAGTTTTAAAGGAAAGATTCAAAGAACATGTTTGTTTTGTAAGCAGGGCTTCACACAGTTATATGTCGGGTACCGAGAAGCAAAGAGCTGTATTAATTTCAGCAGTATTACTATATAAGTTTGTTTCTCAATGTCTTCCTTGTTTCCAGTAGGAGGAAATAATGTCATAAATAATATTTTTAACTATTTTCCAAGTAATAAATCTTTTCCAAAACAAACAAACAAAAAAATGCGTATGGTGATCCTATATCTATCTATCTATCTATCTATCTATCGATCGATCGATCGATCGATCGATCGATCTATCTATCCATCCATCCATCCATCCATCCACCCACCCACCCACCAATTCATCCATCCATCCACTCACCTACCTAAAACATTAAGAGCTGAGTTGTCCTATGGACTCAAAATAGAAGTGATGGAAAATAGAAAGAAATGAAAAAGTGCCTGAGAGAATCCAGGAAAAAATGAAAGAGAAAACTATAACCATTAAAGAAATTATGTAATTAGAAACAGTAAAAGAAGAGACATTGCTAAAAATACAATCAAGGCACTGAAATACAGAATTGAGACAACTGAGCAAAACAAATTCTTAACAACAGAGTTAAGAATTCAGAGAAAATAATAGATAACAGACCCAGCAGACCAAACATTATTTTTCTATAACTAAAATTTTTTTCAAAGAGAGCTGATCCATTGAAACAAAAATATTCAGAGATATTATCAAAGAAAATTTAAAATAAGGCCTTAATAATCAGTTTTAAAAGGATGTCCATTACCTAGGAAAAAGTGGGGGTGGGAGGAAGGAAAGTATTCCATGGTCATCTAGAGAAAAAAAATGATATTAAAGGACTAAAACCAAAATTAATGGTAGCCTCAAACTTCACCCCAGCAACATTCAATACTAGAAAATAATGAGCTCTATTTAACCGATTATACCCTTAGAGAGAGGTTTAGGGATATCAGGGAATTCATGCTCACTTCCTCGCCTTTCATGGAGGCAACCAACAGAGACTGCCCAAAGGGAGTAATATAAGATAGAGATGTCTATGTGTGCCACATAAAGCTGTAAAAGCAGTAAAAAGGTTCCTCTATAAGAAATAAAAAACACACTAAGCAAAACGAGGAACACAGACCATCAAGTAAAAAAATAGCAATTAAAGGAAGCATTATAAATGAAAGCATGTAAGATGCCAGAACTAAAACCCAGAACATAAACCTTTACAACAAAAACACATACGATCAGAGGAGGAAAACCCAAAAAATGTGCTATATGAAACAGCCAATAAAAAATAATTCAGACAAGTGTCAAGTTAAAAGATTAATAAAGGTTTACAGATAAATGAAAACAGTACCGAAGCAGGTGTTATGGCATTAATATTTGACAGAGTTGATTTCAAGGCAAAAAGCATTAAATGAGCTAGAGGACCATTTGGCAATAAAGGATAAATTCCATATTGAAGAGACTAGCCATGAATCTTTAGTATCATCAAGATAAAAACATACTTTAAAACAAAGGCCTATTTTTTTATTTTGACACAAAGGAGAAAGCGACAGAAACACAATAGTGACAGATTCCTTTAATTCATTTTTTGCCATCTAAGACAGTCATTGGAAGAAAAAACAGAATTCAAGGAATCAAAATAATATAAACTGACATTATATTTTTAAATATATTTTATTGATTTTCCACAGAAAGGAAAGAAGAGGGATAGAGAGCTAGAAACATCGATGAGAGAGAAACATCAATCAGCTGCCTCTTGCATGCCCTCTACTGGGGATGTGCCTGCAACCAAGGTACATGCCCTTGACCGGAATCGAATCTGCAACCTTTCAGTCCACAGGCCAGCGCTCTATTCATTGAGCCAAACCAGTTTTGGCTAAACTGACATTTTAAATTCTACACCTTAAAAATGATAATAACCCTTGCTGGGTGACTCAGTTAGTTGGAGCACTACGCTGTACACTAGAAAGGTTGCAGGTTTTGATTCCTAGTCAGGGCACATATCTATCCCTGGTTGAGGTGTATATGGGAGGCAACCAATTAATGTTTCCTCTGACATTAATGTTTCTCTCTCTCTCCTTCCCTCTTCCCCTCTCTCAAAAAATTAAAATCAATAAACATATCCATGGGTAAGGATTAAAAAGAATTAAAAAAAGAATAAATGACTTAAAATTATTTTTCATATATTATATTGTACATTATCACATATATAAAATAGCACAGAACTTTTGAAGTGCTTTTGGAGTATATAAAAACTGGTCATTTTCTACTTCTTTATCTTCAAAATAAAATTTTCAATAGATAGTAATATACACTAAATTTTAATAGATTCTAAAAAAGTAAAATTAGTAAAACGGATATCTCTGATTATAATATACTAGAGGCCTGGTGCACAAAATTTGTGCACAAGGGGAGGGTCCCTCAGCTCAGTGTGCACACTCTTCAATCTGGGACCCCTTGGGAAATGTCTGACTGTCGGTTTAGGCTTAATCCTGGGGATCGGGCCTAAACAAGCAGTCAGATGTCCCTCTCACAATTTATATATTAGGATAAAGTTAGGAATTAACAGAAATGAAAATCCCA
>JAAGEH010000392.1:22811385-22838359 GCA_011751065.1 Lasiurus cinereus | reverse complement strand
GAAAAAAATGAATGAAAGCACTATTTATCAAAACTTAATCTTTCAGCCGAAACCGGTTTGGCTCCGTGGATAGAGCATCAGCCTAACTGCTCACCTGCCTGCTTGCCAGATTGCCCCTAAACACCCCCCTGCCAGCCTCATTACCCCTATCTGCCTTTGCCTGCCAGCCTGATCACTCTTAATGGTCCCCCCTGCTGGCCTGGTTGCCCCCAACTTCCCCCCCGCTGCCAGCCTGGTTGCCCCTAACTAACCTCCCTACCAGCCTAGTTGCCCCACACAGCCTGCTGTTCAGTCGTTTGGTCATCCCTCACTAAGCCCCCTGCTGGCCTGGTTACCCCATGCAGCCTGCTGTTCAGTCATTTAGTTCTCTCTCCTAAACCCCCTGATGGCCTGGTCTACCCACTCAGTCTGCTGTTTGGTTGTCTGTCAGGTTGTTTCAATCATGATGGCCCCTGGCTTTTTATATATTAGGATAAAGTTAGGAATTAACAGAAATGAAAATCCCAACAAACCTTCTGAAAATTAAAGGAACTATTATCATGTAATGATTAGATCAAAGAGGACTTAGAAATCAAAAGTGGAAAATATATAGAAAAAAATGAATGAAAGCACTATTTATCAAAACTTAATCTTTCAGCTGAAAACGGTTTGGCTCCATGGATAGAGCGTCAGCCTGGGGACTGAAAGGTCCCAGGTTTGATTCCGGTCAAGGGCATGTACATTGGTTGCGGGCACATCCCCAGTAGGGAGCGTGCAGGAGGTGGCTGATCGATGTCTCTCTCTCATCGATGTTTCTGGCTTTCTATCCCTTTTCCTTCCTCTCTGTGAAAAATCAATAAAAATATATTAAAAAAAATTAATCTTTCAATTTTTTTTTACTTATTAGTATAATAATAGGGCCTAGTCACATATGCTTATTATGAGAAAGCTTAGAAAAATTAAGAAATTAAAAAAAAACTTTAAAAATAATTAAAGTGCTTAGAGTCCCTGGAAAACAGAAAGTATTATATAAATATTAACCATTATTATCATAGTTATTAAACTCAGAAATTTTACTTTTAGGAATACAGCCTATATTTTGCATGTTAGTTCTAAGACATACATCCAAGGATGTTTACTACAACATCATTTCAATAGCAAGAGACTAAGTACAATCTACATGTTCATCAATAATGGAATGATGAATTATGAAATAAAAAAATTTCTTTGTAGTCCTGAAGAGAAAAACTTAGAAGTGTATGTACTGGGGATTTGGAAAATGGCGGCAGAATAGACGGATGCGTCTGGAGCTTTGTCGCTGGGCAGAGGGAGAGAGAGCAGCTGAGAGTCACACGGGGAGTGTTTGTTGGCAAGTTAAGAGTCAGTTATCCTCCAGGAGAAGGCGGGGAACTGTGGGACTGGGCTCTCCTGGCCAGGCAGCCCCACTGCCACGGGGTTTTTGTCAGCCGGAGCCACCAGCGCGAAAGCGGAGACCCAGCCATCTTGCAGAGGGAGGTGGATGTCTGTAGCAGTCTGAAAGCTGCAGCTGGCTGAAACACCCACTGAACAGCTGGAGACCCAGAACACCGCTCTCCAATCAGCACAGACACACGGCAGATTCAGAGATCCACACGGCACACGGAAAGGTCAGATTTCTCCTGGGATAAGGTGAGGTCTCCTGCCCCTCAGAACAGAGACGCGCACACTGTGGGAGCCGGGCAGCGGGAAAGCTGCCTCTGAAGAGGTCCCTGGAGGTGGGCAGGGCGTGATCCCTAAGTGTGGAGGCAAACTCTCTGAGCTGTTGACAGAGGGGAGCTCTGGAAAACGACTCGTTTTTTATCTGAGGCAGAGGGACAGCCTGGGAGTTATAACAGTGTCCCGGCTGCAAAATCCCCACAAACCGGCTTTGAGAACCACAGAGTAGCAGGATCTGAGCACAGCCTAGAGAGGTCCTGTGCTTTGTCTCAGAGATCAATTCCGAAACACTGCCACCCAGTGGATGACGCACAAATTGACTCTCGCATAACCACAAAAGAATAAAGAGATTAAAACGTCAACAGTGCAACATGGGGAACCGCAATACCTTCCCTACTGGGAAACAGGAGTGCCAAGCAGAATAATAGTGGAAGGGAATGACCACTCTATTTTTTTTTTAATTTTTACATATTTTAATTAAAAGACTATTTTTTTCTTTCTGCCTCAATTGATTTTACCTTTTTGATTATTAGATTTTTGTTTTCAACTAGTATTATTAATTACTACTAGTATTTTACCCTTTTTGGACATTCTATTGTCATCTTTCCTTTAGCATAATTTTACTCCATCTCAACTCTACCTTTATGCCAACACTTTCCTCCTAACTCCCCATTTTGTTGTCTTGTTTCTCTTTCCCTTTTCCAACTTTAGTTTCCCCCTATTCATTCTCTTTACCTGGTTAAAATTTCACCCCACTTATATATCTAATGTCAAATCCCCTACTACAAGTCCATACAAACCTCTCTCCTCTTGTCTTCACTAGCCAAAAAGTTGTTTTTTCTCTATGTCTTTTTGTTACTATTTGCCTGAACAGTGATATTGATTTTTTGAACTTTTTTGTGAGATTGTTTTAGCGTATTCTACTTGTTTTATTTTGCTTTTTGCTTGCTTTGTTTTTTTCCTCTCTCTTCCCTTGTCTCCCTCGATACCAGTTGTCACCTGCAGTTTGTATTAATCTCTAGGAACTGGTTGCTGGCCTTTATTGGGAATAGTGACTATTCTATTGGAGTTTCCTCCTGACATCTATATTTTGTTCCCCTTTTCTCTCTTATCTGCTTTCTTTTCTCTCTGACTTTGTTTCTCTTTCTCTTTTCCTTTTCTTCTTCTCCTTTTTTAAATTTTATTTTCTTTTATTTTTAGTTCATTTATTTTTTTTTCTCTCTCTCCTAATTTGATTTTGGCAATTCTTTCCTTTCTTTCCCCCTCAATTTCCTCTTTCTCTTTCTCTACGTACCCCTAATTTGTCTTTCATTGATGGTCACCTTATTGGAGATTATTAACATCGTGAATACATTTCTGTTCAGTGTCTTGTGTGCTGTACCGAGTTGTGTTGTAGTTTGTGCCTTTGAATCAACATAGGAGAGAGAACTACATAACCAGACACCCGGAGAAGAAAAACCATGGGCAGAAGAAGAAACAGCCCGCATACGACAGATAGGCAGTTATCACCAGAAAAGGAAATAGAAGCAGAAATAAGCCTGCCAGAGAAAAGAGTTCAGAGAAATGATCATAAGGTGGATGAAAAGAATGGAAGACAAGTTCGACATTGTGAGTAAGAGCCAAGAGGAAATGATGAAGACCCAAGAGGAAATGAAGAAGAAGCAAGAAGAAATGAAGAAGCAGCAAGAAGAAATGCAAAAGAAGCAGGAAGAAATGCGGAAGAACCTAAAAAATGCAGAATAATCAAGAAATGAAAAATGACATCACTGCTATAAAGAACTTAATAGAAAGCATTAAAAGTAGACTAGAAGAAGCAGAGGACTGCATCAGTGAGCTAGAAGACATGGTAGGAAAAAATACCCAAGTACAGCAGCTTCTAGAAAAAAATGTTAAAAAGCAAGAAGAGAGCCAAAGGGAAATTTGGGATAACGTGAAACAAAACAACATCCACATAATTGGGGTTGCAGAAAGAGTGGAAACTGAACAAGGATTAGAGAACGTGTTTGAAGAAATAATGACAGAAAATTTCCCCAATATAGGAAAGAAAAAACCTCCACAAATCCAAGAAGCTCACAGAGTCCCAAGCAAAATGAACCCCAACAAACCGACACCAAGGCACATTATAATTAAATTGACAAACACCAATGACAAAGTAAGAATCTTAAAAGCAGCCAGAGAGAAACAGAAAGTTACCTACAAAGGAACCCCCATAAGACTAGCTACTGATTTCTCAACAGAAACTCATCAGGCCAGAAGGAAATGGAATGAAATATACAAAGTCATGCAAAGGAAGGGTCTGAATCCAAGAATACTGTACCCTGCAAGACTCTCAATCAAAATTGAAGATGAAATCAGAAGCTTCACAGACAAAAAAGGACTAAGGGAATATATTACCACCAAACCAGCAATGCAAGAAATGTTAAAGGGTCTTCTGTAATAAAAAAAAAGAGGAAGTGAAGAAGGAACTCGGGGGTAAGCACGGAAAATGGCAACAGATAAGTACTTATCAATAATAAATTTAAATGTAAATGGATTAAATGCTCCAATCAAAAGATATAGGGTAACCGATTGGATAAGAAAACATGATCCATATATCTGCTCTCTGCAAGAAACCCACCTCAGGAAAAGAGATGCACACAGATTGAGGGTGAAGGGATGGAAGATGGTATTTCAGGCAAATGGAAATGAAAAAAAAGCTGGGGTTGCAATACTTATATCTGACAAATTAGATCTCAAAGTGAAGGGCATAACAAGAGATAAAGAAGGCCACTTCATAATAGTAAAGGGAACAATCCAACAAGAAGAAATAACTCTGGTAAACATATATGCACCCAATATAGGAGTACCTAAATACATAAAAAAACTCTTGGAGGATATTAAGGGAGAGATTGACAGAAATACAATCACAGTAGGAGACTTTAATACCCCACTGTCACCATTGGACAAATCCTCCAAACAAAAAATCAGCAAAGAAACATCAATCCTAAATGACACACTAGACCAGATGGAATTAATTGTCATCTTCAGAACATTTCACCCTAAAGCCACAGAATATACATTCTTCTCCAGTGCACATGGGTCATTTTCAAAGATAGATCATATGTTGGGTCATAAGAAAAGTCTCTTCTAATTCAAGAAGATAGAAATCATATCAAGCATTTTCTCAGACCACAGTGGCATAAAATTGGAAATCAACTATAATAAAAACAATAGAAAGAAATCAAACACATGGAGACTAAACAGCATGCTATTAAACAATGACTGGGTAACCAGAGAGATCAAGGAAGAAATAAAAAACATCATGGCAAAAAATGACAATGACAACACAACAATCCAAAATTTATGGGACACAGTGAAAGCAGTCTTGAGAGGGAAGTTCATAGCCCTACAAGCCTACTGCAAAAAACAGGAAACAATGGTAATAAATTACCTAACCCTACAACTCAAAGAGCTAGAACGAGAGCAACAAGAAAAGCCCAGTGTAAGCAGAAGGAAGGAAATAGTGAAGATCAGAGTGGAAATAAACAACTTGGAGAGCAAAGGAACAATTCAAAAGATCAACAAAACAAAGAGCTGGTTCTTTGAAAGGATAAACAAGATTGATGGACCTCTAGCCAGGCTCACTAAGAAGCAAAGAGAGAAGACCCAAATAAACAAAATCAGAAATGAAAGAGGAGAAATAACAACAGACCCTGTGGAAATACAAAGGATTGTTAAAAAATACTATGAACAACTCTATTCCAACAAACTGGACAACCTGCAAGAAATGGACATTTTCCTAGAAAAAATATAACCTTCCAAAACTCAATGAGGAGGAATCTAAACATCTCAATAGTCCCATAACTATGGAAGAAATTGAAGCAGTCATCAAAAAGCTTCCAGCAAATAAAAGCCTGGCAGCAGATGGCTACACAGGAGAGTTTTACCAAACATTCAAGGAAGAATTAAAACCTATCCTTCTCAGACTATTCAAAAACATTCAAGAAGAAGGAACACTTCCAAACACCTTCTATGAAGCCCGCATCACCCTAATACCAAAACCAGATAAAGACAACACAAGGAAAGAGAATTATAGGCCAATATCTCTCATGAACATAGATGCCAAAATCCTCAACAAAATTCTAGCAAATCGGATCCAGCAGTACATCAGAAAGATCATACACCATGATCAAGTAGGATTCATCCCAGAAATGCAGAGATGGTACAATATCCGCAATTCAATAAACGTGATACATCACATAAACAAATTGAGAGATAAAAATCACATAGTCATATCAATTGATGCAGAAAAAGCATTTGACAAAATCCAACACCCTTTCTTGATAAAAACTCTCAGCAAAGTGGGAATAGAAGGAGCATACCTCAATATCATAAAAGCCATATAAGATAAACTCACAGCTAACATCATACTCAATGGGCAAAAACTAAAACCATTTTCCCTAAGAACAGGAACAAGAGAGGGATGCCCACTCTCACCTCTCCTGTTCGACATAGTACTGGAAGTATTAGCCATTGCAATTAGACAACAAGAAGAAATAAAAGGCATCCAAATTGGAAAAGAAGAAGTAAAGCTATCCTTATTTGCAGATGACATGATATTGTACATAAAAAAACCAAAGGACTCCATTCCAAAACTAATTGACTTAATTAATGAATTTGGCAATGTAGCAGGATACAAAATTAATGCTAAGAAGTCTCTGGCATTTCTATACACTAATAGTGAAATTACAGAAAGAGAAACTAAAAAAGCAATCCCATTTACCATCGCACCAAAAAAAATTAAGATACCTAGGAATAAACCTAACTAAAGAGGTAAAAGACCTTTATGCAGAAAACTAGAGGACACTGAAAAAAGAGATAGCGGAAGATGGTAACAGATGGAAGAGCATACCATGCTCATGGATTGGGAGAATCAACATCATTAAAATGTCCATACTACCCAAAGCAATCTACAGATTCAACGCACTACCCATTAAAATACCAACGACATATTTCACAGACCTAGAAAGAATTCTTCATAGATTCATGTGGAACAAAAAAAGACCATGGATAGCTACAGCAATTCTGAGAAAGAAGAATAAAGTAGGTGAGATCTCAATACCAGACTTCAAGCTATACTACAAAGCAACTGTTCTCAAAACAGCCTGGTACTGGCACAAGAACAGACATATAGACCAATGGAATAGAACAGAGAACCCAGATATCCGCGCAAACCACTATGCTTAATTAATATTTGACAAAGGAGGCATGAACATTCAATGGAGCCAAGATAGCCTCTTCAATAAATGGTGTTGGGAAAATTGGACAGATACATGCAAAAACTTGAAACTGGACCACCAACTTACATCAAATACAAAAATAAACTCAAAATGGATACAGGACTTAAACATTAGAAGGGAAACCGTAAAAATATAAGAGGAATCCACAGGCAGCACAATCTCAGATAGATGCCGAAAGAACTTCTTCACTGATACTGCTCCAAAGGCAATGGAAGCTAAAGAAAAAATATGGGACTACATCAAAATAAAAAGCTTTTGCACAGCAAAAGAAACCATCAACAAAATAACAAGAAAGATCACTGTATGGGAGAACATATTTGCAAATGATATCACTGATAAAGGTTTAATCTCCAAAATCTACAGCCAACTTATACAACTTAATAAAAGGAAGATAAACGATCCAATAAAAAAATGGGCAATGGACCTAAATAGAACCTTTTCGAAAGATGACAGAAGGAAGGCCAGGAGACACATGAAAACATGTGCAAAGTCACTAATCATCCGAGAGATGCAAATCAAAACGACAATGCGATACCACCTTACACCGGTCAGAATGGCAATCATCAACAAATCAACAAACAAGTGTTGGCGAGGAAGCGGAGAAAAAGGAACCCTTGTGCACTGTTGGTGGGAATTCAGACTGGTGCAGCCACTGAGGAGAACAGTATGGAGTTTCCTCAAAAAACTTAAAATGGATCTCCCATTTGACCCTGTAATCCCACTCTTAGGAATTTATCGTAAGAAATCACAAACACCAATCAGAAAGGATTTATGCACCCCTATGTTCATAGCAGCACAATTTACAATAGCTACAATTTGTAGCAGATGAGTGGATCAGAAAACAGTGGTCCATCTACACAATGGAATTCTATGCTGCCATTAAAAAGAAGGAATTCTTATCATTTGCAGCAACCTGGTTGGAACTGGAGAGCCTTATGCTTAGTGAAATAAGCCAGTCAATGAAGGAGAAGCATCACATGATCTCACTCATTTGTGGATAATAAAGAACATTATAAACTGATGAACAAAAGGACAGATACAGAGGCAGTAAAGCTTCAAACAGACTGTAAAATTACAGCAGGAAGATTAAAGTTAGGTGAGGTAGATAAGAGATCAATCAAAGGACTTGTATGCATGCATATAAGCATAACCAATAAACATAGACACTGGGGGGTTGGGTTATGCCTGGGAGGGAGGGGGGGCAATGGGGAGATATGTATAAAAAATTAATAAATTTAAAAAAAGAACTAAAAAATAAAAAGAAAAAAAAGTGTATGTACTGGCAGAACAGTTTTTCAGGAAATGTTAAGAAAGGAAGGTGGGTATAATATGTGTGTAATATATGCCTCCTTTTCTGTGTTTTCTGTTTGTTTGTTTGTTTTAGTGGAGGGAAACACACACACACACACACACACCACTTATATATACATAGACAACTTTCTGAAAGGCATCAAGGAAAACAGAATTTTTCTAGGATGCAGGATTGGGGTTCCAAGGTGAGTGAGATTTAGTTTTGTTATATAACTTTCATATTGTTTTTTTAAAAAAACATATTTTACTTTAAGAATAATTCATTTAAAAGATATGAAACATTCTTCTCCTGTATCAAACCAATGCTATTTCTAGACTCTTTTTCTTATATTTATTCTCCTAAATTATCTGGGCATACACATGAAATACGAGGGTCATTTTCAATGCTTCTCTTTTATTCATCCTTCGAATCAGCTATTAGAGTTCCCCCACCTCGCACCCCTCTATTTTTTACAAAGACGTATCTGACATCTCTAGATAATTATGTATTTTACAAATTGTAATGAAAATGTAAAAATAAAATCACTCTTGATTCTGCGATGCCTATAAACAGAAACAGCTGTGTGCCATGCCCCTTACCTGCATTATCCCATGTCATCATCTCAACCATTCAACCACTCAATGGGGTTAGTAAAACACTGTCTTCTCCATTCAGAAGCAGAGATCACCCACAGGAGTAAGGAGTGAATCCAGGATTTACCTCAAGTTGATCTGAGTCTCCACCATGCATATGCCCCTTTTAAATTCAATGACTTTCATTTTCCATCAGCCCAGGTTCATGGGCATCCATCTTATTTTCCAGTATAATCACAATACTGATATAATTTTTAAAAAAATATCTTAAACATTTTCTATATTGTTTATCTTTAGAATTATACTATTGAATGCTTGTGCAATATACAGTCTAGTGGATGTTCTATAATTTGCTTCATTATTCTATTATGGCAACATTTAAAATATTTTCACAAAGTAATGCTGCAAAGATTATCTTTCTCTTATTATTGACAAGTACCCAATTTTAGTACCAATGATTCTTTTCTTACCTATTTGTGTCTGCTTTTTATAAATACAATTTGTATCTATTAAATTTTTCATATATTTAAGAATTAGATTATCTTAGTACTGGACAAGATCTTAGAGCTTATGTACTCAGTTTCCTATCTAGTAGGAAATCCCACAAAATAGAAATTTAATTAAGAAATCTAAGAAAAGTTTTGCTCTTTCTCAACTACTTGTAAATTGCCCAGTCTCACTGCTGAACTCTAAACCCCATTACCTCCCATTTTTCCTTTGCCAAAATATCTTATATATCCAACGTTGCCTCCCTGTCTTTGCAATTTTCATTGATTTATATCTATGTGAATTTCCCATGCATGTATTACACTTTGACTTTCTCATTAAAAACAACAAACAAAAGGAATCTAAGGAAATGTCTTACCTGTTATAACGGTTATGGTCGAGTCATCCTTGCTTGCAGCTTTAAGTGCAAGCATGATTTGTTGATACATCTATGAAATGGGAAGATGAGGACAAAGAACCTTGAAGATGATAACCATTATGGGATGGATTCTCTAAATGTTAGTCTGCAAGCCTATTCTCTGCAAAGTGCCAAACATTTATGTTGGTTGTATTTAAATAATCAAAAAGCCAGCCCAATACACTTGAAGGAATTTTTATTCCTTTTATGATTGCTTGTATTATGTACCAAGTGCTATAGTGGATGCTTTTTCCAAAAGTGAACAAATAAGATACAATCCTTAAGCCTGTGGAATAGAGGGGTTTGCTCTAAAATGGTGGAAAGTACAAAGTGGCAGGAAACTCATAGAAGGTGTGATAATTATTTAAGGTATATATGATGGGAAGTGGCCAGAGAATGATTTCCTTAAAGCAATTTTTCAACTATAACCTCAAGAAAGAGCATGAGTAGCCCAGGTAGTCAGTCTGGGAAGTGTTTATGATGCTAAAAGACAGAGATTTCCAAGACACTGTAAGGATAGTGAAGGACAATAGACCCAATATTTTAAATCAGCAACGTCGCTGAAAATGCTGGATGTGTAGTTATCATTTTTAATGCATTTAAAGCAGACACCGTTTCTACCTTAGATAAGACTTCAAGGTGGGAAAAGGTGATGATGAAGGCTGATATTTACAGATATATAGACACTGAGAAAAATATGTATGAATTTTTCAAAATATATGAATAAAGGTAAAATCTTTGCACTGAGGGGGGAATCAGGAAGTCATTCCATTATTATTATATTATGATGACACAGTAGGACAGGGTTACTGGCAAGAGCCAGGATTAGGAGATAGATATATCAGCGTTTTGGGTTAGGTTTTCCTCCATATTAGTTATGTGAATTTGAACAACTGGGCTCCTTGTGGTAATGTGGAAATGGCCAACACAAACTAGGCTCTGTAAAGAGTAGCTAGTATTATTAACAAGATAATATAGAAATGAGTCAGGAAAAAAAAAAACAGCTTTGAGAACCAAATGTTTTATTAATAGGTTGGATAATTAATATCCAACTTCATGAAATTCGTATTTAAGATGTAAATGATAAAGTCAATGAAAGGGGTCATGGCCCTCTCAAATTTCACTCCCAGTGCAGCACCAAGCATCCAACTAACTCCCTATCACTTTTTTTTCAAGGTGAAAGGGCTAATGTGCTTATTTTTATTTTCATTCTAGTTCAATGACAGATTCAAAGACTAAAGTTGCTCTTGGGAAGTAGCATATTTCAAGCAGAGATGTGTTATAATTGATTTTAGATGAAGTCCTGCTCTCTTTTCTCCCTCTACTTATACAAAATAAAGCTTCATGCAGGTAAGCAGTGCTCACTGTCAAGCCTAAGTGACATGAAAATACTTCAGAGGACGGTCTATACCAACCTCAGAGGACCTCTACACACATTCTCTCATATTAATGGATGTTTCATTTATATTGATTTATCTGTGCTTCCTTCACTGGGAAAGATGTAGTTCCCTTTGGGGAACTACCTGAAGCTCACAAATTTAGAACCTACCTGAATCTCACAAATTCTAAATAATGAGGGCCTACCTCTTTTGTGTGAAGAAGTAGCCATAATACTAACCTTTCTGCAAAAATCAAATGATACAAAAACAGGAATGATGCTGTAACACTATAGTGTTTGAGTATAAAGCAGGGATGGGAGGGAAAAACTCTAGGGAAGGTAATGTCACCTGGGTGCTGATGGCATTCTTTCTGGTGGGCCGGTTGAACATGATTTTTGTGATGCCGTCTTCAGAGGTCACCACCAGGTTTTCATATTCCTGTTGTTCTCTGTCAGCTCCAGGCTTCACTTGGCTAGAGGACTCAGATGAAGAACTCAAACTGGATACCAAATCTACATAGTTTTGCCTGGCCATTTCCTGAAGAGAAGATGACAAATAACTTAAGCCCTTGGTCAACAAATAAGCATTTGGAGAAACTTACTATGCTAATAAGTAGCACCTTGCAATGTAGAAAAAAGTTCTGATTCAATAGAATTATATTAAGACCTCAAGGGTTCCATTATAATAGATAATATAATATAATCCATTATAATGGATTGATAATGAGAAACGCCCAACTTCCTTTAGGAGTATATCAAGTAAAATAAAAGCAAAGTAACAAATTTACCTTGGGCAGACTGCCTAGAGCATTCCATGCATCCCATTTGGCCTTATTAATAAAGTCAAACACACCTGGTTTGGGCATATTGCAAGGTCCTTCAGTGGCCTGTGAAAAGGAGAGTGGCAATTTTTTAGCCAAACGTCCTAGTAAACTGGAGACTTAAAGTTTAAGATCCATAAAATGCACAACAAGGATGAATGTGCCTTCCTGCCAAAATACTTTCACAAGGCATAAATAGATCTGAACTTCCCCCTTGTCTTCTCTTTGGTGCTGTTGCTAAAAATGCACAAGTAACAGAAAAAAGACTGGAGAAACAAAGTGTGCTATTGGCTATGAATCCCTGAAATAAGTTATAACAGCTTACATATGAAAATACTGCAAGATAAAGGTTGTGGGAAAGCACTTTTCAAAAATTCTAATAGTTCCTTAGTTTTAAATTGACAATCACATTTTTCACATACAATTAAAATATTCAAGCAAACAATCTTTAAAGGTAATTATTAGAAACTCACAGTATATTCTAAAAGCCCATCAAAGATACAAAAAACTACCACTAATTCAGTGGTGGATTTCTGATGAATGAGCAACAGAGTTGTAGCTGAGGGAGCAGCATGGGGCTGTCAGAGCCACTGGCCCTTAGGAAACTGAACCAAAGAACATGTGAGTAGAAAGCAAAAAGCAACTAGACTTCTTACTTGTTTGAGGGTAGGTGGAGTGAGTGTTTTGAGATGATAAAATATCCTACCGCATCAACTACTTTTCAGAAATGGCAATTTAAGGCTCCACTTAATAACTACATTTAAAAATGTTAAATTATATAATATAATTAGTTAAAAGAGGAAAGAAGAGCTTTGAAAAACAAAGGCAATAAATAAAACTACGACTATCCAAAGACAAAGAAACAAAAGTGACTGTAAGAGTTAACCACCTCAGAAATTAGAGGCAACAAAGTCCACAAAACTTCCCCTATTTCTAATGCCAAGTTCAAGGTTGGAGGACTCCTATTACCACTCCCAGGTTCAGAAATATGCTGGAATGACCCACAGAACTCACTGAAAGCTGCTATACTCATGATTACAATTTACTGCCAGGAAAGAATACAGATTAACATCAGCAAGGGAGGAGATGCATAAGGTGAAGTCTGGGGAAATATACCCCTCCCACCTACTATGGAGTCAGGATAGTGTGTACCTCTCCCAGAATTGATGTGTGACAACACACATGGATATCTATCACCTACCAGGGGAGCTCACTCAAGTCTCAGTGTTCAAAGTTTTCATCATGAGCTCCATCAGCATTGAATATGTAACTGAAGTCCCACTCTAAATCATATTGTTACTATTTTGTGGCCAGTCCCACTCTAAATGACACTGTTAGATTCTGCAGGCAAAGACACTCCTATCAGGCATGGCATTTCAAGAGTTTAGATATTAGGTAATCTAAGGTAATCTTGCCCAGAAGCCAAGAACAAAATATACAAGCAATTTTATCTTTTTGGTAGGAGAGGCTCATGCCAGTCACAGGAAGAGAATACAGGTAACACACAGGAACCTTAAGGTCTTTAGACACTGCAACTTAAAAATTTACATTTTAAAATTTTGTTATAAAAATTTTCAAAGATACACAAAAATAAAATATTATAATGTATTCCTAATACTCATCATCCAATCAACAATCATTTTTGCATACTTGCTTCCTCCATCTTTTTTCTTTTTTGCTTTATTTTAGAGAACCCCCAAATATCATTTAATTTCACTCCTATATTCCTTTTTTTTTTTTTAATCCTTACCTTAGGATATTTTTTTCCCACTGATTTCTAGAGAGAAAGAGGGAGAGAGTCATCGATGTGAGTGAGAGACATCTATTGGTTGCCTCCTGCATGAGGCCTGACAGCGGAGCTGGGGCTCCTGCAACCCAGAAAGGCGCTCTTGACTGGGAATCAAACCTATGACCCTTTGATGTGTGTGCAGAAGCTCTAACCACTGAGAAACATCAGCTAGGGCACATCCTACATTATTATTTTTATTTTTTTAATAAAATATATTTTACTGATTTTTTACAGAGAGGAAGGGAGAGAGATAGAGAGTTAGAAATATCGATGAGAGAGAAACATTGATCAACTGCCTCATGCACACCCCCCACTGAAGATGTGCCCACAACCAAGGTACATGCCCTTGCTGGAATCGAACCTGGGACCCTTCAGTCCACTGAGCCAAACCAGCCAGGGCCCTACATTATTTTTTTTTAAAAAAACCTTACCTGGGGATATTTTTCCATTGATTCTTTAGAGAGAGTGGAAGTGGGGGGGGGGGGCGGGGGGAAAGACACAGAAAGAGAAACATCAATGCCAGAGAGACACAGAGATTGGTTGCCTCCTGCACACACCTGGAAACACCTTGACGAGGGCTGAGGATCAAGCTTACATACACATCCTTGACTGGAATTGAACCAGGGACCCTTCAGTCTAAGGGCCAACATTTTATCTGCTGAGCCAAACTGGCTAAGGCACACCCTACATTCTTAAAATGCATTTGGAAGGGGAGGGAGAAAGAAGTCAGCATTTTCTTATATAATCACCATACTAACAGTTTCTATTAAGTCCATATTCATATTTTTTAAAATCTTTATTGTTCAGATTATTACAATTGTTCCTCTTCCCTCCCTCCCCCATAGTTCCCCTCTACCTGGTTCCCACCCCACCCTCTGCCCCTACCCCCATCCCCCACTGTCCTCAACTATAGGTGTGCAATTTTTGTCTAGTCTCTTCCCACATCCCCCACACTGCTTCCCCCCACCCCCACCGAGAATTGTCAGTCCACTCCCTTTCTATGCCCCTGATTCTGTTATATTCACCAGTTTATTCTGTTCATTAGATTTTTTATTTGATTTTTAGATTTACTTGTTGATAGATATGTATTTGTTGTTCATAACTTTTATTTGTATCTTTTTCTTCTTCTTCCTCTTCTTAAAGAATACCTTTCAGCATTTCATATAATACTGGTTTGTCAATGATGAACTCCTTTAGCTTTTTCTTATCTGTGAAGCTCTTTATCTGACCTTCAATTCTGAATGATAGCTTTGCTGGGTAGAATAATCTTGGTTGTAGGTTCTTGCTATTCATCACTTTGAATGTTTTTTGCCACTCCTGTCTGGCCTGCATAGTTTCTGTTGAGAAATCAACTGACAATCATATGGGTACTCTGTTGTAGGTAACTGTTTTTCTCTTGCTGCTTTGAATATTCTTTGTCTTTTGCTCTTGGCATTTTATGATGTGTCTTGGTGAGATCCTCTTTGGATTCCTTCTGTTTGGTGTTCTGTGCGCTTCCTGGACTTGTAAATCTATTTCTTTCACCAGGTGGGGAAGTTTTCTGTCATTATTTCTTCAAATAGATTTTCTGTATCTTGCTCTCTCTTCTTCTGGCATCCCCACAATTCTGATGTTGGTATGCTCGAGGTTGTCCCAGAGGCTCCTTACACCATCTTCAAATTTTTAGATTCTTTTTGCTTTTTGCTTTTCCAGTTGAGTGTTTTTTTCTTCTTTGTATTTCAAATCTTTGACTTGATTCTTGTGACCCTCTAGTCTGCTGTTGGATCTCCATATACTATTTTTTATTTCAGTCAGTGTATGCTTAATTTCTAGTTGGTCCTTTTTCATATTCACAAGGATCTCACTAAATTTATTGGCCTTTTCTAGAAAATTCTTGAAAAGCCTTATAACCATAGTTTTGAATTCTATATCCAATAGTTTGCTTTCCTCCATTTCTGTCATTTGTGACCTGTTTCTTTGTCTGCGCATTTTGGCTGCTTCCCTGTGTTGATAGAGTGGCTTTGTGTGCTAGGTGTCCTATAGGACCCAGTGGCTCAGCCTCTCCAGTTACCTGAGGTGGACATTCTTGGTGCACCCCTTTGTGGGCTGTGTGCACAGTCTTATTGTAGTTAATTCTTGATTGTTGTTGGTATCACTGGGAGAAATTGACCTCCAGGCCAAATGGCTGTGAGGATCAGCTGTGTCTACAATAGGAGAACTTCTGTGCTGAAGACACCCTTATGAGGCAAGACTTGCTTCAGTGGGGTTTTGGTGCTTACTGAATCTGCCCCCTGAGTGTGTCCCTTATGGATCTGAGGAGTTGTTATCTGGATGGTCCTACTCTGATCCTTAGGTACACTGGCTCTTGGATCTCCAAGGAGGTGATAATCTCTCCCAGCAGGAGCTATGGAGAGATTTGCAGATTCCTCATCTTTGTTTGGGTTTGGAGGTACTCAGGTGAGGCCCAGCTTGTGAAGCAATGCAAGCTCCTGTGGAGCCTTGGGCCTTATTTTGGATGTTCTGGGTCTCTTTGACCCAGCTGCAGTTTGTTTAGATTTCAAAGGACCAGGCCATTCATATGCAAAAGCATCTGTACACAGCTTGGATGGGGCAGAGTCTCAGGGCAGAGCAAACAGCAATTGGTTTCTCTCCATATTCAAATTTTCTCAAAACAACTTTTTTCAGTTGATTTATTCTAATTGGCAGTCAAATAAGGTCTACACATTTGGTTGTTATATCCTTCAAGTCTCTTTTCCTCTGGAGTGGTCATGAGGAGTTACTTTTTGCTTTAACAGGGTTTGAAAGTATAATATACAAACACATGTATACTCCTGTGAGAAGTTCACCCAAGTGGAATGGTTTTAAAATAGAGCCAAAGCAGTCATTGAAGAAAAATTGTTTGTACATTTTCCTGGAACCTTTGAAATGTTTGTGAATTGGCATAATAAGTTTTTGACTTGGCTAAAGCAATTATTTGTAAAACTCTAGGGTAGCCAACACTGGGGCCACAAGATAGAATCAGTAACTCAACTGAAGACAGAATCAGTGTCAATACCAATAGAAATTTTCTTCCTTTATTATGTAATCATTTCCCTTCATTTTCTTACAAAAAACCTTGCATTCACCCTGTAATTGGGATGCAACTTGTGTTTTTGTCTGAATCTATACCCTGAATTGCAATTCTGTGACCTCAAATAAATACTTGTTGCTTTTCACTTTGACATTTTAATTTTAGGTTAATACACTCTTTAAAGGCAGCAAAACAAACCCTAAACAGTGTAAAGTTGAATTTCAGTAAAGTATACAGCATATCAATTTTAGGGAGCCTTCTGATAAAAACATCTCTAAATTATATCATATTTACCTGCTTATATAGTGCATAGAGTTTTAGCTTCACTTCATTTCCTGGATCCTTCTTCAATAATTTTACCTGATTCATTGCACTTTCAAAGTCGTCCTGACTGGCTCTCATTGCTGTTCCACTCAAGTGCAACTGAAGTGATGGGAAACTAATGACCTGCAGAGGACTGCAAACAGGCAGACTGAATTCTAATTATCCCCAAGCCTTACATAATAAAATGCTATGTTTCTCTATAAATATTTTCCTTATACTTGCCTCCAGCAAACTGAGTGTAAAGATTAGTGGTTTTCAAAATGATCCTTGGATAAGAAATCAATACAGAAGCTAACTGTAATAATTTTAAAATAACATATCTATCTATGTATAGTAAAAGAAGCTACTATACAGCACATTATTTGTAGCAATTCAAATTAAATACCACTCAGATACTGCAGATTTGGCTCCAGACCACCACAATAAAGCGAGTTTTGCAATAGAGCAAGTTCTAATCTTTTGGCTGGTGGAGAGTCTTCAGTTTGTGAAAAGAATGCAACACCTGTTAAGTGCAACAAATTGCAATAAAATGTGGTTTTGCCACAGGCAAGAAGTAAATGAAAGGCATATCAGGTAGAAGAAAGCAGGAGACTAAGACCAAGAGGGAAAGTGCACTGAAAGAATTTAGTAGTTTGTGTCCCAAAGCCTAGAAACAGCCTCTGCACTCACTACTTAACAATGAGCGGACACAGACTCACTCCTAACCCCACTATGTTTTAACCGCACAGCCAGGAGCAGAACAGCAAGCACAGCAGATAAGTTCTTAAACTCACACAGTTAGCAGAGGGAAGAGGAAAAATTTAGTGCACAATATTGAGGCCACAAGCCTTAGATGTAGACAATGATGATCTTGAATAATAAAGTTAATTGCACCGAAGATGACAAAATAATAGTTACAAATAAAGCCCAAACATAGCAAATGTTTGCAATAATGTAACCTTCAAAGAGTAGGATGAAGTCTAGCATTGAGATATTAATCTGTAATTCAATAAAACTGGTTTTCAATATGTTTCATACTAAATATTTGACTTAATGTTGGTTTTCTTTCCCCTAGGAAAATTCTGTATCTTACAGAAATTTGGCACTTGGCAGATTCCAAGTAGAAAATAAAAGGAAAGTTAAAAAAAAAGAAAAGTCCAAATAAGGCCTAAATGTGCAAGTTCTCACAAACTATAGTGCAAATTTACTTATTTTAAAACAAAGTGAGTTTTAAAAAATTACAAAACACGACCATTTAAATATAGAAAATCGAGAAAATAACTCAAAACTTCATTCCCACAAAGGCCACCACTAAGTTTCAGGGTTTTCTGTTTCCTACGGATAGATTTGTTTGGGTTTTTACATGGTTTGTGTACCCTGCCATTTAGCATCACAAAAGTATTCTTCTCCAAAAAGCAAACAGTTTACACTGATAATAAGCCTTGCGTTTGTGCAGCGTTCAGCAAACAAGCACAGCATGCTTACATGTTTGATGTCCGTACGTTCGCAGCCCACAGCAGCCAGGGTGGCGCGGAAAGGGAACAGCAGTCGGGCTTCCCAACGCCTCCCTTTGCCCTTTCCGGCCGAGGAGCAGGGTGCGCTTTCTGAAGGTCACTAGGTGGAGACTCTCCCAGCCCCCCCCCCGGAAGACCCCACAAGTAAAACCTTGATTCTGCGGAGACAAGATACAGAGAGGGAGCTCCCGCGGTGGCGACTCCCGCAAGGACAGCGGAATCCCACGGGTGACCGGGCCGGGGCTCGTCACTTACCTCGGAACGGCACTTCGACACCAGCGTCGGGCCAGCCTCCCCGCCACTCCAGCCATAGCGATCCTGGGGGCGTGGAGGAACTCGGTGGGTGGGGCTGGGCTGGGGCGGGGCCGGCGCGGGATGGGGTGGGGGGAGAGTGCGGGCGCGGGGGGAGGGCCGATTGCGAGGAGGGGCCGGGACACAATAGGGGCGGGGCCGGGGCGCGGGGGCGGGGCTTAAGGGGCTGGGTGGGCGGGGACGCGCTGTGGGCGGGGACGCGCTATGACCTAGCGGCTAGGTCATGGCCTTGTTTTGTTGATGTGGGAATTGAGGTCCATGAATTAGGTGACTTTCCCAAAGTGGTCAAAGTCCTCATTCAACCCCCTGCTCAGAGTCGAAGTCCCAAGTAATTTTATTATTCCGTGCAGATGGCCCATTATTATTTGTGCTTAGTCAGGCAGATCTGGGTAATAGTGTGGGGGCAAGATTGAAGGCCAAGTAGAACAGTTTTTGTCTTATTCTAAATATTTTTTCAGATTTACAAGATGATGGTTGGTAGGCTGAGCTGCGTCTCTCAAAGACCCTGAGCCACTGCCAGGCTGAGTTAGGTGACCCTCGGAGGTAATGGATACACTAGTCAGAAATTGCAGATTCTGGGAGATTCAGTGGGCTCCAGAAGATGAAACTCATTTCATAGAAACACTATTAATATTTTTAAAAGTCCTTTACTGGGAAGTAGGTTTGGATTTCGAACCCTTTCATAATACAAGTGTACTCTTCTGGGCTTATGCCTCTTATATTTCACACAGAAAAATGGGGTGTGGGAAATTAGTTTTTTATCAGAAGTATAATTTAACAAATATAGAACGAACATGTATCAAAGATTGACTTAACTTACGAATTAGTGAATTAGTAGAGTAAAAACAAAATTTGAAAGATTACCTTATATAGTTAGTGTAAAAATGCTGGAATAGATTGCCAAGTGAGATACAAAAATGATTAATGTCCTACAGAGCAATATAACCATAACCTTTGAGGTACCTCCTACCCCCACTTGGAAAAATTATTTGCATCTCTACCAGCTGTCATTTACTAAGAACTCTTTAGATGGCAGTGTTTGAGTGAGGATTAGGAAGACATTACTGGCAGAGAATGTCCACCTTGGTATATTAAACTGCTATCAGGAATGCAGGCCATGCCATTCGAACATGGTGACTGACCATGGCCTTACGGTGAAGAGACCAGTTCTCCAAAAAGGAAACCATTGTGAGTGGGTTAGACACTCCACTTGAGCCTGAAGATCATTGTATCCATGCTAAGGATTTTGGATTCTGGTTGAGAGCAATGGAGAGCCACTGAAGATATAAGTAGTATGTCTGGTTATCCATTTCCTAGTGGAATCATATACTCCTACTATAAACTTAGAGTGAAATGCTTTCATATAAGAGTAAGAAATGCAGAAGCCCAGTCAAAATCTCATCCAAAAGTATGAGCTCCACCCTGGCACTAATATCCTATTCAGTTAGATCTTATTATAGAGTAGTAGTGGCCCGGTGCACAGATTTGTGCACTGGTGGGGCCCCTTGGCCTGGTCTGTGGGGATGGGGCCAAAACCAGCACCTCGACATCCTGGAGGGATCCTGGATTGCCAGAGGATGCAGGCCAGGCCGAGGGACTTTACTGGTGCACAATTAGGGCCATGGGGGAACTACAGGAGGGTTACAGTTTGGATCAGCCAGACCCTAGCAGCAAGCTAACCTACCAGTTGGAGTATCTTCCCCTGGTGGTCAGTGCACGTCATAGTGACTGGTTCAACTGTTGAACCAACGTTTGGACACTTCTCATTTTGTTATATAGGATTGATTGTCAGAACGGTCTGCCTAGAGTGGTCTGCCTAGATACTGTTGTCTGTACAGAGAATCCCAGACCTCCTGAATAGTCACAAGGCTGTAATGACTCTTAGGAGCCTAGATATCCACTTCAGAGTGTTGTGCTCAGTTCTTGGGCTAAATGTTTATTTTTTTTAAATCACAGAGTAGAATTTATCATTTGTGACACTTCCATCAGTCACAATGATTATTTTTATTTCTGATATTTAAATATCATCAGATGCTGTTACTATAACATAAAAAGTCTGTTGCATTCAGTCATGAGGAACTATGTGGCTCCTTGTTCAATTAGCAGTGCAGGCTAGGAATCCAGAAGTATCCTGGAGTCCTTTCATCTCACTGACACCTTACTTCTACCAGTCTCCAAGTCCTTGGGATTCTGTCTCCTAAATATTTCTTCATTTTTTTTTCTCTTTTCCCTCTACCACTGTCCTAATTCAGGCCCTCATCATGTTTGGATTATTGTTACTTGAATTATCATTACTTCATTTATTGATTTGTTGATGATAACCATTCTGACAGGTGTTAGATGGTACCGCATTGCCGTTTTGATTTGCATCTCACGGATAATTAGTGACTTTGAGCATGTTTTCATGTTTCTTGGCCTTCTGTCTTCTTTTGAAAATATCTACTTAGGTCTGTTGCCCATTTTTTTATTGGATTGTTTATCTTTCTTTCATTGAGTTGTATGAGCTCTCTGTAAATGTTGGAGATTAAACCAATATCAATGATAATATTGGCAAATATGTTCTCCCATGCAGTGGGCTTTTATGTTGTTTTGTTGCTGGTTTCATTTGCTGTGCAAAAGCTTTTTATTTTAATGTAGTCCCATTTGTTTATTTTCTCTTGTTTCCATTGCTCTAGGAGCAGTATCAGTGAAGAAATTGCTTTGGCATATGTCTGAGATTTTGCTGCCTGTGGTATTTGCTGCCTCTAGTATTTTTATGGTTTCCCATCTTATGTTTAAGTCCTTTATTTATTTTGAGTTTATTGTTGTGTATGGTGTAAGTTGGTGGTCTAGTTTCATTTTTTTGCATGTATTTGTCCAATTTTCCCATCACCATTTATTGAAGAGACTGTCTTGACTCCATTGTATGTTCATGCCTCCTTTGTCAAATATTAATTGGATATAGTGGTTTGGATTGATACCTGGGCTCTCTATTCTATTCCATTGATCTATATGTCTGTTCTTGTGCCAGTACCAGGTTGTTTTAAGGATAGTGGCTTTGTAATACAGCTTGCTATATGGTATTGAGATCCCACCTACTTTGTTCTTCTTTCTCAGGATTGCTGCAGCTATTCGGGTTCTTTTTTTTTTTTATTCCAGATGAAGTTTTGGAAAGTTCGTTCTAGGTCTGTGAAATATGCCATTGGTATATTAATGGGAGAGTGCATTGAATCTATAGATTGCTTTGGGTAGTATGGACAATTTGATGATGTTGATTCTACCAATCCATGAATACGGTATGTTCTTCCATCTCTTTATGTCTTCCTCTATCTCTTTTTTCAGTGTCCTGTACTTTTCCGCGTGTAGTTAGTTAAGGTTTTCCTAGATATCTTAATTTTTTTTTGATATGATGGTAAATAGGATTGCTTTTTTAGTCTCTCTTTCTGTAAGTTCACTGTTGTTGTATAAAAATGCAATAGATTTCTTGGTGTTAATTTTGTATCCTGCTACATTGCCAAATTCACTTATTAAGTCTAATAATTTTTTTATGGCGTCTTTAGGGTTTTCTATGTACAGTGTCATGTCATCTATGAATAAACATAGTTTTACTTCTTTTTTTCCAATTTGGATGCCTTTTATTTCTTCTTCTTCTCTGATCACAATGGCTAGTACTTCTAGTACTATGTTGAACAGAAGTGGTGAGAGTGGGCATCTCTGTCTTGTTCCAGTTCTTAGAGGAAATGGTTTTAGTTTTTGTCCATTGAGAATGGTATTGGCTGTTGCTTTGTCATATATGGCGTTTATTATGTCGAGGTATGATCCTTCTATTCCCACTTTGCTGAGAGTTTTTATCAGGAAAGGGTGTTGGATTTTGTCGAATGCTTTTTCTGCATCAATTGATATGACTATGTGGTTTTTATCTCTCAATTTGTTTATGTGATGTATCACGTGTATTGATTTGCAGATATTGTACCATCCTTACATCCCCATGATAAATCTTAGTTAGTCATGGTGTATGATCTTTCTGATGTACTGCTGGATCCTATTTGCTAGAATTTTGTTGAGGATTTTGGCATCTATGTTCATGAGGTATATAGTCCTATAATTTTCTTTCATTGTGTTGTCTTTATCTGGTTTTGGTATTAGGGTGATGCTGGCTTTATAGAATGAGCTTGGAAGTGTTCCTTGCTCTTGAATTTTTTGGAATAGTCTGAGGAGGGTAGGTTTTAGTTTTTTTCTTGAATGTTTGGTAAAACTCCCCTGTGAAACCATCTGGCCCTGGGCTTTTGTTTGCTGGAAGCTTTTTGATGACTGCTTCAATTTCTTCTATAGTTATTGGCTTATTGAGATGTTTATATTCTTCCTGATTAGTCTTGGAAGGTTGTATTTTTTTTTTAGGAATATGTCCATTTCTTCCAGGTTGTCTAGTTTGTTGGAGTGAAGTTGTTCATAATATTTTTTAACAATCCTTTATATTTCTGTGGGGTCTGTTATTTTGCCCCTCTCATTTCTGATTTTGTTTATTTGGGTCCTCTCTCTCTGCTTCTTGGTGAGCCTGGCTAGAGGTTCACCAATCTTGTTTATCCTTTCAAAGTACCTGCTCTTGATTTCATTGATCTTTTGTATTGCCTTTTTTTTGTGTGTCTCTATGTCATTTATTTCTGCTCTGATCTTTATTATCTCCTTCCTTCTGCTCACTCTGGGCTTTTCTTGTTGCTCTCTTTCTAATTCTTTTAGTTGTAGAGTTACTACCACCCTTCCTCCCTTCCTTCCTTCCTTCCTTCCATTCTTTCTTTGAGGCAGGCCTGTAGAGCTATACACTTTCCTTTCAGGATTACTTTCATTGTGTCCCATAGATTTTGGGTTGTTGTGTTTTTATTGTCATTAGTTTCCAGGATGTTTTTAATTTCTTCTTTGATCTCATTAGTAACTCAATCATTATTTAATAGCATGCTGTTAAGCTTCCAAGTGTTTGAGTGTTTTGGATTGTTTTCATTGTAGTTTTTTCTCATTTTATGCCATTGTGGTCTGAGAAGATGCTTGGTATGATTTCAATTTTCTTGAATTTGAGGATACTTTACTTGTGACCCAATATGTGGTGTATTTTTGAAAATGTCCCATGTGCACTTGAGAAGAATGTATATTATGTGGCTTTGGGGTAAAATGTTCTGAAGATGTCAGTTAAGTCCATCTGATCTAGTGAGTCATTTAGAATTGTTATATCTTTGCTGATTTTATTTTTTTGTCTAGAGAATTTATCCATTGATGTCAGTGGTATATTAAAGTCCCCTATTATGACTGCATTGTTGTCAATCTCTCCCTTGATATCTTCTAGGGATTTTGTTATGTATTTGGGTGCTCCTGCATTGGTGCATATATGTTTATCAGGGTTATATCCTCTTGTATCTATCCCTTTAGTATTTTGAAGTGGTCTTCCTTATCTCTTGGTATGGCCTTCATTTTGAGGTCTATTTTGTCAGCTATAAGTATTGCTACCCAGCTTTTTTTTTCATTTCCATTTGCCTGAAATATATTTTTCCATCCCTTCACTTTCAATCTGTGTGATTCCCTGGTTCTGTCGCTATTGTAGACAGCATGTATATGGGATATGGGTCGTGTTTGTTTTTTTTTATCCATTCAGCCACTTGATGTCTTTTCATTGGATCATTTAGTCCATTTATTTTTAAAGTTATTTCTGAAAGGTACTTGTTTGTAATCATTTCTATTTTTGTGCCTGGGTTCCTTCTTACTTTTTTATTTCTTCTTTATACAGCGTTCTTTTTAGCATTTCTTGCATTGCTGGTTTGGTGGTGATAAACTCCCTCAGCCTTTTTTTGTCTGTGAAGCTCCTGATTTCCCCTTCAATTTTGATAGTCTTGCTGGATAGAGTATTCTTGGATTCAGTCCTTTGCTTTGCAACACTTTGTATACCTCCTTCCATTCCCTTCTAGCTTGATGTGTTTCTGTTGAGAACTCATTTGATAATCTGTTGGGGGATCCTTTGTAGGTAACTCTCTGTCTCTCTCTTGCAACCTTTAAGAGTCTCTCTTTGTCATTAGCATTTGCCATTGAAATTATGACGTGTCTTGGTGTGGGTCTTTTGGGATTCATCTTGCTTGGAACTCTTTGTATTTGAGTAACTTTTTTCTTCCCCATATCCAAGAAGTTTTCTTTCATTATTTCTTCAAATAAATTTTCTAATCCTTGCTGCTCTTCTTGTTCTATTAGTAGCCCTATTATACCTATGTTACTTCATTTCATGTTGTCCCAAAGCTCTCTTAGGCTGTTCTCCTGCTTTTTCATTTTTTCTCCGGTTGCTGTTCAGATTGAGCTTGTTTCTCAACCTTACCTTCTAACTCAGTAATTCGGTCCTCTGCTTCTTCTAATCTACTGTTGAAACTTTCCATGGTGTTTTTGATTGTAGCTATATCACTTTTCATTTCTTCCTGATTCTTGCATAGGTTGTTGATTTTCTCATCCATTCGATGTATGAATTGTACTACCATTACTCTGAATTCTTTTTCTGTCATATTGCATGCTTCAATTTCACTAATTTCATTTTTTGGCGATGCCCCATATTCTTTCCTCTGAGGATTTTGTCATCTCCCCATTCTGATTACCACCAGAAGGTTCAAATGTTGAGTTGCATGGACCTGGGCTGTTCACAGTGGGAGCTTCATTCCACCCGAGTGTCACTGAAGTGCTCTGACACTAAGATGTGTGGCTGCCATGGGTTGGTGGGAACTAGGCTCGCCTAGGTTCAGTGTTACCAGTGCTCAGTGTGGTCTCATGTGTGCATCTAGAATCAGGGACCCTGCTTGCACTGTGCTGAAAAAGAGATCCCGCTGGTGTGTGCTGAAAATCAGAATCCCCTATCACATGCCAGGAGTCAGAGTTCCTCTGTGTCTGCACCAAGAATTAAGTATCAGAGTCTCTGTTGCTTCCTGGGGCCTTTTGCTGAGAATCAGTGTCCCTGTGTGTTCATGCACCAAGAATTGGAGTCACTGGCACTTAGTGTGAATGTACCAAGAGTCAGGGATCCCAGGCGCATGTGATAAGAAACAGAGCAAAGTCAGTGGTGCTCAGTGCTGCCTCCAGCCCAGAGAATCAGGGTCCTGGTCAGCTTGGGGGACTGGGTTGCACAGTAAAACTGTGTCAGCAGGCAGTTTTCTCCTCACTGTGGAAAACAGACTTCCGTGTGTGCTTGCCCAGAATCGAAGTCAGGTGGCACTGCCCCCCTCCATGGGCTTCTGGTTTGGTTACCCATTTGCATTGCAGGGAACAGATTCCCAGTGCCCCCACACTCCGAGGGTCAAATTCCTGTAGCGGTGCTGGGGCCCATGCGAGGGGTGGGTCTATCAGTTACTGTGGTGTTGCCTGTGAGCCTGTAGGGAGGGAGAAGGGCTCTGTGACTCACAGAAATCTGTGGCTGAGATGTCTGGATTCTTGTTGTCTGTGGGTCTGCAGCTGTGGTAGCAGGTCTCTGTCCCCAGTGGCTGCAGGGTCCTGATTTGTGTCTGAGACCAGACTGGGTGGTGTTGAGGCCAGGATCCTAGTCTTAAGCAGCTTTATTTCTCAGGATGGTATGGTTTCTGTGCCCACACTGGCTGCCCCCAAGTGTGCAATGTGCATGGGACCCCACATCTAAGACTGCCCGGTTTGGCAGCCCTTTGGAAGACCTGCAGAATCTAAATGTCCCTAGTTCACACACACCCACACACACACACACACACACAAACACCACACACATCCACACACTCCTCTATCGCTTCCTAACTCTCTCACACTCTCTCCCTCCCTACCTTTCTGCTGGTCGACAGCTTCCATTCTTCCAGTGTTTAGTTTAGCATTAATTTCCTCCACTATTAAGACAAAACCTTTCTGAGTACTGTACCCAATCTTTCTGAATTAAAATGTTTTCCAGCCCTGGCCAGTGTAGCTCAGTTGATTGATGCATTGTCCAGTACACTGAAAGGTGGTGCATTTGATTCCTGGTCAGGGCACATATACAGATTGTGGGTTCAAACCCTAGTCAGATTGCCAGGAGACAACTCATTGATGCTTCTCTCTCTCTCTCTCTCTCTCTCT
>JAAGEH010000392.1:22794826-22811285 GCA_011751065.1 Lasiurus cinereus | reverse complement strand
AACAAAATTTAAAAAAGCATGTCCTCTGGTGAGGGAAAAAAATGTTTTCCACTCTGAATGGTGGGAGCAGGCACTACTTCTGCCCCAGTGTGATCATTGATGGTCGTTCCTTCTAATCCTTTTGGGAAATTATTTCCCATTTTTAAATTGGATTATTTGTCTTCCTTTTGTTAAGTTCCATGAGTTCTTTATATATTTTGTAAGTTGACCCCTTATCAGATATATCATTGATGAATATGGTCTCCCATATAGTGGGCTCCCTTTTCATATTGAGGATGGTTTCTTTTGCTGTGTAGAAGCTTTTTATTTTGATATAGTCAAACTTATTTATTTTCCCTTTATCCTAAGAGTTGTATTGGCAAACCTATTGCTGTGAGAGATGTCTGAGATTTTGCTGCCTATTGTTTCTTCTAGAATATTTATGGTTTCTCTACTGGAGTTTTCTCAAAATATTAAAAATTGAACTTCTATTTTACCCAGTGATCCCACTTGTAGGAATATATTCTAAGAAACCCCAAACACCAATCAGAAAGATTATATGCACCTCTATGTTCATAGTAGTACTATTTATTATAGCTAAGATCTGAAAACAGCCAAAGTGCTCATCAATAGATGAGTGGGGGAAAAAGATGTGGTACATTTATACCACGGAATACTGTGCAGCTGTAAAAAAGAAGGATCTTTTGCTCTTTGAGACAGCAAGGAGGGACCTTGATAGTATTATGCTAAGTGAAATAAGCCAGTCAGAGAAAGACAAGTATCATATGATCTCACTCATATCTAGAATCTAATGAACAAGATAAACTGATGAACAAAATAGATCCAGAGTCATGGAAGTATGGAACAGACTGATGAATTCAGAGGAAAGGGGGCAGGAGAGACGTGGGAAGAGATTAACCAAAGAATTTATATGCATATATGCATAACCCATGAACACAAACAATAGTGCTGTGAAGGCTTTGAGACAGGGGGTGGGGGTTGGTGGGAGGCAGTTAATGCGACAAAAGGAGGGCCATCTATAATATTTTTAACACTTTGTAATACAAAGATAAAATTTAAAAAAGAAGCCTTTGCTTGTTTATAATTGCTAAATAATATTTCACTGTATTGATGTGTTATCAATTATTAATAAGCAACTTTTCACTTGACATTTAGAATGAGTTTCATTTATTTATTTAAAATATATTTTATTGATTTTTTTACAGAGAGAAAGGGAGAGGGATAGAAACATCAATGAGAGAGAAACATTGATAAGCTGCCTCCTGCATGCCCCCTATGGGGCATGTGCCCGCAACCAAGGTACATGCTCTTGACCCGAATCGAACCTGGGACACAGCCAAACCGGTTTCGGCTAGGATGAGTTTTAGTTTCCTTTTTTTTTTTTTTTAAATAAAAATGGCTATGAGACCATCTTGCAGCTACACATTTGTGACTTACATATTTATTTCCTTATAATATATTTCTCAATATGGATGACTGGCTCAAAGTGTATACAGCATCTCAAAACAGGCATTATGTATTGCCAAGTTGTACTCCAAGGAGATAGACCACTTATTTGTTGCCCACATATTATTTATTTGGATGATGAGTCTTTCTTAAAACATCTTTTCTCTTAATTTTTCAATGTCATTATCTTTGTTATGGGCCTCCTCATTTTGGTCAGACTCTCTTGTCACTTTGAGTTTCAGATTTATCACTGTCATGTTTCTAAGCAGAACTTTGAATGAGTCGATTCCTGTCTGATACCAGAGCTGAGACCAGAGCCATGACCATGCTGTAATTGGCTACAAACTCTACTTTCTGGACGAATCATTTTCTCACACCTATTCTCCCTTTCTTCAACTTGTACCCCAGCATAAGGACCTTACCTTCTTTGGGGCTGTTTTTATCAAAGAAGTGAACTGTTTATGACCTCATGATGGTTGCTGAATGTTCTAAGGGGTGCTAGGAAAACAAAGTCACCTCTGCTTGTGGAGGCTAGAGGTTGGCTGGCCCATTTCTTGGCCAAGTGGCTCACTCTGTAGCATCTGCTACTAAAATAGGGCCCTGTGGCAAAGCAAGTCTGTGTATGTGTGAGCACACGGGTGTTTAGTGAAATCTTTATGCTTAGTTTTCAGACATCTTTGCTTAAAGGACACTAAAGGACACTGAAGACACTGATAGTATCTAATAGTTAATTTTAGTCCAAGCTGTTGTTACAATAAACACCTAAGAAGGAGGCGAATAGGACTGTTTCTCAAGCCAAGCAGTCCCTTAATCCTCTCTTTCACAGAAACGTGTATCAGAGTAATCATTCATCTGTCGTCACTTAGGGTCTGCTAGTCAGCCCCAGCAGAGCCCCAGAAAAAGTATCCATTATTCTACATCATGTAGATCTTTGATAGTCCTTGAGAAAACTCAAAACAGCTAATGTTTAGTTAAAAATGGACAAAGCTTTAATGGATTGTTATTATTCGGAGAAATACTTTACTATATGTCTATGAGAGAGTCATCCATGGCATTTTAAGGAGAGTTTTAGGAATCTAGGTGAAGCTCCTATAATTTTCTGGTTTCTTTGAAGATTGAGATATATCTACTAACATGGGTCTCTGAATCACTAAAACTGGGCTTAGTGAGGAACTTTACCTGGAATGGGGTTGCTCTCAGGGCATATGTTCCTGGCATAACCTTCCCTTTTTTACTGAAGAGAAAACTAAAACCAACAAGTTGAAGTAATAATTGAAGGTCATATTAGGTCATGTCATAACTAACATTAGGTAACTCTGGGCTGGCACCCTCCACTTCACATTGTCCAGTGTCCCTAACATATGCCCTCTATCCTGCTGCTTCCTTGAAAAGTCACCAATTCCAGGAATTTGGAAGTATAAGAGTGGCAGTGTTGCAATGCATTTTATGAAGGATAGAAGAATTGGTGTGTCTAAGACAGACATAAAGTATTCCCTCTTGTATGCAAGTGGCAGCCTGAGACACTGCACTCATAGTGTAATGAAACAGGCCCAAGAGAAGCCTTCTGTTTTGGAAAGTCATAAAATGTAAAGATTGCTGGAATAGTTTGCTCAAAAAATGAGTCACTGCTGCTCTAGAACCCAAACTCTCCTGTAAATACGAAGTTGATATGCAGAAATCCAGGAGCAGCTCATTGAACTGAAAAATGGACACAAACACACATAGGTCTGCAGATGGCTTTCACCTGTGAAAAGTGATGGGATGTGGCAGACATCCACGTGGTAATTCATTCAACCATTGAGTCCTACTGTGTGCCAAGTCTTGGAGATATAATGCTGAACACAGCCAGACCTGGCCTCAGCTCTTTTTAACTTCCAGAAAGTAAAGGAAACAGACATTGGTTAAATAAATACACAAATAAATGTGAAATTATTGTGATAAAAGCCTTGGAAAGAAGGTATGTGCAGGGCTTGGAAACTTGCGGAAGGGCCTGGCTGAAGCAGCAAATCTCACCCGTGCTAGTGGTAAACACTGTAGCTACTGCTTGGGTTGAGCCTTCTCTCAGGGTTATATCCCCAAGGAATGCTCCTTATGAGGCATTGTGGAGCTTTGGTTTGTTGTCATTGCCAACTGATGAGTCATGAAATTCTAGACTTAGAAGGGACTTTGGTCTTTTAAACTGTCTTTCTCCATCTCTACAGCATTGCTAACAAGAGGTTATCTAGTCATCTCCAGGCACAGGGAATAGAATACTATGTCACCATTCTTCTATTTATTTTTTATTTTAAATCTATTTTTATTTATTTCAAAGAGGAAGGGAGAGGGAGAAACATCGATGATGAGAGAGAATCATTAATTGGCTGTATTTTGCATGCTCCCCACTAGGGATCTAGCCTGCAACCCAGGCATGTGCCCTTGATTGGAATCGAACTGGGGACACTTCCATCCTCAGGCCAACACTCCATCTACTGAGCAAAATTAGCTAGGGCTGTGTTGCCATTCGTTTAGAAAGGCTTCTTGGGACACAGGTAAGGAAATTAAGGACAATATACTTGGCTGTACAAAGGCAGTCTGATAAAGAGGAGCCCTAATCTATGGCCTGGGGGTACGTTGCACAATGGAGCTATAAAAACACACACTCGAGATGACGGCATAGGTAAACACCTACGCTGCTGCCTCGCACAACAATTTCAAAACTACAACTAAAAGACAGAACGGACATCATCCAGAACCACAGGAAAGCTGGCTGAGTGGAAATTCTACAACTAGAAGGAAAGAGAGGGGCTCACAGAAACCCAGAGGAGCTGCAAAAAATTGAGGTACGGAGACATGTGCATGGAGAGAGCGGGTGCCGGAGTACCTGGCTGGTTTTCTCTGGTGGGTGGGAGACGGAGACTCCCAAAGGCATTGAAGCCCTTATCCTATGACACTAAACCCTAGATCCAGCCAAAACTCATACTGGGGGAGTTTGGACTGTGAAAAGGGAGAAGTGCATGGAAATTTAGGGGAGTCACAAAAGATCAGAAGTCTGGTGATGAGCACGGCACTGCACGCAGAGGACCGGCTTCTCATTGTACCGCTGGCTTTCACAAGTGGGTGGGAGACAGACCCTCCCAACTGCACCACTTCAAACTTCACTAAACCCCAGTTTCGGGCGAAACCCTGGGGACCCAGACTCATAGGGTCCCGGAACACAGGGGAGCCGGAAAGGCAGCAATCTAGAGGCACTGCAAGAGTGCGTGCACAAGGGACTGCTCTAACGATTACCCAGTCACGTTAGACTTGGGGGCCGTGGAGGGCGGGGCCGACTGGAAGGCAAGGTAGTCCCTTAAGCCCTGAGACTCCACCCATCCCAAGCTCAATAGAGAGGCTTCTGTGGTTTTGCAAGTCTGGTATCATAAGGTTGAATCCAACACAGAAGTTCTCCCGGCATAGTTAAAATGCCAGAACAAGGGAAGAGATCACAAACAAAAGAAATGGAGGAAAACAAACAACTGGATATAGAGTTCAAAACCACGCTTATAAGGTTTTTCAAGAATATTCTAGAAAAGACAGATAAATTTAGCGAGACCCAAGAGGAGATGAAAAAGAACCAACTAGAGATGCAAAAGAACCAACTAAAAATTAAACATACACTGACTGAATTAAAAAATATTGTACAGAGACCTAACAGCAGACTAGAGGAAGGCAAGAATCAGGTCAAAAATTTGAAATATAAAGAATCAGAAAACACTCAACTGGAAAACCAAGAAGAGAAAAGAATCCAAAAATGTGAAGATAATGTAAGGAGCCTCTGGGACAGCTTCAAGCATACCAACATCAGAATTATGGGGGTGCCAGAAGAAGAGTGAGAGCAAGATACTGAAAATCTACTTAAAGAAATAATGACTGAAAACTTCCCACATCTGGTAAAAGAAAGACTTACAAGTCCAGGAAGCACACAGAACCCCCATATAAAAGGAATCCAAAGAGGACTATACTGAGACACATCATAATTAAAATACCAAGAGCAAAAGACAAAGAGAGAATATTACAAGCAGCAAGAAAAAAACACTTCATTACCTACAAGGGAGCACCCATACGACTGTCAGCTGATTTCTCAACAGATACGATGCAGGCCAGACGGGAGTGGCAAGGAATTTTCAATGTGATGAATAGCAAGAACCTATAACCAAGAATACTCTATCCAGCAAAGCTATCATTCAGAATTGAAGGGTAGATAAAGAGCTTCACAGATAAGAAAAAGCTAAAGGAGTTCATCAAATCCAAACCAGTATTATATGAAATGCTGAAAGGTACTCTTTTAGAAGAGGAAGAAGAAAAAGGTAAAAGATAAAAAATTATGGACAACAAATACATATCTATCAACAAGTGAATCTGAAAATTAAGGGAATTGAAGATTTGATCAACAGAATAAACTGGTGAATGTAATAGAATCGGGAGCACAAAAAGGGAGTGGACTGATAATTCTCAGGGGGAAAGGGGTGAGGGGTGTACAGGGAGAGACTGGACAAAAATCATACACCTATGGATGAGGTCAACGGGAGGGAGGTAAGGGTGGAGGGAAGGGTGGGAGCCGGATAGAGGAGAACTATGGAGGGAAAAAAAGAGAAACAAATGTAATAATCTGAATAATAAAGATTTAAAAAAAAGAAAAGATGACAGCAAAAAAATAAAATAATAAAATAAAATAAAAAATAAAATAAAATCACACAAACAAACAAAGAAAAAAAAAAAACCCCACACACTCAGAAAAATGAATATCTCTAAAATTGAGATATCCCTACCACTCAGGAATGCCAAGGAAAGCACAAGTGATACAAAATTCATTTGAAATCTATCAAATTCTTCTGCTGCCCATATATTTAATTGATAATGATGTAGTCAAATATGTTATATACTTGGGGGCACTTATTTTTTATATAAATAGAAGCTATTGGTTTGCTCTCAATAGATGGTGGTTTGACAACAGGAAAAACACCACAGTCACCTACAACAAAATAAAGGTCAGTGATTCTGCACACTGCCTTTCACCATCCCTTCCAAAATCAATGAACAGAAGTTACAGGATTCTCTGTGCTGCCACCTAGTGATGACAGTGTGAATGCCAGTATACAATATATAGTGCCTTCTGGGATCAGAAAATTTTGAATCACATTTACTTCTCCAAAATAAAGCCTGCAATTTCCTCCTAATGCTCTATTTTGATTAAAAATTAAAAAATTTTATACTCTGAAAAGTCTTATGCATTCTTAAAAAACCTTTGTACCATAAGAGGTTAATTTGCACTTTCAAGAACCTATAAGTTTTGTTGGCAATTCAGGGAGTAGACAGAAGGTACATTTAACTGCAGTCCCTAAAAACTCTATTTAAATTTTAAAATGCTTCCAGCTCTGTGGCCTGTAAAGGCTGGGTGTGTCAAAATTTGGTCCCCAGTTGGTGATCTACAGCTTCTTTTTCACAGCTTTCCCTGTAAGTGGTTCCTGAAAGGATTTTTAAAAAGGTTGAGATCTCATGTTTGGTTGATGATTCCTGTTGTAGGAAGAATAAAAAAAAAGGGACATGAAATTCTAGCTCCCAGAGGTCATGGCTACGTTTTATTAATGTCTGTTTCCATTGTTCCAACACCAGCTCGGTCACAGTAGGTGGGTGCTCAATACATGCTGGTAAATGTGGAAGGGGCAAGACACTCATCAGTCCCTTGTAGATGGCCTGGGTTGAATTGAAACTTTGGGTATGGTCACTCCCTGCCACTCTCATTTGCAATGCAGCATGATAGGAAGCCAGGATTCTCAGAGGTGGATTGAGGTGAGCACTGGGAGTAGAGAAGAGTCACAGAAAGCCTGAGGAAGGGACTTACTGTTACTGCCCAACTTCTCACCTTTCCTTCTTCTCTGCAAAATGGCAGGTTCCAGAAATCATGCAGATATTAGGGCAGTAGGTAATAACTGTAGGTCTTGGGAGCAAAATATCTGGATAACACTGCTGAAGGGAAGCCAAGTATATTCACCAACAGGATTTACTATGTATGCTAGGGAGAGAGGGAAATTGGCTCATGTGATTGTAGAAGCTTATCAAATCAAAGATTTGTAGGCTAGCCCAAAAGATGTAGGCCCAGGAAAGAGTTGTAGTCCAGTCCAAAGGTGGTTTACTGGCAGAAATTTTTCTTGCTCAGAGGAGATTAGTCTTTGCTCTATTAAGGTCTTCAACTGATTGGATGAGGCCCATCCACATTGTTTGAGTTAAACTAGTAACTCAAAATCTACTAATTTAGTTGTTAAATTCATCCAAAAACTTCACAGAAATATCTGGAATAATGTTTGACCAAATATCTGGGCATCATAATCCAGTCAAGTTGACACATAATTAATCATCACAACAAAGTACCACGGAAATATTTATGTATTTTTTCTAGGGAAGTATTTAAATGATGTATTTAGTGGCCATCATTTGGTCACCAGTCAGACAGTTGTGTGTATCCAATTAGAGTGGCAAGCCATCAATTAAGAGCATGCATCACTCCTAAATCAGGGGCAGATAGAATAGCTCCCCCTTCTCCTTTGCCTTCTACTCTTCGCAATATGATTCATGGTATAAGATACATTTTTGTACTACATTTCCCAGGATGTGTTTTGCACCATAATTTCTTGAAAAGAGGTGACTGCAGGGATGTATATGTTTGTGAGACACAAGAATTATCCTCGGGGTCAGGACTGGAGAGCAGCAAGAGGATGGAGGTGGGAAAACCAAGGAGTTTCTAGATTTCCTGCCTGGGACTCTCTCCCATATCCTTCTTTCCCCCCCTCCCTCCCAGAGCTGCTCTGGTGGCAGGGCATATGGCAATTGTGGGAGTGACTGGGATTCATTTAACAGCTTGGCTTTCTATCAAGTTGTCTTCTGACCAATGTGCTGTTTATTGTAGCTGTTTACAAACTCTCTTCAAGTTCTGGGATTCTATCCCTTCATATGTATACTATGTGAATATAAATATACATATTGAGCTGGAACAAACTGATATAAATTGTAGAAGAGTAAATTTTTTGATAATTTCATGTCTTTATAGTACAAATATGGAAGGTCTCTGAAGAGTTGAAAATATAATTTGGGAATCATAAGAAAAATGACTCCAGAAGTACTATAATATTTAAAATAATCATTAAAAAGATTTTTAATAAAGCTTTCTTCCACCTAGGTCTGGCTTTAGGCCAAAGAGTACAAAAGGACATTTATTTGAGCTCTCTTAACTACTATTCCATTTAGCATATTCTCTTACTGTGCTGTTTATCTTTGTTAGAATCTGTTCACTAGATGACAAGTTCTAAAAGGCAGAGATTGTGTTAAGTGCTATATTCCCAATACCAGCATATTATAGGAGGTCAATAAATGCTTGATGAATAAAACAAACAAAAGAATTATATAGGAGAGGCGGGTAGATTTGAGGTTTTAAGACCCTTCAAAAGCTCATAAAACCCTTAGACTCAACATGTCCAAAACTGTACTCACTTTAAAAAATAGATATATTCTTATTGATTTCAGAGAGGAATGGAGAAGAATGGAGAGAGAGAAACATCAGTGATGAGAGAGAATCATTGAGCAGCTGCCTCCTGAACACCCCCCTTACTTGGGATTGAGCCCAAAACCCAGGTATGTGCTCTGACCAGGAATCGAACTGCCAGCCTTTCAGTGCACAGGATGACACACAATCAACTGAGGCATACTGGCCAAGTGACCATACTGATCACTCATTATTCTTAAAGTGATATTTTCTCTCCACCATTATGTGTAAGATTGTGGATCTGCTATTTATAGGCTCTGACCTACCCTGGCTAAGGGGAAGATGTATGACTCAGTCTGGGTCCCTAGATCCTCGTCTAAGGATTAGAACATATGAGTGAAATGACGCAAGGAAGAACAATAAATGCTAGAAGCTCCTTCACTCAGCTCCGGAGCTCTGACAGATGGTCAGCAAATCCTTGCTGTCTGGACCTCTGGATCCCTGGACCTGCTCTGACTCCTGTCTTTTCTGAGTCTGTCTTTGATAGATCTTTCTAATATGGTCCCATTTTGCTTGACTTGGCCAAAGTCAGATTTTGTGCTTGCAACCAAATAACCCAAATCTAATAATTCTGTCTCCCTCTACAATACTGTTTCTGGAAGCTTCCAGATCCCCCAGCCTGACCAAGAGCCCTCTGTCTTTTGCTCCCAAAGACTTCAACTGGATGACAGAAATCTGACTGAGAAGAGTTTGGCCTGGGTTGGATTGAAACTTTTTGTTTCACAGCTAGCAGGCTGTGAATACCTTTATAGCCCTGATGCCTAGCACTGCCTCTGCTTTATAATTGGCACTGGAAAGTGATCTTTGCATTCCTTAGTTAAAAATAAATAGAAAATAAAATAAAGAAAGCATTTCATAGAATCAAGGAAACTGATGTTTACTTCTTCACCATTTTTTAAATTAAATCTTTATTATTCAGATTATTATATTTGTTCCTCTTTTTCCCCTCTATAGCTCCTCTCCACCCAGCTCCCACCCTTCCTTCTACCCTTACCTCCCTCCCGTTGACCTCATCCATAGGTGTATGATTTTTGTCCAGTCTCTCCCTGCACACCCCTCACCCCTTTCCCCTTGATAATTATCAGTCCACTCCCTTTTTGTGCTCCTGATTCTAGTATATTCACCAATTTATTCTGTTGATCAAATTTTTAATTCACTTAATTTTTAGATTCACTTGTTGATAGATATGTATTTGTTGTTCATAATTTTTTATCTTTTACCTTCTTCTTCCTCTTCTTAAAGAGTACCTTTCAGCATTTCATATAATACTGGTTTAGAGGTGATGAACTCCTTTAGCTTTTTCTTATCTGTGAAGCTCTTTATCTGCCCTTCAATTCTGAATGATAGCTTTGCTGGATAGAGTACTCTTGGTTATAGGTTCTTGCTATTCATCACGTTGAATATTTCTTGCCACTCCCGTCTGGCCTGCATCGTTTCTGTTGAGAAATCAGCGGATAGTCGTATGGGTGCTCCCTTGTAGGTTTTTCTCTTGCTGCTTTTAATATTCTCTCTTTGTCTTTTGCTCTTGGTATTTTAATTATAATGTGTCTTGGTGTAGTCCTCTTTGGATTCCATTAGTTTGGGGTTCTGTGTGCTTCCTAGACTTGTAAGTCTATTTCTTTTACCAGATGTGGGAAGTTTTTAGTCATTATTTCTTTACATAGGTTTTCAGTATCTTGGTCTTTCTCTTCTTCTTCTGGTACCCCCACAATTCTGATGTTGGTACACTTGAAGCTGTCCCAGAGACTCCTTACATTATCTTCACGTTTTTTGGATTCTTTTTTTCTTCTTGCTTTTCCAGTTGAGTGTTTTCTGATTCTTTATATTTCAAATTTTTGACTTGATTCTTGCCTTCCTCTAGTCTGCTGTTAGGTCTCTGTATATTTTTTATTTCAGTCAGTGTATGTTTAATTTCTAGTTGGTCCTTTTTCATCTCTAGTTGGTCCTTTTCCATCTCTAGTTAGTCCTTTTCCATCTCTAGTTGGTCCTTTTTCATCTCCTCTTGGGTCTCGGTACATTTATCCATCTTTTCTAGGATATTCTTGAAAAACCTTATAACAGCAGTTTTGAACCCTATATCCAGTCATTTGTTTCCCTCCATTTCTTTTGTTTGTGATCTCTTCCTTTGTCTCTGCATTTTCACTATGCTAGGAGAACTTCTGTGTTGGATTCAGCCTTATACAAGACTTGCAAAACTGCAAAAGCCTCTCTGTTGAGCTTGGGATGGGTGGAGTCTCAGGGCTTAAGGGACCACCTTGCCTTCCAGTCGGCCCCGCCTTCCATGGTCCTTGGGTCTCACGTGACTGGGTATCGCTGGAGTGGTCCCTGTGCTTGCACGCGCTCTCTCTCACAGTGCCTCTAGACCTCTGCTTTTCTGGCTTCCCTGCGCTCTGGAACCATATGAGTCTGGGTCCACAGGTTTTGTCCAAAACTGGGGTTTAGTGGAGTTAGAAGTGGCGCAGTTAGAAGGCTCTGTCTCCAGCCCACTCATGAAAGCCAGCAGCAGCACAATCAGCAGTCAGTCTTCCGCGCGCAGTGCTGTGCATGCCACCAGACTTCTGCCCTTTTGCAACTCCCCTAAATTTTCATGCACTACTCCCTTTTCACAGCCCAAACTCCCCCCGTATGAGTTTCGGCTGAACCTGGGGTTTAGTGTCATAGGATAAGGGGTTCAATGCAGTTGAGAGACTCCGTCTCCCTCCTGCTAGAGAATGCCAGCCAGATACTCTGGCAGCCTCTCTCTCCATGCGCACGTCTCCGTACCTCAGCTTTTTGCAGCTCTTCTAGGTCTCCATGAACCCCTCTCTTTCCTTCTAGTTGTAGAATTTCCCCTCAGCCAGCTTTCCTGTGGCTCTGGATGATGTCCATTCTGTCTTTTAGTTGCAGTTTTGAAATTGTTGTGCGAGGCATCAGTGTAGGTGTTTACCTATGCCGCCATATTGGATTCTCTCTCACTTCTTCACCATTTTAATGAACATCTTAAAAACATATACCTTCTCTTCATTAAACAATGTAAAGTGAACAAATTTAACTATTTCTTGATGACTCTGTGAGCACCTAAGGTTGTTCTGTGCTGGTGTGTGATATGGCTCTCAGGATCTTTTCAAGTGTCTTCCCTTCTGCACCAAATGGTCTAAGAGCTGTTTTGTAGTTGGTTTGTCTATAGCTTCTCTCCCATCACCATTGTTACTTTTCAATATTTCTTTGATGCATTTATTAGGCAACAAACTTTTATGGAAAGCATGTCGTGTGCCAGGCACTGGGTTAGGTATTAGAAATACAAAAATGTATGGCCACAGTTGTATTACCAAGAAAATCATAGTCTGGAGTTGGGGAGAGGGGATGTCAGACAACTGATCAGAAACCCAATATAGAGGTAGATGTATGTGTGGGTGCTGGGTGTTGGGTGCTGGGTGTTGGGTAGGGGGCAGATAAAGTTTTCTTGAGCTGAGCCTTGATGGAAAATTGGAGTTACCCAGATGAAGAACTTTTTGAATGTGCATCAGACATCTCTATTAGGAAATGCCTAGCACCTTTCTTTCCTTTGGGAATGGCTGCTCTTTTTCTCTATTCCATAGTTCTCTTGGGAGTTGCCATGTTTATGGAGTCCTCTTCCTTGTTTCTCAGACAATCTGTGTTATGGGTTGGTTGTTTGGAGCCCCAACCCCTGACCACAGTAATTGGTCAGTGGGTGTACTGCCACACTGAGTCTCTGACAGTCCTCCCCTGAATTGTTTTGAATTGTCAGTGAAACATACCATCATAGGTAACAGCAGCAAGTAATTGACCTACATGTTTCTGGCCCCATGGGAAAAACTTCCAGCAGGGAGATAGCAGGTTACTGAATGGAGACACAGATATTGATGAAGCGTCCTGGGGGTATCCAAACTCTAACTCCAAATGTTACTGACACCCAAATACACTCCCATTTTCTTTATAGCTAGCTGGTCAACTCTTCCTTGAATTAAGTGATACATTTAGTACTTGCCAATAAATTTTAAATTAGTTAGCAAACTAGAGGCCTGGTGCATTGGATTCATGAACTGGTTGAGGGCATGGCCTATGGAGATAGGACCGCTTCAGGAACACAGCTCATTCTAGTCAGCTGAGTGGTGCTCCCACTGTGGGAGCACACTGACCACTAGGGGAAGCTCCTGTATTGAGCATTTCCCCCCTGATGGTCAGATCGCATCATAGCGACTAGTCAACTGTTCATTCTGGTCCTTCTGCCATTTGGTTGCTGGACTTTTATTACATAGGATACTCTAAAAAATAACACAATTCCTCAGTAATAGCTTAAATTCTTCTCAGTCAGATTTCTGTCATCCACAACAAAAAAGTCCTACAAAGGCAGTGTCCTAACCTCTGGGGCACCAGGTGTCAATGAGAGCTGGAAGACAATATAGTGGTGGCTCAAGGCAATTCCCTAACTTGATATCTTTTTACTGTTTTATAAACTTTACCTTTGATATGCCTGTATCCATTGCTAAAGGGTAATATGTAGTCAAGTAAATAAAAAGTGGACCTGCCAGATATCAGTGTGCTCTCACAAAAGAGACACCTCCTGGACCCCAATGCCTTTTAAATTCACATTTCTTGTATAGCATTTTCATTTGTGCATCAGCCCGTCCTTCAGATTTTGAACCCTGCCGTGCAGGTCATGGCAAGGTTTAAAAAATTAGATTTCTTCTGTGCATGCCCTTACCCATAATGCATACAGAAAAACCCATGGTGTGTGTGTGTGTGTGTGTGTGTGTGTGTGTGTGTGTGTGTATGTGTGTGTATATTTGTGTGTGAAAACTGCAATACAAATTCTATTGTAATTAGTCCAGGGTTGCAATAAGGTCTAGTGAAGTATTGAAGTTAAAGCTTCTGCCATGAATGTGCTGGTTCTGAATATACCTGGTGGTGGTCTGCTGTCTGCTGTCTGCTGAAAGTCTATGCTGGTTGAACCCCTGTCAGAACCATAGGGCAGGCACCACTGCAGCTGCTCTTGTCTAACTTCCTAATGCCTGGAGGACTTTGACTCTCAAAGTTGGAGTTCAGCCCTGAGTTGCTGATAAAGTTCACCAAATGTATTGACTTCAATCCTTGTGGTGGGAACAAAGTTCAGAATTTTTCAACTAGTGGCCCAGTGCACGGATTTGTGCATATTGAAAGAAAATTAATTAGAAGAAATATTTTAATATCACTATTCACCCTTTCTCCATAATAGAAATGTCAACCAAATTCCCAATCAACAATGATAGATTGAAACACATGTGTGCCATTGGCACTAGTGAGAGCTTTATATGTATCATGCATGTGCGAGTCAACTTAGCCTTTTATATATATAGGTAAACTTGCTTACTTAGACCTGCTTTTTGATGTAGCTAAACTTTTTCCAGCCCAGTGAAGCAGCCCCCATCAACTTCTCTTTTAGTAATTGTCAGCAACATAGCAGTAAATATCAACAGGAAGCAGATTATTATTGTAGATCATGCAGGGAAAACAAAGGGTAAAATATTTAACTACAGCAGTGTTTGTCTATATTCTGCACAATGAGAAAACCTGAAGTCATTTTCAAGGTCCACCATTTCTTACCTCTCTTCAGTTGGGTCAAGTTTCTAAGTTTTTTATATCTCCATTTTCTGGCTAATAAAAAGAAAATAGAATTCCACCGAGTCTCCTATCTACCTGCCCCAGGACTTCTGTGAGGATCAAATGAGATGAGGCATGGAAAAACACTTCATAGACATTTGGTTTAAGTGTGAAATGTTTGCACCCAGTTGTGTTCCTGGGCTGAAGAAACTTGCAAGGAGGCTAGTTGTTGCTAGAGAGAGGAAGCTGAGTGTTGCTACATGATGTCATTACCTGGCATCCACAGTGACCATTTCTGGGCTGGGCTGGGCTGGGCTGTGGGCTGCATTTTGCGCCATGGGGTCTCGGCAGTGTTGACTGTAATTTGGTGGGCTGTCACTCTGGGGTGGTGGCGTGGACTGTGTCCCACTTGGGGAAAGCCAAGTATTGCTTTTGGGCACCAGGTCTATGGTGCCAGTGCATGTCATGGCAGCTCTTGTGTTGAGCATCTGCCCACTGGTGGTCAGTGCATGTCATAGCGACCAGTTGAACAGTTGGAAACTTAGCATATTAGCCTTTTATACATATAGACTAGAGGCCTGGTGCATAAAAATTCATGTTCTGGACGGGGGGTCCCTCTGCCCGGCATGCCCTCTCTCACATTCTGGAGCACTCAGGAGCTGGAGGTGACCCGACAATCAGGGGAAGGTGATGCCCCCATCACAACTCTGCTACTGAAGCCTCTGGTAACCCTGGTTACCTGAGCCTTGGGCAGCCCTGGGCAGCTGGGCAGCCACATCCAAGGCTTGCCTATGCCTCGGGCCAGACCTAGGTGGCTGGGGAGCTGAGGGTGGGTCCAGCCGCACTACTCGCCTGCCAACTCCCAAGCGGGGCTGAAAGTACTGAAAGACTCCGGTGGGGCTGAGGGGACTGGGTGCCATCATCTTGTGGCTATGGGCGCCACCATCTTTGTGACAGTATGATGGTCAATTTGCATATTCCCTCTTTATTAGATAGAATACCAGCATTACCCTTGAACTTTGGTCTCTCATTCCAAACCTCTTAGAGTCACTAAAAGTGCAGGAAAGAGCAGATTTTTCGAGACACTTCCATTTCAAAGCACAGATGTCCAGTGCTCACATTCACCTAGACTGAAGTATGCTCCTGGGAGAGTTTTGTTCCTTTTCAGGTTCTTATTGTGAAACATAGGAAGTTTCTTACTGTTTGAAAAAGTTTTATGGAAAGGCGCCTTAATGGAGAAAGTGAGGAATAACAGAGTCGTAGACCCAATATCATGCCCTCTATCTTCTCAGCAAGTGCTCACCTGCTGAAAGAAATTTGGAGGTAAGGTCAGAGGGAAGATATTTCTATGAAGTAGCTTTAAATGTAGAGTCATTTCTCACTTCTCTGAGGAGAAAGAAGCCCGAGGGGAACATGGAAATCTCTGTGGTCTCAATAGCCTTCAGCTTGCTGAGCAGTGAAATGGTTGAATTGGAGGAAGGCTGCAGCCAGAGGAACAGGAGGGAAGCTTGGGGAATTCTCAAACAGAATCAGCTCCTAAATTAATAAAACTTTGGGGCTAAGATAATGTGGATGAAAGGGACCACATTGCTAACCTGACCAGCTTAGGGAAGGGTAGGTCTGCATGGTGGCCTGGAAAACTCAGAGGCTTAAAGTAACCACAGAGGGTGGTTTGAAATTAAAAATTTTTTAAAAGATGTATTTTTTATTGATTTCAGAGAGGAAGGGAGGAGAGAGAAATAGAAACATCAATTGATCAAATGAGAGAGAATCATTGATTAGGGATTGAGCATATGCCCTGACCAGGAATTGAACTGTGGCCTCCTGGCTCATAGGTCAGCGCTCAGCCACTGAGCCACCACAGTCAGGCTAAAACAT
>JAAGEH010000392.1:22753386-22794726 GCA_011751065.1 Lasiurus cinereus | reverse complement strand
ATATATTTGATGTTTTTTTCCATGTTAAAATTTCAAGGCTTTAACAGAGATGATTCTTGGAAAGCTTCATGGGCCCAGAGTAATACAAGAAAATTGTTCTCTCTTCTTAAAGGAAATCTTAAATTTAACCGACCTAATATACTTGAAATTGCATGGAAAGCCTTATCAAATAAAAATTAATAACTATATTTTAAATGTTATGAAGGTTTTGGTCTCTAAGAAGGGCAAAATGAAGTAACTAACTATTTCTTAAAATTCCAACAGCAGAATTTAAAATAACAAAAAGCCTATAGCCATGTGTATTCTTAAGCTAGAAGTGGGGCAACATTTGTGGCTTGTGAATCAGACACAAACATTTAATAAATTTGCTTTGCTTTTTAAATGAAGATACCCACTTTAATTACTTAAATCAAGGTTTTCAGCTAAATGAAAAGCCAGTGTCTTTGTAAGCAATTTTATTAAGTATTCTAATAAAGTAACTAAGACCTTGTCTATACAAAAAGAAATTGATAGCCAGTTTGAAATTGAATTGCCATGAACTAGAACAAAGAATATCCTTACATAATGTTATTCTACAATGTCATTATAATTTTTTTATAAATATCCCAAACAAATTTATAATCTAATTCTTTGAATGTTTGGTAGCAATTTTAAAAAGATCATGAAAGGAATTAAGGCAGTGAGAAAGCACTTGAGCATTCTACATTGGTTTTCTTGCCCTTTTTGCCAAGAGGGACCCTCCCACAGCTGTTGCCTGAGCTTTCTGTCCATGCTGAGGTTGAAGCCTCGTGTTGGCTGGTACCATGAATCTGTCTCTCACCCAGTGGTGTGAGCTGGGCCCTTCCTGGAGAAGAAACCTGAGTTTCCCAAGATATGTGATTAGTGCCAGGACCCCTCCAGCAGGCGAGGGGATCCCAAGGCAGGTACTGGGCATGGAGGCCATGAGGGCATCGGCTACCAAAGAGATGGAACTAAACCTCACATTACCCTGCTTGGCCCCGGAGGATGGCTGGTTAGCCAGAGACAGGTAAGATTCCTCAGGGAAGGAACAACCTAAGACAGGCACAGTCGCAGAGGGGTCATCAGGAGAAAACTTGGGGCTCAACAGAGGTGAGGCACAACCCCCCCCCCAAACATTGCAGGGGCTTGAACCTTCGCCCCTTCGGAGGGAGGTCTCCTGCCCCATGGCTGCTTCACTTCCCATGTCCAGCTCAGTTGGGGACCTAGGTGACAGACAAAGATTTGGTGCAGCTCAGATTGGGACCCAGCAACAGACAGAGACTTGGCTGACAGCTGCTCTATATTGTAAATCCAGCCTAACATCAGGAATGCTCGGGGCCTACTCAAGAATGCAAATAATTCTTTCCACTAATATTTACAGGATAAAACTAAGATTGTTGTTAAAATATTAAATTTGACAATAAAATAGTAGTCAAGTTTTCAAATTAATTTAAATTGGCTAATTGAAATAAGTGAATATTTAAGAAAATTTAATTGTACTGGAAAAAAGTTGTTCCTAAAGTATTAAATAAAATTTCTATTGGTAGTTCATCACATGGTAAAATTGCTTAACATGCCACAAACCTAAAGCAGTCATTATTTTTGTGCAAAAAAAATTAAATTTTAAAGTCATTAATACTGCATTATAAAAATTTTCCAAAAGCCTCCTAATAATTAAATCCAAAACAGGGGGGATAGTACAGTAATATTATGTAAGGAAAAGTATCCTGTAAGCAAATTACATCTAGAAAATTTTTCTTTTTACTTAACAGCAAGACACCCATGAAAAACATACATAGTATCAAAATAAGCCAAAGGAAAATTATTTGGGCAAAAAATAAAAAGGATCCCAAGTCAAATTTATAGAAAAAATTCCTTTAGTAACTTTTGGTGGAGAATATGTTTGTATATTTTCAGAAAAACAAGACCATGTGAATTCCTACAACAGAAAATGCTCCAGCTATGAAGACAAGAGGAGAAATGGTCCAGAGATGGAAGATGCTGACGATGCCTTGCCATACTAGCAGTCAGCAACTGTGCATCAATGCATGTTGCCCAGGACCAAACCAGAGAGGGTCGGACCTGCATTGCCACCATTTGTCCACCATCAAGAACTGAAATATCATTGCTAACATGTACACTCAAAAAACTCATGTTGAACATTTCAATTGGGACTCAAAGGACTGTTGGCCCAGAATGAAACTTACTACAGACTTATTCATTTATCTCTTAGCATAGCCATTGTTGCTTGTCTTATTTTTTGTTCTTATATGTTTATTTCTAGTCTGCAGATGCAAGATTTTTTAGAGGAAAGAAAATGAAGGAGATGCCGGAAACCAAACATTGTCTCACTAATAGAAAGATGTGAACAGGAGACCAGAAGGTTGGTCAACCTTAATTGCTCTGAAAGGTCAGATCTGATCACTCACTGTTTAGTTGAAACATTGTTAGCTGAAGCAGCCTCCACCTGTTTGTTTCATGTTAATTTCTGTTCTTGTAATTTCCTGCCTAAAAGCTATGGGTGTGTCCCAAAGTCTTAATAAAAGGGAGAAAAAGGCCAGAGCAAGAGGTAGTCCTTTCCACTAGAGGAAGGCTCCTGCCTGGCCCCCCAATATTGCCAAATTAATACTTTTCTAGTCTCTCTTTTCATTTGCGTGAGGCCTCCTCCAGAACCCAAACCCTGAACGGGAACCCTGAACCACGCGGGACATGGAAAGAGGTTCCCACATGTCTGTATGGGCTTAGCTCATGCAAAACTGAGACTATACAATGAAATGGCAGGTAGAGGGTGGTAGCAAAGTAGGAATGAGATATAAGGTCAGAGGTGGGACGCTTCAGCTGATGAGCCTTACATCCCTGCTCAGTACACAACCACTGTGCCTCCCCAGGGTTTGTCTGTTAAGAACAGCAGGCTGAAAGGGTTATTGTGCAGCATTCCTCAGACTAGAATTAAATTAGAGAGTCTGGAAAAGGGGGCTTTGTCCTTATTCACCCCTTGGTGACTGCCAGCCTGGTCAACCCAGAGGCCTGTGGCACTGCCACAGATCATGTGGGAGATGTTATCGAGGGACCAGAGCTCATATCTTCTGAGCAAGAGGCTGAGATAGTAACTGTGGGGACCCTGGATCCCCAAATCCTTGGACCAGTAGCCAACTCAGGCTTTTAGGAGAGTTACAAAGTGAGGAGTGGACACCCAAGCAAAATCTCTGTTTATGACTATGGGTTTGAGCCCTGGCTGGGTGAGGAGCCCTGGCCCTGGATCTGTGGGCCTAATAGATAATTTGAGAATCTCAGTCAACAACTCAGCAAATTGGGTTTTGGTGAGTCAGCCCTTTAGTGAATTGGCCGTTTGGTGAATTAGTTTTTGAAGAATTGAGTTTTGGAGAAATGCATGGGACCTTCAAGGGCTTGTCTCACAGCCTTAGACACAGGTTGGAAAGTCTAAACAGAAAGAAGCTCTGTTTAGCTTCTTGGTTGAGGTGGCGCTTAAAAGGGCTATGTTGCAAGTGGCAGAATTTCCCTGAGTTTCTGTGGCCCAGAGCTGGGCTCATGAAGGAGCTAGAATATAGAAGGTGGAGGGCAGTGGCAAAGTGTGCATCAAAGAAGTGCCTCAGGGAATGACATGAAGGGAGGAGTTGAGAACAAGAAGAGAAGCAAGGACTACTTTGAACTGCTAGTGAGTGTGAGAGATCAAACCAGAACCTACTGTGGCTTTCTCCTTTTCTCTTCTGTAAAATAATGGGGGTGGGTTTAAATATCTTTACATTCTCTTTTTTGTTTAAATATCTTTATTAAAGTATAATTGACTGTTTTAACCAAATTACATTGAGTGAGGTTATGGGGAAACAAGAGGCAAATCAAGGAAAAGAAATCAGAAATAATTTTACTATTTTGTTATTCTCACAGCTCCCTAAGAACACAGAGTCACACAGGGAACCATTAGGGTGGTCAGAAGTCAGAGGGAGAGGAGCAAGAGCACTTCATTGTGCTTTCTATAGGAGGGAATTTATTGTATTGTATTGTTTTTTTAATTTTAATAAATCTTTATTGTTCAGATTATTACAATTGTTCCTCTTCCCCCTCCCCCCATATCTCCCCTCCACCTGGCTCCCACTCTACCCACTGCCCTTACCTCTTTCACTCTTGTCCTCATCCATAAGTGTATGATTTTTGTCCAGTCTCTCCCTGCACCACCCCTCACCTCTTTCCCCCTGAGAATTATCAGTCCACTCCCTTTCTATGCCCCTAATTCTATTATATTCACCAGTTTATTCTGATCATCAGATTTTCAATTCACTTGATTTTTAGATTCACTTGTTGATAGTTATGTAGTTGTTGTTCATAATTTTTTACTTTTACCATTTTCTTCTTCTTCCTCTTCTTAAAGAATACCTTTCAGCATTGCATATAATACTGCTTTGGTGTTGATAAACTTCTTTAGTTTTTTCTTACCTGTGAAGCTCTTTATCTGCCCTTCAATTCTGAATGATAGCTTTGCTGGGTAGAGTAATCTTGGTTGTAGTATTTGTTATTCATCACTTTGAATATTTCTTGCCACTTCGTCTGGCCTACATAGTTTCTGTTGAGAAATCAGCTGACAATCATATGGGTGCTCCCTTGTAGGTAATGAACTGTTTTTCTCTTGCTGCTTTTAATATTCTCTCTTTGTCTTTTGCTCTTGGTATTTTAATTATGATGTGTCTTGGTGTGGTCCTCTTTGGATTCCTTTTATATGGGGTTTTGTGCACTTCCTGGACTTACAAGTCTATTTCTTTCTCCAGGTGGGGGAAGTTTTCTGTCATTATTTCTTCAAATAGGTTTTCAGTATCTTACTCTCTCTCTTCTTCTGGCACCCCCATAATTCTGATGTTGGTGTGCTTGAAGTTGTCCCAGAGACTCCTTACACTATCTTCACATTTAAAAAAATTTTTTTTTCTTTTTGCTTTTCCAGGGGAGTGTTTTTTGCTTCTTTGTATTTCAAATCTTTGACTTGATTCTTGCATTCCTCTAGTCTGCTGTTAGGTTTCTGTATAATACTTTTTATTTCAGTCAGTGTATGTTTAATTTCTAGTTGGTCTTTTTTCATCTCCTCTTGGATCTTGCTAAATTTATTCATTTTTTTCTAGGAAATTCTTAGAAAACCTTATAACCGTGGTTTTGAACTTTATATCCAGTCATTTGTTTTCCTCCATTTCTTTCATTTGTGATCTGTTCTTTTGTCTTCACATATTTTGCTGCTTCCTTGAGATGGTAGAGTAGCTTTGTGTGCTAGGTGTCCTATGTGGCCCACAGTAGCTCTGCCTCTCTAGTTACCTGAGGTGGACACTCTTGGTACACCCCTTTGTGAACTGTGTGTACAATCTTGTTGTAGTTAATTCTTGATTGTTGTTGGTATCACTGAAGGGAATTGACCTCCAAGCCAATTGATTGAGGATCAGCTGTATCTGTGCATGCGCTCTCGCCCCCAGACCACTGTGTTTCGAGCAAATGCACGAGCCTCCAGACCTCTGCCTTTCCAGTTCCCCTGAGTTTCTGTGTGCTCCAGAGATCTGTATGAGTCTGGGTCCCCAGGGTCTCACCTGAAACTGGGGTTCAGTGTAGTTGGCTCTGGATTTCAGTGCTGTTGTGAGGTTCTGTTTTCCTCCCACTCAGCTTTTTACAGCTCCTCTAAGTCTTCGTGAGGCCCTCTCTTTACTTCTAGTTGTAGAATATTCAATTAGCCAGCTTTCCTGTGGTTCTGGATGGTGTCTGTTTTGTCTTTTAGCTGTAGTTTATTGTATTGTATTGTACTAGAGGCCCAGTGCATGAATTCATGCACCCTGAAAGAAACTGTGGGCTATGAGGCTAGAATGAGCATGGCTGGGGGGTGGGGGGAAGGAAGGGTCTTGGGCCCTCCTCCACACATTCACCCAGCCCCTCTCACTATGGCCCCTGGTCCCCTGTCTGAAGGCAGCCCTGTTCCCACTGCTGCCATTCCCATGCACTGATGGTGCTGGCCCCGCTCGCACCTGCTGATGGTGCAGAGTGATTGGGGTCAGCACCAGCAGCTAGTGCATGCAGGGCCAGCACTGTCAATGGGTGCAAGTGGCAGCTGCTGTCCCAATCACCCTTCAGGAGCAGGGGGAGGTGGAGAAGCCCTGAGGGGCAATTTGGGCTAGCAGCCACTGCTCGCACCCACTGACAACACCGAGTTATTGGAGCCAGCACCAGGCACTGGCAGCAGTTGTGGATGGAACTGTGGTGCATGGGAGCAAATAATTTTCAGTAGCCACCAGAGGCTCATTCCAATAACAGTGACCAGTGCCCCGCTTGGTCTGGCACCCCTGCTCATCTGCTTCACCATCCCACTTCAGCCGGCATCCGCATGTTCCGCGAGCACCCCTGGGTAGTCAGCACATGTCATAGTGACCAGTTGTTCAGTTGTTTGGTTGTTATACTGTTCGGTCTACTTGCTTATTAGGGTTTTATATATATACATTATATTATACTAGAGGCCTAGCACATGATTAAATTGTGTATATAGGGTCCCTAGACCTAGCCTTCTGCAATCAGGGCCATTTTCTGCCCATTCACCAGTCCCCAGGCCAAATGCTGCCTCTACCATTGGACTATCAGGCAATTGGGATCATCAGCTCTCCCTGGCTGCTCTGGGGCTCAGGCCTGTGGGAAAATGGATGCCAGAGACTTAACCTCCATGCATGTGCACTGGGCCAGCAACTTATGTAACGTGTTGCCCACTTGAGGTTGCTCAAATGGGCGCTGCCACTGCTGCTGCCACTGCTGCTAGGGCTTGAGGTGCTGATAGAGGCTGTGGTGTGTACCTGCGACCTACCTGGCATGAGCGGCCCTATGTGGGCAGTGTGTTCCATCAGCGGCTGGCCTGGCGCATGCATACGGAGGTAAAGTTGCTGACGACTGCTTTCCCACAGGCCTGAGCTCCTGAGCAGCTGGGAATGAACTGGTGATCCCAAAGACCTGACAGCCAGCCCAGTCCTCCTGCCACTCATCCCAATTCCCCCATTCACCGTCATGATCCATCGGAGCCTGTGGGCAGGGGGAGGGGGCCAAGAGGTCAACAGTTCAGCCCATGGCCAGCCGCCAGTTCCCAGTCCAGCCCTGCTCCTGCTCACAAGTTGGGGATGAGGGACTGAGAAGTGGTCAATGCTACCTCATGGAGACTGTTCATTTGGTTGTTTTGGTTGTGATGCCTCTTGGCCTTTATTATTATGATTAGAGGCCCGGAAAATGAAATTTGTGCACAGGGTTAGGGGTGTCCTTCAGCCCAGCCTGCTCCCTCTCCAATCTTGGATCCCTTAAGGGATGTCCGACTGCTTTTTCTTGTCTGGGAAGCTCATTATCTCTACTGCAGTTTTAAATGATAACATTGATGGGTAGAGAGGTTTTGGTTGTAGGTCCATGCTTTTCATCACTTTAAATATTTTGTGCAAACCTGTTTTTCAGAGTTTCTGTTGAGAAATCTGTTTTATGGAACTGTTTTATGGGAGCTCCCTTGCAGGTAACTGTCTCTTGCTGCTTTTAAGATTCTTTCTTTGTCTGTAATCTTTGTCATTTTAATTGTGTTTTAGTTTGGTCCCTTTGGGTTCTTCTTACTTGGAACTCTCTGCACTTCTTAGACTTCTATGTCTATTTGGTTCTCCAGATTAGGGGAAATTTCAGGCAATACTTATTTAATTTTGTGAATCCTCATCTGAGCATATTTTTCCATTGATTTTTAGAGAGAGTGCAAGATAGAGGGAAAGAGAGAGAGAAACATCCATGTAAAAGAAACACATCGATTTCTTGTCTCCGGCATGAGCCCTGACCAGGGCCTGGGCCAGAGAGGAGCATGCAAACAAGGTATGTGCCCTTTATTAGAAATGAACCTGGTAGCTTTTGGCCCAGAGGCCAACACTCTATCCACTGAGCCAGACTGGTAAGGGCCAGGAAATATTTATTCAAATAGGTTCAGAGTTCCTTGCTCTTTTCTTTTTCTGGTACCCCTATGATGTGCTTGATGGTGTCCCAGAGATCCATGAAATTTTTCTTATTTATTTATTTATTTATTTATTTATTTATTTATTTATTTATTTACTTGTTTACTTGTTTACCTGTTTACTTGTTTATTTACTTACATACTTACTTAATTTGGTGCTCTGATTGGGTGTTTTTTGCTAATTTGTCTTTTATTTATTTATTTCTTAATCCTCACCCAAGGACATTTTTTCATTGATTTTTAGAAAGAGACAGGGAGAGAGAAAAGGAGAGACACAGAGAAAGAAACATCAATATGAGAGAGACATATGGACTGATATCCTCCTGCAGGTGTCCTGACCAAGGCCAGGGATTAAGCCTGCAACTGAGGTACATGTTCTTGACCAGAACTGAACCTAGGACACTATATCCACTGGGCAAAACCAGCTAGGGTACTATCTTGTCTTTTAAATCACTGATTTGACCCTCTGCTTCATCTAATCTGTTGTTGATTTATTCCAGTGTATTCTTTACTTCAGTTATTGTATTTTTTATTTCTGACTGGTCCTTTTTATGTTTTCTATTTCTTTTAAAAAAATCTTTACCTGAGAATATTTTTATTGATTTTAGAGATAAATAGATAGAGAAACATCAATGTGAGAAAGAAGCACTGGATGGTTGCCTCCCATAAATGCCCCAACCCAAGACCAAACCCCAAACCTAAGTATATGAACTGACCTGGAATTGAGCCCACAAACTTTTTTTTTTATTATTATTACATATAGTAGTACATATATCTCCTTTTTTCCCCATTGACCTTCCCTCAGACTCCCCTAACTCCTATCACATTCTCTCATCCCACCCCACCCAAGTGTCTTGTGTCCATTGGTTGTGCTTATATGCATGCATACAAGTCCTTTGGTTGATTTCTTCCCGTCCACCTCCACCCCAACACTCCCTAGCCTCCCCCCTGTAATTTGACAGTCTGTTCAGTGCTTTACTGACACTGTATATATCTTTGTTCATCAGGTTACAATGTTTTTTATTATCCATAAAAGAGTGAGATCATGTGGTATATTTCTTTCATTGCCTGGCTTATTTCACTTAACATAATGCTCTCCAGGTCCATCCATGCTGCTGCAAATGGTAAAAATTCCTTCTTTTTATAGCAGTGTAGTATTCTATTGTGTAGATCTACCATAGTTTTCTAATCCACTCATCTGCTGATGGGCATTTAGGCTGTTTCCAAATCTTAGCTATGGTGAATTGTGCTGCTATGAACACAGAGGTGCATATATCCTTTCTGATTGATATTCCTAGCTTCTTGGGATATATTCCTAGAAGTAGGATCATTGGGTCAAATGGGAGTTCCACTTTTAGTTTTTTGAGGAAACTCCAACTGTTCTCTGCAGTGGCTGCACCAGTGTGCATTCCCACCAGCAGTGCATGAGGATTCCTTTCTCTCCACATCCTCACCAGCACTTGTCATTTGTGGATTTGTTGATGATTACCATTCTGAGAGGTGTGAAATGGTACCGCATTGTCTTTTTGATTTGCATCTCTCGGATAATTAGTGACTTTGAGCATGTTTTCATATGTCTCTTGGCCTTCCTTCTGTCTTCTTTCAAAAAGATTCTATTTAGGTCCATTGCCCATTTTTTTAAATTAAATCATTTATATTCCTTTTATTAAGTTGTATAAGTTCCCTGTAGATGTTGGAGATTAAACCTTCATCAATGATAACATTTGCAAATATGTTCTCCCATGCAGTGGGCTTTCTTGTTGTTTTGTTGATGGTTTTGTTTGCTATACAAAAGCCTTTTATTTTGATATAGTCCCATTTGTTTATTTTCTATCTATCTATCCATCTATCTATCTATTTAATAAATATTTATTATTCAGATTATTACAGTTGTTCCTCTCCCCCCCCCATATTTCCCTTCTAACTGGTCCCACCCCATCCCACCCCATGCCCTTACCTCCCTAAATTGTCCTTATTCATAGATGTATGATTTCTGTCCAATCTCTCCCCGCATCCCCTTACCCTTTTCCCCCTGAGAATTGTCAATCCATTCCCTTTCTATGCCCCTGATTCTATTATGTTCACCAGTTTATTCTGCTCATCAGATTCTTTTATTCACTTGATTTTTAGATTCACTTGTTGATAGATATGTATTTGTTGTTCATAATTTTTATCTTTACCTTTTTCTTCTTCTTCCTCTTCTTAAAGAATACCTTTCACCATTTCATATAGTATTGGTTTGGTGTTGATAAACTCCTTTAGCTTTTTCTTATCTGTGAAGCTATTTATCTGCCCTTCAATTTTAAATGATAACTTTGCTGGGTAGACTAATGCTAGTTGTAGGTTCTTGCTACTCACCACTATGAATATTTCTTGCCACTCCCTTCTGGCTTGCATAATTTCTGTTGAGAAATCATATGGGTGCTCCCTTGTAGGTAATTAACTGTTTTTCTCTTGCTGCTTTTAATATTCTCTCTTTGTCTTTTGCTCTTGGCATTTTAATTATGATGTGTCTTGGTAAGGTCCTCTTTGGATTCCTTTTGTTTGGGGTTCTGTGCACTTCCTGGACTTGTAAGTCTATTTCTTCCAATAGGTGGGGGAAATTTTCAGTCATTATTTCTTCAAATATGTTTTCAGTATCTTGCTCTCTCTCTTCTTCTGGCCCCTCCATAAGTCTGATGTTGGTATGCTTGAAGTTGTCCCAAAAGCTCCTTACATTATCTTCACAATTTTGGATTCTTTTTTCTTTTCCAGTGGAGTGTTTTCTGTTTCTTTGTATTTCAAATCTTTGACTTGATTCTTGCACTCCTCAAGTCTGCTATTAGGTCTCCATATAATATTTTTTATTTTAGTCAATATATATTTAATTTCTAGTTGGTCCTTTTTCATCTCCTCTTGGGTCTCGCTAAATTTATCCATTTTTCTAGGAAATTCTTATAAAACCTTATATATCCAGTTATTTGTTTTCCTCCATTTCTTTTGTTTGTGATCTGTTTCTTTGTGTCCGCATTTTTGCTGCTTCCCTGAGTTGGTAGAGTAGCTTTGTGTGCTAGATATCCTGTATGGCTAAGTAGCTCTGCCTCCCCAGTTACTTGAAGTGGGCTCTCTTGGTGCACCCTTTTGTGGACTGTGTGTACATCCTTGTTGAGTTAAATTTTGATTGTTACTGGTATCAGTGGGGGGAATTGACCTCCAGGCCAATTGGTTGTGAGTACATCTGGAGAACTTCTGTGCTGGAGTCAACCTTATAATACAAGACTTAAAAATTGCAAAAGCCTCTGTGCTTGACTTGGATGGGGCGGAGTCTCAGGACTGAACAGCCTTGGCTTCCCATCAGCCCTGCCCTATGTGGCCCCTGAATCTCAGTGTCCCTTAGTAATCACTGCAGCCTTCTCTCTGTGCACTCGTGCTTGCGTCTCTCTCGACTTCTGCCTTTCGTGGCTTCCCCTGAGTTTCCATGTGCTCTGGGTCCCCAGGGTCTCGGCCAAAACTGGGGTTCAGTGCAGTTGGAAGTGGAGTTCATCACAGTTGGAAGGTTTAGTCTTCCTCCCGCTAGAGAAAGCCAGCGGCACAATCAGCACTCAGTCCTCTCTACGTGCATTGGCGTGTGTGCCTCCAGACTTCTGCTCTTTCCGTGCACTCCTCCCTTTTTTTTGACTGTCCAGACTCCCCCAAGTATTAGTCTTGCCCAGAACTGGGATTCATTGCAGTCAGAACTGGGGTTCAGTACAGACAGGAGTTTTTGTCTCCCTCCTGCTAGAGGAAGCCAGACAGGCATTCTGCTGCCCATACTCTCCACATGCCTGTCTCCATACTTCAACTTTTTGCAGCTCCTCCGAGTCTCCGTGAGCCCCTCAATTTCTTTCTAGTTGTAGAATTTTCACTCAGCCAGCTTTCCTGTGGTTATGGGTGATGTCAGTTTTGTCTTTTAGCTGTAGTTTTGAAATTGTTGTGCGAGGCAACAGTTTAGGTGTTCACCTATGCTGCCATCTTGGTTTCCTCTATTTATTTTCTCTTTAGTTTCTATTGCCCTAGGTGTGATATTGGTGATGAAATTGCCTCAACATAATATCTGATATTTCTCTGCCTGTGGATTCCTTTGGTATTTTTATGGTTTTCTGTCTTATGTTTAAGTCCTTTATTCATTTTGAGTTAATTTTTGTGTATGGTGTAAGTTGGTAGTCTAGTTTCATTTTTTAAAAATGTATCAGTTCTATTTTCCCAGCACCATTTATTGAAGAGACTGTCTTGACTCCATTTTATGTTCCTGCCTCCTTTCTCAAAAATTAATTGGGTATAGTGGTTTGGGTTGATATGTGGGTTATCTATTCTATTCCATTGGTCTCTATATCTGTTCTTGTGCCAGTACCAGGGTGTTTTGAGAACAATGGCTTTGTAATACAGTTTGAAATCTGGTATTGGGATCCCACCTACTTTGTTCTTCTTTCTCAGGATTGCAGTGGCTATTTCGGGACTTTTTTTCCCAGATGAATTTTTGGAGAGTTCTTTTTAGGTCTGCGAAATATGCTGTTGGTATATTAATGGGGACTGCATTGAATCTATAGATTGCTTTGGGTAGTATGGACATTTTAATGATGTTGATTCTAGCAATTCATGAACATGGTATGCTCTTCTATTTATTTACATCTTCTTCTATCTCTTTTTTTCAGTGTCCTGTAGTTTTCCGTGTATAGGTTTTTTACCTCCTTAGATAAGTATATTCCTAGGTATCTTAATTTTTTTGGTGCAGTAGTAAATGGGATTGCTTTTTTATTGTCTCTGTAAGGTCACTATTTGGTGTATAGAAATGCCATAGATTTCTTGACATTAATTTTATATTCTGCTACATTGCTGAATTCACTTATTAAATCCATTAGTTTTTTGATGGAGTCTTTTGGGTTTTTATGTACAGTATCATGTCATCTGCAAAGAAGGACAGCTTTTCTTCTTCTTTTCCAATTTGGATGCCTTTTATTTCTTCTTCTTGTTTAATTGCAATGGCTAATACTTCTAGTACTATGTTGAACAAGAGTGGTGAGAGTGGGCATCCCTGTCTTGTTCCTGTTCTTAGGGGAAATGGATTTAGTTTTTGCCCATTGAGTATGATGTTGGCTGTGGGTTTGTCATATATGGCTTTTATTATGTTGAGGTATGATCCTTCTATTCCTACCTTGCTGAGAGTTTTTATTAAGAAAGGGTGTTGGATTTTGTCAAATGCTTTTTCTGCATCAATTGATATGACTATGTGATTTTTATCTCTCAATTTGTTTATGTGATGTATCACGTTTATTGATTTGCAGATATTGTACCATCCTTGCATCCCTGGGATAAATCCTACTTGGTCATGGTGTAGATCTTTCTGACGTATTGCTGGATTCGATTTGCTAGTATTTTGTTGAGGATTTTGGCATCTATGTTCATGAGGGATATTGGTCTGTAATTCTCTTTCATTGTGTTATCTTTATTGGGTTTTGGTATTAGGATGATGCTGGTTTCATAAAAGGAGTTTGGAAGTGTTCCTTCCTCTTGAATTTTCTGGAATAGTCTGAGAAGAATGGGTTTTACTTCTTCTATGAATGTTTGATAAAATTCTCCTGTGAAGCCATCTGGCCCTGGGCTTTTGTTTGCTGGAAGCTTTTTGATGACTGCTTCAATTTCTTCCTTAATAATCAGTGTGTTAAGATTTTTTGAATCTTCCTGTGTGAGTTTTGGAAGGTTGTGTTTTTCTAGGAATCTGTCCATTTCTTCCAGGTTGTGAAATTTGTTAGAATAGAGTTTTTTGAAATATTTTTTAACAATCCTTTGTATTTCTGTGGGGTCTGTAGTTATTTCCCCTCTCTCATTTCTGATTTTGTTTATTTGGGTCCTTTCTCTTTGCTACTTGGTGAGCCTAGCTAGAGGTTCATCAATCTTGTTTATTCTTTTGAAGTACCAGCTCTTTGTTTTGTTAATTTTTTGTATCTTTTTTTGGTCTCTATGTCATTCATTTCTGCTCTGATCTTTATTATTTCCTTCCTTCTGCTCACAGTGGGCTTTTCTTGTTGCTCTCTTTCTAATTCTTTGAGTTGTTGAGTTAGGTGATTCATTACCATTTTTTCCTGTTTTTTGAGGTAGGCCTGTAGAGCTATAAACTTCCCTCTCAGCACTGCTTTCATTGTGTCCCATAGCATTTGCATTGTTGTGTTTTTTATTGTCATTAGTCTCCAGAAAATTTTTAATTTCTTCTTTTATCTGATTTATAACCCAATCATTGTTTAGTAACATGCTATTCAACTTCCAAGTGTTTGAATTTTTTGGAATGTTTTAATTGTACAGTGGTACCTCGAGATACGAGTGCCCTATCATATGAGATTTTTGAGATACGAGCCGTTGAGCGAGCAATTTTTGCTTTGAAATACGAGCAACATTTGAGATAGGAGTAATCGCGTGGATCGGCTGGCTGCACACGACCCACCAGTTTACCTCAACTCGAGCGTCTCATAGTTTCCCACGCCTCAAGGTTACGGAACGAATTAAACTCGTATCTCCAGGTACCACTGTAGTTTATTTCTAATCTTATGCCATTGTGGTCTGAGAAAATGCTTGATATGTTTTCAATCTTTTTGAATTTGGGGAGACTTTGCTTATGACCCAATATGTGGTCTATTTTTGAGAATGTCCTGTGTGCACTTGAGAAGGATGTGTATTCTGTAGCTTTGTGGTGAAATATTCTGAAGATGTCAATTAGGTCCATCTGATCTAGTGAGATATTTAGAATTGCTATTTCTTTTCTGATTTTTTGTCTAGAGGATTTGTCCAGAGATGTCAGTGGTGTATTAGAATCTCTTACTATGATTGTATTGCTGTCGATCTCTCCCTTGATATGTATTTAGGTGCTCCTGTATTATGTACGTATATGTTTACCAGAATTATATCTTCTTGATGAATTGCTCATTTTAGTATTATGTAGTGGCCTTTCTTATCTCTTGTTATGGCCTTTACTTTGAGGTTTATTTTATCAGATATAAGCATTGCTACCCCAGCTTTTTTCTCATTTCTATTTGCCTGAAAAATGTTTTTCCATCCCTTCACACTCAGACTGTGTGAATCCTTTTTTCTGAGGTGAGTCTCTTGTAGACAGCAAATGTATGGGTCCTGTTTTCTTAACCATTCAGTTACCCTCTGTCTTTTGATTGGTACATTTAACCCATTTATATTTAATGATATTATTGACAAGTTCATGTTTGTTGTCATATTTTTCCTTAGTGTTTTTTTTTCCCTTTCTCTTTCTTCCTTTTACAGCAGTCCCTTTAGCATTTCTTGCATTATTGGCTTGGTAGTGATAAACTCTCTTAGCCCTTTCTTGTCTGTAAAGCTCCTGATTTCACCATCAATTTTAAATGATAGCCTTGCTGGGTATGGTATTCCTGGGTCATCACTTTATATATTTCATTCCATTCCCTTCTGGCCTGGTGTGTTTCTGTTGAGAAATCGGTTGCTATTCTAATAGGAGATCCCTTATAGGTAACTTTCTGTCTCTCTCTGGTTGCCTTTAAGATTCTTACTTTGTCGTTTATGTTTGCCAATTTAATTATGATGTGTCTTGGTGTTGTTTTTTTTTGGGTTCAGCTTGTTTGGAACTCTTTGTACTTCTTGGACTTTCATATTTTTTTCTTTGCCAATATCAGGGAAATTTTCTGTCATTATTTCTTCAAATAGGTTTTCTATTCCTTGCTTTTCTTCCACTCGTTCTGGTATCCCAATTAAGCGTATGTTGTTTGGTTTTGTGTTGTCCCAAAGCTACCTTAGGCTCTCTTCTTGTTTTTTAAGTCTTTTTTCCAGTTGTTGCTGTGTTTGTTTGTTTTTTCCTACCTTGTCTTCTAATTTGCTGATGTGGTCCTCAGCCTCTTCTAGTCTACTGTTTAGGCCTTTCATTGTGTTCTTTATTGCAGCTATGTCATTTTTCATCTCCTCTTGGTTTCGTTTCATGTTGGTGACATTCTCATTCAGCTCCTTATAGTTCTCATTGAGTTGTGTGATATTGTCTTCAATCCGTTTAAACATCCTTAAAACCATTACCCAGAACTCTTTCTCTGAAAGGCTGCTCACTTCAGTTTCATCTAATTCCCTTTCTGGTGATTCCTCTTTTTCTTTCCTTTGGGGATTGCTTTTAAGTCTTCCCATGTTTCTTGTAATGTTTTAATTGTAGATCTGATTGTTTTACTACCCAAGTGCTGCTGAAAACCCACCTTAGGAGGTGGCCTTGAGGGCGCACCGCAAACACTGGTGACCAGGGAGCTCCACAAACCAGAAAGGAGTGTATGCCACAGACAGGGCGACCAGAACACACAAACACAGGGTCTAGGGTGCCACAGACTTGGCGACCCTGATGCACAAACACAGGGATTACGGTGTCAGCAAGCTGGCACGAAGGCCAGCTATGGATGTGCGTGGAAAGGCGCGTTGACTCGGGAGTTCTGTGGGCGGGGACTAGCCTCTGATGTGCAAACACAGGGACTGGGGTGTCCGTGAGCTGGTGCGAAGGCCCTCTGCAGACATGTGCGGGAAAGTGTGTTGACTCAGGAGTTCTGTGGGCGGGGATTAGCCCCTGAGGCGCAAACACAGGGACTAGGGTGTCCAGAAATTGGTGCGAAGGCACGCTGCACACTGTGTTCGTAGTGGCTGGCAAGATCCCAAGCCAGAACCCCTGTGTGGCCAGTGCCGCAGCCTTGCCGATGTCGCTGGGGAGGGGGAATTTGCACTCACTGCTTTGGAGGCGGAGGTCCCAGGGTCCGTGGGAATGCAGGGTCCACGGGTCTGCGGGACTCTGGCTGGTGTGGCTGTTGAGTCGCAGGGCAACTCCAATGCCTGTCTAGCTGGTGGTGTTAGTGAGTTCCCAAAGAAAGGCCCTGTTTCCCTTCAAGATGGCATGGGCTCCGCGCCCAAGTTCCACAGTCTGGGTGGTGAAAGCCGCGATGGCAGTCTCTCCCTGTCCAAGGGAGCCTGGACTGCCAGCCCCCACTGCTCCTGCGAGATTCAACTGTCCCTCACTCAATCATACACCCACCACACACACCCACACACTCTCTTTTTGTCCCCTCACTCACTTCCTCTCCCTCACCTCCATCCTGCCAGCTGCCATCATCTGGTCCTCTCCTCTTAATATGCTTTCTTTGTCTTTTGCTCTTGGTATTTTAATTATGGTGTGTCTTGGTGTAGTCCTCTTTGGATTCCTTTAGTTTGGGGTTCTGTGTGCTTCCTGGACTTGTAAGTCTATTTCTTTAACCATATGTAGGAATTTTTCAGTCATTATTTCTTCAAATAGGTTTTCAGTATCTTGTTCTCTCTCTTCTTCTGGCACCCCCACAATTCTGATGTTGATACGCTTGAAGCTGTCCCAGAGGTTTCTTACATTATCTTCACATTTTTGGATTCTTTTTTCTTCTTGCTTTTCTAGTTGAGTGTTTTCTGATTTGTTATATTTCAAATTTTTGACTTCATTCTTGCCTTCCTCTAGTCTGCTGTTAGGTTTCTGTATAATATCTTTTATTTCAGTCAATGTATGTTTAATTTCTAGTTGGTCTTTTTTCATCTCTAGTTGCTCCTTTTTCATCTCTAGTTGGTTCTTTTTCATCTCCTCTTGGGTCTCGCTAAATTTATCCATCTTTTTCTAGGATATTCTTGAAAAAACTTATAACTGTGGTTTTGAACTCTATATCCAGTCATTTGTTTTCCTCCATTTCTTTTGCTTGTGATCTCTTCCTTTGTCTTCACATTTTCACTATGCCAGGAGAACTTCTGTGTTGGATTAAGCCTATGGTAGAAGACTTGCAAAACTGCAAAAGCCTCTCTGTTGTGTTTGGGATGGGTGGAGTCTCAGGGTTTAACAGACCTCCTTGACTTTCAGTCGGCCCTTACCTCCACGGCCCCTGGATCTCATGTGACTCTGGGTAATCGCTGGAGTAGTCCCTGTGCGTGCGTGCAGTGCCTCTAGACCGCTGCCTTTCTGGCTCCCCAGCACTCCAGGACCATATGAGTCTGGGTCCACAGGGTTTGCCCAAAACTGGGGGTTAGTGGAGTTAGAAGTGGTGCAGTTGGGAGGCTCTGTCTCCTGCCCACTCATGAAAGAAAGTAGCACAATCAGCAGTCGGTCTTCTGCGTGCAGTGCTTTGCATGCCACCAGACTTCTGCCCTTTCGTAACTCCCCTAAATTTTCATGCACTTCTCCCTTTTCACAGTCCAAACTCCCCCCATATGAGTTTCAGCTGGATCTGGGGTTTAGTGTCGTAAGATAAGGGGTTCAATGCTGTTGAGAGTCTCCGTTTCCCTCCCGCCAGAGAAAGCCAGCCAGGTACTCTGGCACCCGCTCTCTCCATGCATGTGTCTCTGTATCTCAGCTTTTTGCAGCTCCTCTGGGTCTCCGTGAGCCCTTCTATTTCCTTCTAGTTGTAGAATTTCCACTCAGCCAGCTTTCCTGTGGTTCTGAATGCTGTCTGTTCTGTTTTTTGTTTTTTAAAAAATATATATTTTATTGATTTTTTACAGAGAGGAAGAGAGAGGGATAGAGAGCCAGAAACATTGATGAAAGACATCAATCAGCTGCCTCTTGCACAACCCCTACCAGAGGTGTGCCCGCAACCAAGGTACATGCCCTTGACTGGATTGAACCTGGGACCCTTCAGTCCGCAGGCCGATGCTTTATCCACTGAGCCAAACCAGTTTCGGCTCATTCTGTTTTTTAGTTGTAGTTTTGAAATTGTTGTGTGAGGCAGCAGTGTACCTATGCTGCCATATTGGATTTTCTATCTCTTAGTTTTTAATAAGTTCCTTGAACATCCTTAAAAGTAGTTTTTGAATTCTGTATCTGGTAGATTACTTGCCTGCATTTTGTTTAGCTCTTTTCCTGGAGACTTTTCTTGCTCTTTAATTTGGGACATGTTCATTTGTCTCCTCATTTTGGTTGCTTCCCTGTGTGTTTTTCTATGTTAGGTAGATCTGCTATGTCTCCTAGTCTTGGCAGAGTAGCCTTATATAGAAGGTGTCTTGTGGGGCCCATTGGCATAGTCTTCCTGATCACCTGAGCCAGGTACTCCTGGAGTGTCCCTTGTGTGGTTGTGAAGTTGAGCCTTGGGTATTGTTGACATGTTAGTGGCTGACTGACTGTGAATATTGGCTACAATCACATCATGCAAACTGCTGTGCAGAGGTTGACCCCACAGAATGGGATTTGCCCCATGGGGTCTGATGCCTACCAAAACCACATTTTGGGTATGGTGTTTTTAGAGTTAATTGCTGGTGCTCCAAAGCTGGCTACTACATGTGTTGCTTCTGGGGAATCTTGGGAGGAGATCCAGTACTGGTCAGTGTTGGCCACTGCTTATTACTGGCCCAGGGCTACCTGTTAGGAGCTACAAAGCTATCACTAGTTGGTAGCTACCTCTGATAGATCTGGATATACTAGTTCATGAGAGCGGCCATGTTAGGAACCAAAGCCAGCTACCACCACTACTGGGCCTGAGGCTGTTCAGCACAAAACACAGGATCCCTGAGGCTTGCTGTAGTCTGATGGATGCCCATAATGTTCAGCTGCTGAAAGAGCCTTGGGTAGTATGCCATGGTGAGACATGGTCTTAGGAAGTCACCATGGTGGAGCAAATGGTATTCTCCAGGTTAATGCAGATTCAGACTTGGCAACAGTGCTCAGCCTGGGGCCACTCAGCAAGTCATAAGGTACATTATACCTAGCCCAGCTGCTGTCCACTTGGGCCGCTGAACTTTGATAATTAAGAAAGATTTCAGTATGGGCCAAGGCTGGCTGCTGGCTGTTGAAAGAACCTCAGATGGTGCACGAGTTGGGTGGTGAGGAGTCTCAGGGAGTCATCAGGATGGAGCTAGTGGAGTTCACCAGACTAATGCAGATTCAGATTTGGCTGAGCTGGAGGAGGATTCAACACATGGACAATGGCAGCCATCACTTCAGTCCTTGCTCTGAAGCCACATAACTCAGTTTCTCCCCATATGTCTCTGGCACTCCCTCTAACCCCATATGAGTCACTGTCCCTTTGCCAGATCCCAGGGTGAGTGTCTATCAGTGAGAGTCTTTGTGTGGGCCCCCCTTAAGAGGATACCTGGGTTTCCAATAGCCCTCCGTCTCAGTTTCACCCATATGGATGAATCCTTGCTGATTTTTGCAGCCAGATGCTTTGTGGGCTCCTCTTTTTGTGCTGGTGCTCTGGACTAGGATCTTGGTGTGGGGCTGGGACCCTTCACTCTGCAAGGGGGACCTCTGCAGATGAGATGACCCTCCTGATTCTCAGGAGCCACATGTGGGTGTGGAGCTGTTATTGGTGGGGTGCCCTCTGTGTCCCTGCCGGTTACTGGTTGAAGTGAAATTCTTGTGATGTTGCAAGGACAGGAATATCCTTAGACTCACATGGGGAGATGAGTGATATTTTGTGGGAAACTTGTTGTGCTTGACAGCCATTTTGTAGTAAGCTCCAGCCAAGTTAGCACTAATCTCGGGCTAAGTTTCTATTACCCCAAATCCTATCTCTTTCCCATAAGCCAGGTGTTTCGCCTTAAGGGCTAGGCCAGGTGTTTCGCCTTAAGGGCTAGGCCTCATTCCTTCTTCTCCCTATAAATACCCCGAACTCCTCCTGAATAAACGAGACTTGATCAGAACTTTGTCTTGTCTCCATTCCTTATGTCTCTTGTCCCTTTCATCCCCACTCCCCCTCTAGGGTCCTTGTTGACTTAACCCGTGGGTCGGGACAAGTGGCACCCAACGTGGCTCGAGAACGGAAGATCCAGTGAGGGACGCTATCTGGAGAGCCGGCATAAAAAGGAGAAGACAGAGGGTAAGTTGACTTGGGAACCAGCTGCGTTTTCTACACCTCAGTGAGTAGACAGCGATTTTGGGTCAAGAAATGAGTCAGCATGTGATTATGGGTCAAGAAATGAGTCAGCATGAAATGTTTGTTAATGGACTTAGAAAAGCTTTAAAGGCATGAGGAGTAAAGGTTAAAATTAAACAGTTATGTGATTTTTTAAATTATATTCAAGATATTTGTCCTTGGTTCCCTATTGAAGGAACTATTGATAGTAAGAGATGGAAAAGCATTGGAGATGCCCTTAGGGATTTTTATGAAAGTTTTGGGCCTGAAAAGGTTCCTATAACTGCCTTTTCATGCTGGAATTTAATCGATGAGGTCATATCACAGAGGCATCGTGATCCTATAGTTGCTAATGTAATTGAAAAGGGAGAAAAAATCCTTCAAATAAAGAGAAAGGGGATTTAAAAGAACAGCAGAAATTAGATCAAAAAGAAAAAAGGATTGAGAAAGAAAGTGAGGACCTCGTGTCTTTCGATAGTGATGTTGAGGAAGAAAGAGGGGTGACCCAAGGAACTGAAAAAAAAACTTGAAAATAGAGTGTCATCCAGGGGCCCACATAATCCCTATTAGTAGTATTAGGGGTTTCTGGAGCTTTAGCTACAGGAATAGCAGGATTAGGAGTTGCCGTTCATTCATATACTAAACTCTCTAATCAGCTGATTGATGATGTTCAGGCCTTATCCAGTACTATTAATGATATTCAAGATTAGATAGACTCCTTAGTGGAGGTAGTCCTCCAGAATAGAAGAGGATTAGATTTATTGACAGCAGAACAGGGAGGGATCTGTTTGGCTCTATGCTGCTTTTATGCAAATAAATCAGGCATTGTTTGTGATAAGATTAAAGAAGCTACAAGAAGACCTAATAAAAAGAAGAAGAGAACTATTTGACAACCCCTTGTGGAGCGGGCTAAATGGAATATTACCCTACGTCCTTCCCTTACTAGGACCTCTGCTTGGCTTATTAATAATCCTATCTCTAGGACCTTTTCTTTTTAATAAATTGATGGCTTTTATTAAGCAACAAGTGGATGCCCATTAAGATGCAATCTATACAGGTCCATTATCATAAACTTGAGATGGCCGAAAGGGAAAGTTGCAAACTCCTTGAAAAGGAGAAATACGATAACATTCTATAGAGTAATTGAGGTAATTACTCTAATATTCAAGGAATATGATGACATTCAATAGAGTAATTGAGGAATTACTCTAATAGCAAACTTTCCACCTTGGTGCGCTGGGCTGGTTAGCCAGACACGGGCAACTGGAACTTATACATGATACTGATACCGACCGCTGCCTAAGCCAGGAAGTGGGCCTTATGCTGCCCTGCTTTCCAATGATGGGTAAGGTGGGTTGGTACCGTATGGTAGTTCCTGACCTAAGACAGACACAGTCCCCTCAAGGATATTTGGCCTTTCAAAGTTTAAAGAAAAGGGGGACCTGTGGGAAACTTATGCTTGACAGCCATTTTGTAGTAAGCTCCATCCATGTTAGCACTAACCTCGGGCTAGGTTTCTATTACCCCAAATCCTCTTTCCCGTAAGCTAGGTGTTTCGCCTTAAGGGCTAGGCCTCATTCCTCCTTCTCCCTATAAATACCCCGAACTCCTCCTGAATAAACGAGACTTGATCAGAACTTTGTCTTGTCTCCATTCCTTGTGTCTCTTGTCCCTTTCATTCCCACTCCCCCTCTAGGGTCCTTGTTGACTAATCCGAGGGTCAGGACAATGTTTATTTTTGTGGAATTAAACTCCAAGTTTCCAAGGTTCTATTTTTTCCTGTCCTGCCATGGAAAAGTCCAATCTTGTCTTTAGCAGGGCTAGTATTAAAGCTACTGCCCAGAATTTCTTTCCCATTTTAAAGCACAGTCCAATCCAGAATCTGGCTAGCTTAACTTGTGTGCCAGTCCATTGGGTATGAAGTCTGCATGGCCATGGACCATGCGGCTGCTAAGGCCACATGGCAGACTAGCACAAGAGCAAGTGTGGGTCATGAAATAAGAGAGTACAAGGGAGTAAGAGAAAAGCAAGAGAGCAAAAGAGAGGGAATTCTTTTTTAAAAAAATATATTTTTATTGATTTCAAGGAGGAAGGGAGAGGGGCAGAGAGAGAGAGAGAGAGAGAGAGAAACATCAATGATGAAAGAGAATCATTGATTGTCTGCCTCCTCTATACCCCCTGCTGGGGATTGAGCCTGCAATCCGGGCATGTGTCCTAACTGGGAATTGACCTCCTGGTTCATAGGTTGATGCTCAACCACAGAGCCACTGGGAAGGCAGAGAGGGAATTCTTTGTCTGGGGTTTTAAATTCCAAGATTTCCGGATTTGCAGTGGCTCCAGCCTCTGGCCAATGATCTTTTCCCCAGGTTAGACTGACAGACAAGTACCTTTATATCATCCTGACTTCATTGCCCATGTACCTATCCTCTTCTTTGTTCAATCCCTTGATTAATATTAATAATTAGGTAATTATGATGATAACAGGGTCAGCCTGCTTTTGCTCTCTGCCCCTCCTACCAGTTTCAATGTGGCTTCTTGTTTATATCCTTAGTTATAGGACTTCTGTTTAATTGGTCTTCCTGTGCTTCTCCAGGCTGATTTTTCTATAAGTTAATTGTAATTTTGATGTGGCAAGGCCATAGCCCCAGTCGTTAAGATTTTTTTCTGTTTTGTTCTAGAAATTTTATAGTTTTAATGTTACATTTAGGTCTATGATACATTTCCAGTTAATTTTTGTATATGGGGCCAGGTTAAGAGTCCAGGTTGATTCTTTTGCATATAGATACCTAATTATTTCAGGATCCCATTAATTGCCTTGGTATGACTATCAACAATCAATTATTCATATATGTGTGGGTCTATTTCTGAACTTTTCTGCCTTATTCATTCAATTTGTTGTCTTTATACTAATATTTTTAAAAAATATATTTTATTGATTTTTTACAGAGAGGAAGGGAGAGGGATAGAGAGTTAGCAACATCGATGAGAGAGAGACATCGATCAGCTTTCAGGAGATGTGCCCGCAACCAAGGTACATGCCCTTGACTGAAATCGAACCTGGGACCTTTCGGTCCACAGGCCGACGCTCTATCAACTGAGCCAAACCAGTTTCAGCATATACTAATATTTTTGAATAAGTCTTGAAATCAGGTAGATTTAGTCTTCTAACTTTGTCTTTCCTTTTTAATGGTGTTTTGGCTATTCTACATTATACTACTTTTGTCTGCCAATACCACACTTTTAATTACTGAGCAGTTGTAATGTGTCTTGGTTTTTATTAGTACTAGTTCTTTCAGAGTGTTTTCTTAACCACTCGAAATTAAAGGCAGAGTCCCCTCCCCCCATCTCCCTGCTTATATAATGCCTGAATTATTCTGTCCCCCAAGAGGTTCTAGGGGAGCATATGGGAGAGAGGAGGAGGGAAGCAGCCTGCCCTTTCCTCATGAGAAGGTTTTACTGAAAGGCACTTGCTATGTAGTGAAGGAGTCAACTTCTGAGTGAAAAGATATGGTCAGATTCTGTCTAGAGTTCTCAAGGTCTAAACATTTCAGACATAAAGACACAATTATTTTGCCAATGATTACAGATCAAAGTGAAGAGGTTAGGAGAAGTTCCCATGGGTTTTCTTTGAAATTCTTTCACTAGCAGCATGATAGGATGTGTATAGAGAAAGTTTATTGGCATGTATTGGAGAGGAGAGACAAGGTTGTTATTTTAGGCTGACATGCATGAGTTTACATATATATGTGTCTTTTCTTCAAGGATTACAAAATGCTTTACAAATGTTAAACTGCCTGACAGTCATTAATCCTTCTAGCATCCCCATGCAATGAAGAATACAATTGAATTTTTGAGATGAATGCAAATAGTCTCCCACCTATGTTTACCCATCCCCAACCTGTCCAATGAATGATGGAAGAACCCCTTCTTATGTGTTAGTGGCATATTAATGGAGGCTCCAGAGTTCTTACACAAGAACACCCACCACAGATTATTTTTAATGCTAATTATATAGGACCTCATTGCTAATAACCAGAGATATTTCTCTGACCAATTTACACATCTTTTGGGAAAAATTCTGCAAGATAGAAATATGTATTTTTAAATAAAATATTTTATTTTATGTAAATATGCACACACATATAAATTTACACATTTATAATTGTTCTTTAGGAGACAGGAAGAATAATTGAATCATTTCTTTTATAGGGCAAGAAGGGAAATTTTAAATCATCTCATGAGGCCATTGATACACAGACAGATGACACCTAAACCCATAGACAAGCAGGGCCAGGCCTAGTACCCAGCTCTCTGGACCCTCTGTTTAGAGCTTTTCCCACTAGGGTGGCATAGACACAGCACACGTGCCCTAGGTCCCCACTTACATGTCTGTAGCAGACACCCACAATTAATCGTTCTCACTAAAGCTCACCATTTTTTTCCACAAGAGATCTGGCAGCCCTTTCACTCAATGGGTGTGAGCACAAGAAGACTGGTGAAGGTGAACACAGACTTTAGATTCAGACAGTTTGAGAGCAAATCCTGGGTCATTTCATTAATTGCTGGAAACTTATACAAAGCCACTCAATCTTTCCAAGCCTCACTTTCCTCATTTGTAAAATAGGCTTGGCTCAGTGGATAGAGCATGGGCCTGTGGACTGAAGGGTCCAGGTTCAATTCCAGTCAAGGGCACATGCTCAGGTTGCGGGTTTGATCCCCAATAGGGGGTAGGCAGGAAGCAGCCAATCAATGATTCTCTTTCATCATTGATGTTTCTGCCTCTTTTTCCCTCTCCCTTCCTCTCTGAAATCAATAAAAATATATTTAAAAAAATAAAATAAAATGGGGCTAATAGTCACACCTACCCCATTGGTTTGAGTTGCTGATTAACTGTGCCTAGTGTGTTACAACAGCACACTTCTGTAAGTGCTCAGCACTTGTTAGCTGTGATTTTGATTATACCATGATGGCATTGATAAAAATGACTCCATTGTGCTATCCTGCAGTACTACATCCCCATGTCACATCTGAAATAAAACGGATAATGCCATTTCTTTATCCATCCTCACATATGCACTTGAGTGTAGTATAGCTTTGCTCTTTTATCCTGTCTCTGCTTTCCTCAGCTTCTTGAAATCGGGCCCGCTGGTGTGCTCCACCACTGGTTGAGGCCAAGACCAGATGGTACCATCCATAGCCACGTGGGGCTGTGTCTTCCCAGAATTCATATATTACAGTCCTAACTTCCATAACCTTAGATTATGATTTTGTTTGGAAATAGGGGTCCTTGCAAATGTTAAGATAAAGTCATATTGGAATAGGGTGAGCCCCTACTAATAAAAAGGGAACATTTGAACCTAAACATGCACAACAGAAAGAAATGTCGCATGAAGACTGGGATTATGTTGCCACAACCAGACTATCCAAGTTGAAAAAAGGCCTGGGACAGATCCTTTTCTAGCACCTTCAGAGGGAGCATAACTTTGACCTTGATGTTGGACGTTCAGCTAGAACTATGAGACACATTTCTGCCATTTAAGCCACTCAGTTTGTGGTACTTTGTTAATGGCAGCCCTAGGAAACTAACAAACTGTAAATGAATTTATTCTTCCTGGCCAGTTTTCAGGGACTTGGTCACAATGTCTAGACTTCCTGAGTTGCCCTCAGGTGTCTCCACTGCTGGGAAGCCTAGGGACAGCCCTTAGTTTCCCATGTTGGCTTTTTCTGAACTCACTGAGTGTAGAATGATTACTTGCATGATCCTCTAATTTCCCCTTTTAAGACCAAGGCTTCACCCATCCCCAACATAGATGACTACTCAAAAACAGATCCTACTTGAGCATCGAAGGCGTGGAAGGCAGGGCCTCTTCTGAACAATGCCAGCCTGTGTGGGTTCCTGATACTCAGTCTCTGTCTGGTTTCTACAGCCACCATTAGCCCCTATGCCCCCTACCCTCCTCTCAGACGTGTGCACTGACTGATTCAGGTATATATCTGAACATAGGGTGCCCTTTTAGGTGCTGCTGGGACCACTTGGTTGCTCTCTCCTGGTTCAGTGATGTCACCTTTGCCTAGGCCCCAGTTCAATTCCTGAGTTCTGATTCTATGACCCCAATGACTTGTAATAGCTCCCTGGGGAGTTCCCTGACGTAAGACAATTATGACTCAGAGAAATAAAATATTCTGCCAAAGAATTCATTGTATCATTTTATTTTTTAAAATGTCTATTGTAGAAAAATCAAAGCCAAAAGAAAGAAAAAATAATAGCCTGTAATCACATGACACCTCTACCATTATTTTTGTTTATGTTCTTTTAGATTTTTTTTTCTCATTTCATTCTTTCTCTGTTTAGTTACTTAATTTTCATGTTACTGAAGTAAGATGAGCACAGAATTTTAAAAAATCAAATGCAGTGGTTCCCTTTCTCCCCCTTCCCTACTCTCTCTGGATTCCCCACCAGAGATAGTTACTTTTAATTATTTTATCTGTCTTTTCTGGTCCTTGGACTTCTAATTATTTTCAAAATTTAGACATTACCTATTGACTGCCTATTGTGACAAAGATTTATCTTTCTAAAAAGGTCTTTGTATCTGAAACTCCTCTCTTACCCTCCTACACAGTCACTCAATTTGCAAAGCAATATTCAGTATATTAATATACATCTGTATATAATCTTTGCAGCTGATAGTTGTAGTGTACCATGATCATTTCCTCACCCCCCCTGAAAGTAGCAGGTACTTGTGTCTTTATTTGCTTCGTTTCTTTGTATTCATTGCTAATTCTTTGTACACATCTCAACATGTCATCACTTCATAGTGCAATTTTCCTCAAGGTGATTCACATCAAATAATCTATTGGTTCCATTTTTTTTTCTTTCAAAGACACCTACTGGAGATTACCCCCACTTTTTTCTGTTGCATTCATTTTATAAAATTTTTTATTTTTTTATTGATTAAGGTATTACATATGTGTCCTTATCACTGCTTTGCACTCCCACCACACTCCCATTCATGCCCTCACCCCTCTGGTATCTGTCCGTTGGTTATGCTTATATGCATGCATATGAGTCCTTTGGTTGATCTCTCCATCTTACCCCCACCCTCTCCTATCTTTCCTCTGAGGTTTGAGCATCTGATCGATGCTACTCTGTCTCTGGATCTGTTTTTGCTCAACTGTTTATGTTGTTCATTATATTCCACAAATGAATAAGATCATGTGATATTTATCTTTCTCTGACTGACTTATTTCAGTTAGTATAATGCTTTCCAGTTCTATCCATGCTGTTGCAAATGATAGGAATTCCTTCTTTTTTACAGCAGCATAGTATTATATTGTGTAGATGTACCATAGTTTTCTAATCCACTCATCTGCTGATGGGCACTTAGGCTGTTTCCAAATCTTAGCTATTGTAAATTTCCAAATTTTAGCTATGAACATAGGGATGCATATATCCTTTCTGATTTGTGTTTCTAGTTTCTTGGGATATATTCCTAAAGTGGGATCACTGGGTCAAATGGGAGATCCATTTTTAGTTTTTTGAGGAAATTCCATACTGTTCTCCACAATGGCAGCACCAGTGTGCATTCCCACCAGCAGTGCATGAGGGTTCCTTTTTCTCCACATCCTCGCCAGCACTTGTCATTTGTTGATTTGTTGATGATAATTGAGATTACCCTTTTTCTCCTCCCTGTGCTAGTTGCCCTCTGTTCCCCTGTTGTCGTGGGATTTTTCTTTGCTCTTACTCTTGGAATTCCCTTTGTCTTTTTTCTGTGTTATATTTGTCCTTTCCTGGATGTCATGCCTTTTCTTTCTTATTGTACAAATGATGCTGTTGTGAACATTAATGTTCATGGTGTTTGGTACACAGTTGTGTGAATTTGTATTGGGCAGATGCATAGGAATGGAATGTGTTTTTTCAGCTGTAGTTGATATAGCCAGTTTTCCTAAATAACTGCAATAACTCACACTCTTACCAGAAGTTTCAGCTGTTCCACAGTCTTACCTGTACTTGATAGTGTCATTTTAAATATTTGAGCCATTCTAATGGGTGCATATTGGCATTTCATTGTAGTTTCATTATTGGAGGAATACACGAGTGGGACTCCTCTGTTTCTTGTAGCATTGGGTTTAGGGGGACACCGCTGAAATTAGTACTTTCAGAAGCCGCTATGATGAGAATGAGATGTGGTAAAAGACTTGATTTGCATTGTGGAGTTAAATGCCTCTGCTTGTAAAGTCCCATGCCCTTAACCCAGCCCTGGAGATGGTACAACTGTGACTCCCGCAGATCCAGAAGCAAAGCCAGTGTCCAGAGTTTTGGTTCCATGTTGCAGCTGGATCAGGTTCAGCATTCAGGCTAATTAAAGTCCATCAGTCCATTGTGTGGAGCCCACATGGCCATGAGCCCCATGGGATACCCCTGTGATAGGAGTCAGAGAAGCGTAACAAGCAGGAGAGGCAAGAGGCAAGAGCCAAGAGAGCAAACTGCCTTCATTCAGAAGTTTAAATATTCAGGTTTCGAGCCCCAGCAATAGGCATACTTATTCTGGCCAATTACTTGTTCCCAGGTGTGATTGGTAGAGAGGTAAGTACCGCCCATGCCACTTAGATCTTAATGGGCATTCGTGTAACCTGCCTTTGTCCAGTCCCTTTCCCCATCAATCAGCAGGGAACAGATTTGAATGTTAAATCACAGCTTTCTAGCAAAAGCTGTATAAATGGCATGCTTATACTACTTAGTCTTTCTCTTACTTCTTTTCAGTAAAATAATAACCAGATTATTACAATGGTATCAATTTCAATTTGCTTATACTTCATAAGTTATTAATGATGTTAAACATCTTTGATTATCTTTATTTGGGATGCCTATTTGAATTTTTCCCATTTTTATATTGGGTTCTCTGTCTTTTTTTTTTTATTGATTTACCATTTGTTTTGTTTTAGATATTTGTCTTTTATTGGCTTCATTTTTTTTTCTTTTGATGACTTACTTTTTCTGAATGTACAGAAATTCTTAGCTTCTTCGATTGATCAAACTTATCCTTTAGGGTTGAATTTTTAAAATGTACTTTTAAAAAAAACCTTTGCCTACTTAAGAGTCATAAAGCTACCTTTCTATTTTATTTTTAAGGAGCTTTTTGTGTTACTTCTCATATTTAGTTTTTTTTTTAAATCCCCCTCGACCAAGTTTTTGTCTATGGTGTAAAGGAGGAGCCAGGATTTATTTTTTCCCCCCATAGAGACCCCTAATTTTCCCAGCACCTTTCTTAAGAAGACCATTTTCTCTAATACAGTATATGTGTGTGTGTGTTTCTGAACTTTCTCTACTATTTCATTTGGTCTATTTGTCTATACTTTCAACATTATCATGTTATTTTAATTATTGCAGTTTTATAATAGACCTGAATATATGTTATTGTATGTCTTCTGTCTTTAAGATAGTGTCAGCCTTACATTTCCATGTTTGTCTCTTGCCATGCTAAATCAAACTAACCCAAAACCAAAACCAAACAACAAAGCTCTGCTGGGATTTTTATTGGGATCATATTGCATATATAGTTCCATGTGGTGAGAATGACATATTTATAACATTCCTTTTTTCTTTCTTTAATCTTTCTTTTTCTTTCTTTCTTTCTTTCTTTCTTTCTTTCTTTCTTTCTTTCTTTCTTTCTTTCTTCCTTTCTTTTTTTAAATTAAGTCTTTATTATTCAGATTATTACATTTCTTTCTCTTTTTTCCCCTCCATAGCACCCCTCCACCCAGCTCCCAACCTTCCCTCTGCCCTTACCTCCCTCCCGTTGACCTCATCCATAGGTGTATGATTTTTGTCCAGTCTCTCCCTGTACACCCCTCACCCCTTTCCCCCTGGGAATTATCAGTCCACTCCCTTTCTGTGCTCCTGATTCTAGTATATTCACCAGTTTATTCTGTTGATCAAATTTGTAATTCACTTAAGTTTTAGATTCACTTGTTGATAGATATGTATTTGTTGTTCATAATTTTTTGGCTTTTACCTTTTTCTTCTTCCTCTTCTAAAAGAGTACCTTTCACCATTTCGTAGAATACGGGTTTGGAGTTGATGAAGTCCTTTAGCTTTTTCTTGTGTGTGAAGCTCTTTATCTGCCCTTCAATTCTGAATGATAGCTTTGCTGGATAGATTATTCTTGGTTGTAGGTTCTTGCTATTCATCACGTTGAATATTTCTTGCCACTCCCATCTGGCCTGAATCGTTTCTGTTGAGAAATCAGCTGACAGTCGTATGGGTGCTCCCTTGTAGGTAATTAACTGTTTTTCTCTTGCTGCTTTTAATATTCTCTCTTTGTCTTTTAAGTATGATGTGTCTTGGTGTGGTCCTCTTTGAATTCCTTTTATATGGGGTTCTGTGTGCTTCCTGGACTTGTAAGTCTATTTCTTTTACCAGATGTGGGAAATTTTCAGTCATTATTTCTTGAAATAGGTTTTCAGTATCTTGCTCTCTCTCTTCTTCTGGCACCCCCACAATTCTGATGTTGATATGCTTGAAGCTGTCCCAGAGGCTCCTTACATTATCTTCACATTTTTGGATTCTTTTCTCTTCTTGCTTTTCCAGTTGAATGTTTTCTGCTTCTTTATATTTCAAATTTTTGACTTGATTCTTGCCTTCCTCTAGTCTGCTGTTAGGACTCTGTATAATATTTTTTATTTCAGTCAGTGTCTCTAGTTGGTTCTTTTTCATCTCCTCTTGGGTCTCACTAAATTTATCCAACTTTTCTTGGATATTCTTGAAAAACCTTATAAGCATGGTTTTGAACTCTACATCCAGTCATTTGTTTTCCTCCATTTCTTTTGTTTGTGATCCCTTCCCTTGTCTCAGCATTTTCACTATGCCGGGAGAACTTCTGTGTTGGATTCAGCCTTATGATACCAGACTTGCAAAACTGCAGAAGCCTCTGTTGAGCTTGGGATGGGTGGAGTCTCAGGGCTTAAGGGACTGCCTTGCCTTCCAGTCAGCCCTACCCTCCACAGCCCCTGAGTCTCACGTGACTGGGTGATCGCTGGAGCCGTCCTTGTATGCGCGCACGCAGTGCCTCTAGACCGCTGCCTTTCCGGCTCCTCTGCGCTCCAGGACCACATGAGTCTAGGTCCCCAGGGATTCACCCAAAACAGGGGCTTAGTGACGTCAGAAGTGGCACAGTTGGGAGGGTCTGTCTCCTGCCCACTCGCGAAAGCCAGTGGCACAATCAGCAATCTGTCATCTGCGCGCAGTGTCGTGAGCACCACCAGCCCTCTGATCTTTTGCAGTTCCCCTAAATTTCCATTCACCTCTCCCTTTTCACATTCCAAACTCCCCCCGTATGAGTATTGGCTGGATCTGGGGTTTAGTGTCATAAGATAAGGGGTTCAATGCCTTTGAGAGTCTCCTTTTCCCTCCTGCCAGAGAAAACCAGCCAGGTATTCCAGCACCCGCTCTCTCCACATGCACGTCTCCATACCTCAGCTTTTTGCAGCTGCTCTGGGTCTCCATGAGCCCCTCTCCTTCCCTCTAGCTGTAAAACTTCCACTCAGCCAGCTTTCCTGTGGTACTGGATGATGTCCGTTCTGTCTTTTACTTGCAGTTTTTTTAAAATTAAATCTTTATTATTCAGATTATTACATTTGTTTTCCTTTTTTCCCCTCCATAGCACCGCTCCACCCAGCTCCCACCTTTCCCTCCCTCCCATTGATCTCATTCATAGGTGTATGATTTTTGTCCAGTCTCTCCCTGTACACCCCTCACCCCTTTCCCCCTGACAATTATCAGTTCACTCCCTTTCTGTGTTCCTGATTCTAGTATATTCACCAGTTTATTCTGTTGATCAAATTTTTATTTCACTTAATTTTTAGATTCACTTGTTGATAGATACGTATTTGTTGTTCATAATTTTTTTGACTTTAATCGTTTTCTTCTTCCTCTTCTTAAAGAGTACCTTTCAGCATTTCATATAAAACTGGTTTGGAGTTGATGAAGTCCTTTAGCTTTTTCTTATCTGTGAAGCTCTTTATCTGCCCTTCAATTCTGAATGATAGCTTTGCTGGATAGATTATTCTTGGTTGTAGGTTCTTGTTGTTCATTACGTTGAATATTTCTTGCCACTCCTGTCTGGCCTGCATCATTTCTGTTGAGAAATCAGCTGACAGTCGTATGGATGCTCCCTTGTAGGTAATGAACTGTTTTTCTCTTCTGCTTTTAATATTCTCTCTTTGTCTTTTGCTCTTGGTATTTTAATTATAATGTGTCTTGGTGTGGTCCTCTTTGGATTCCTTTTATATGGGGTTCTGTGTGCTTCCTGGACGTGTAAGTCTATTTCTTTCACCAGATGTGGGAAGTCATTATTTCTTTACATAGGTTTTCAGTATCTTGCTCTCTCTCTTCTGGCACTCCCACAATTCTGATTTTGGTACGTTTGAAGCTGTCCCAGAGTCTCCTTACATTATCTTCACATTTTTGGGTTCTTTTTTCTTCTTGCTTTTCCAGTTGAATGTTTTCTGCTTCTTTATATTTCAAATTTTTGACTTGATTCTTGCCTTTCTCTGTCTGCTGTTAGGACTCTGTATAACATTTTTTATTTCAGTCAGTGAATGTTTAATTTCTAGTTGGTCCTTTTTCATCTTTAGTTGGACCTTTACCATCTCTAGTTGGCTCTTTTGCATCTCTAGTTGGTCCTTTTTCATCTTCTCTTGGCTCTCACTAAGTTTATCCAACTTTTCTAGCATATTCTTGAAAAACCTTATAAGCGTGGTTTTGAACTCTATATCCAGTTGGTTTTTTTCCTACATTTATTTTGTTTGTGATCCCTTCCCTTGTCTCGGCATTTTCACTATGCTGGGGAAACTTCTGTGTTGAATTCAGCCTTATAATGCCAGACTTGCAAAACCGAAGAAGCCTCTGTTGAGCTTGGGATGGGTGGAGTCTCAGGGCTTAAGGGACCGCCTTGCCTTCCAGTTGGCCCCGCCCTCCACGGCCCCTGACTCTCACGTGACTGGGTAATCGCTGGAGTGGTCCTCGTGCGCGCGCCCACACTGCCTCTAGACTGCTGCCTTTCCTGCTCACCTGTGCACCAGGACCACACGAGTCTAGGTCCTCAGGGTTTCGCCTGAAACAGGGGCTTAGTGGAGTCAGAAATGGCACAGTTGGGAGGGTCTGTCTCCTGCCCACTCGAGAAAGTCAGCGGCACAATCAGCAATCTGTCCTGTGCACAGTGTTGTGCGTGCTGCCATCAGCCCTCTGATCTTTTGTGACTCCCCTAAATTTCCGTGCACCTCTCCCTTTTCACAGTCCAAACTCACCCTGTATGAGTTTCGGCTGGATCTGGGTTTAGTGTCGTAAGAGAAGGGGTTCAATGACATTGGGAGTCTCTGTTTCCCTTTCGCCAGAGAAAGCCAGCCAGGTACTCCAGCACCCACTCTCTCAGCGCATGCGTCTCCGTACCTCAGCTTTTTGCAGCTCCTCTGGGTTTCTGTGAGCCCCTCTCTTTCCTTCTAGCTGTAGAACTTCCACTCAGCCAGCTTTCCTGTGGTTCTGGATGATGTTCGTTCTGTCTTTTAGTTGTAGTTTTGAAATTGTTGTGCGAGGCAGCAGTGTAGGTGTTTATCTATGCCGCCATCTTGGATTCTCTCTACTTGCAGTTTTGAAATTGTGCGAGGCAGCAGTGTAGGTGTTTACCTATGCTGCCATCTTGGATTCTCTCCCTTTTTTCTTTCTTTTTTTACATTTTTATTTGTTGATTTTAGAGGGAGAGAAAGGTGGGAGAGAGGGGCATAGAGAGAAAGATAAATTTGTAGTTCCAATTTTTTATGCATTCATTGTATGTACCCTGACTGGGGATCAAAGCCACAACCTTAGCGTGTCATGACTATGCTCTAACCAACTGAGTTACCCAGCCAGGTAATTACAATGTTCTTTTAATCTATGAACATGGGCTATCTCTTTATTTATTTAGCTTTTGAATATTTTTTTTCTCTTTTGTAGTTTTCTAAATAGAGATCTTATAAATCTTTTCTTTGATTTATTCTACATATTTTTTCTGATGCTGTTATTTTATAATATTTCTGGTAATATATATAAATTAATTTTTGCATATTGACCATATAGTCTTCAACAATACTAAATTTACTTCTTTATTCTAATATTTTATTTTATTTTATTTTATTTTACTTTATTTTATATGTATAGATAGTTGTTGTCTACAAATAATCATAGCTTTATGTTTTCCTTTTTAACATTACTCTCCTCTCTTTCTTGCCTTCTTGTAAGACCTTCTTACTAGTTAAGATCTCTAGTACAGTGTTGAACACAAGTGATGATAGCAGACATACATAACTGTCTCATCTTTTCTCTGAGGAGAAGAGGTTGCAATATTTTATAATTAAATATGTTTGCTGTAGGACTGTTGTAAATGTTCTTTATTAAGAAAATTGCCTTCTTTTCTAAGTTTGCTAGAATTTATTTTTAATTGTATTTCATGTTGTTAATTCTCACCTGGGGATATTTTTCCATTGATTTTTAGAGAATGGAAGGAGGGAGGAAAAGGATGGGGGAAGGAAAGAGAAAGAGAGAGAGAGAGAGAAAGACAGAGAGAAACACTGATCTGAGAGAGACAACTCCATCAGTTGCCTCTACCCTGGGTCCAGGCTTGAACGTGCAACCCAGGTACCTGCCCTTGACCATGAATTGAACCCCAAATCCTCTGTGTTTGGGTTAATACTCCAACCACTGAGCAGTACTTGCTAGGGCTCAAGTGTTTATTCTTTAAAACTAGAGGTCCGGTGCATGAATTTATTCACCAGCAGGGTCCCTCAGCTTGGCCTAGGGGATCGGGCTGAAACCGGCTTTCCAACATCCCCCAAGAGGTCCGGGATTGCAAGAGGGCACAGGCCAAGCCAAGGGACCCCAACAGTGCACTATCAGGGCCCAGGACACAGGAAGTTGGACAGCAAGGGAGATACTGCGGGAGGGGTCCAGAAAGGTGTCCAACCAGTTTTGATTGTCCAGACCCCAGCAGCAAGCTAATCTACTGGTTGGAACATCTGTGCCCTGGTGGTCAGTGCATATCATAGCAAGCAGTTGAGTGGCCTTAGCATATCATTAGCATATTATACTTTGATTGGTTGAATAGCTGACTGGTCAACCAGACACTTAACATATTAGGCTTTTATTATATGGGATATTCTTTATAATTTTTGGTTTTCACTTCTTAAGAAATCCTTCCATATCCAGATTTCATAAAGATATTTATCCATAATTTATACATATTCTTTCTTTTTACATTTAGGTCTTTAGTCCATCTGGACTCTATTTTTGTATATAGTGTGAAATAAGGAACTAATTTTACCTTTTGCCATATGGATAGTCATTTGTCCCAACATCATCTTTTGAATAGTCATTTTTCCTCCTCACTCTTTGTAGGGTTACCTCTTTCATATACAAATATAACATACAGGTAGTGTACCTTTTCACTGTGCTCCTGATGACTTCCAGTCACCTTCACTTGATCTCTATGCCTGAGGACTTTCAAAATTATCGAAGCTAAAAAGTTCTGGGGAGTTGATATCTGTGGGAGCAGTTCACAACCAAAGTCTGAAAGAACTTGGCTTAGGAATATTCCAGTTCCCTCCCTCAGTCCTCTGGTGGGATCATTCTGAAACATGTTTTAGATCTGCTTGCAGCATTCTCTCATGAAAAATCTTCCCTTAGCCCATAGTCGAAGCTGGCCCAGTTAGCTATTCACCTTCTAGACTGCCTCTCTTCTTATCTCAACTCCTCATAAATCCAAAATAAACTGCTTCACGCCAAATTCTAGTCTCAGAGCTTGCTAACATGAGTGCACATGCTTTTAGGCTTTCTAACCTGTCCCATTGTTCTATTTATCTGTCATTGCCCCACTCAGTTTCTTAAATCTGAACTCACTCCCATATCACATAGCAAGTTTACCTAAAAAACAGGCCTCTAAAATACTCATGTTATCCTCATCATTTTTTTCTGCTGTGTGCTCTTACTGTTGGCCTTCCTCTATGATTCACCTCACCTGGTTCCTTACCTTGTCACTCAGCACAGTATCATTTCCCTGATGTGACTTTAGACTTGCTTCAGTTAATTTGAATTTTCCATGAGGCTATGGTCTTTAATTGAGTAAATACCACACAGTTTATCATAAAAAAGTAAAACAAAACTGGAAGAAAAGGTGGAGATGATTGGTACTTATTAACATGGTGCCCCTTGGGGTCCTTCTTGAGTCGTCATATTATGTCTTGAAGAAAAAGTTGGTTTCACTGTATAAGAGAAGGTAGAGTCATGTATTGATTTCACAATTTACTTGGTTAACCATATGCATTAGTTAATATTTTGTCAGGCTTTGAAAAATTATATGTACCCTTCACCTTCTATCCCTGTATCTCACTGAAGCAATGTGACCCACACTTTTTGATCAGTAATTCTTCAAATCAGAGCACTTAGGAACAATCTGAGAGGCACCAAGGGAATGCTCGGTTTAAATATATCTAAGAATCAATTTCACAACCCACTGTATATCCTTTATGATCATATGTTGTGATTTGATCATAATTCTTATTACAAAGTATGAGTATAGTCATTTTCAACTAATACTTTTGTTGTCTACTTAAAATCTTGAGTTTAAAAAATACTACTATAATTATAATTATCCTATATCAGTGGTCAGCAAACTGCAGCTCATGAGCCTTGGTTTGCTGCTCTGTTGACTAATGATTTTGCCAACCACTGTCCTATATAATAAAGAGGTAATATGCAAATTGACCATCATGCCCTCACACAAGATGGACGGCAAGGGAGGGGTATTTGGGGCAACTAGACCAGCAGGAGAGTACAGTTGGGGAGGACCAGGCCTTCAGGGGAGGGGAGTTGGGGGCAACCAGGCCTGCAGGGGAGGGCAGTTGGGAGAAATCAGGCTGGCAGGAAAGCAGTTAGGCGTTTATCAGGATGGCAGGGGAGTGGTTAGAGGCTGATCAGGCTGGCAGGCAGAAGCAGTTAGGGACAATCAGGCTGGCAGGCAGGTGAGTGGTTCAGAGCCAGCAGCCCCAGATTGTGAGAGTGATATCTGACTGCCAGTTTAGGCCCAATCCCACAGAGGTCCCCGATTGGAGAGAGTGTAGGCTGGGGTGATATCTCTTTTTTACCTTTAATTTTTCTATACCAAGCCCCTTACCTGATACGAGACAGGGAGAACATTCCTGTAATTGGAGTGATTAAAGCACCCTGGAGGGCTAAGAGATGAACATTTCTACCTGGGGTCTGCGATGATTTCTGAGAATCCTGAAGTATGGCTGGGCACATAGTCTTACCTCCACCTCTTTAGCTTATTTCCAAATGTTCCTGACTTCCTGGTTGAAAAATAATTTAGTAATTAGGTCCAAGAATAGTTTTAAGGGTGTATGCATATTGCAAAATACAGATGAAAGCATTGAAAAATGAAGATAACTACCTCCAATAGTCACTGTTCCCATTAGTAATATGTTTGAAACGCATGTTTGGCATTGCATCTTAAACTGTGGCTCCCATTGAATGGCCAGTATGTTCCAGGTGGACTGGAGGCTCTGTCTGTGTGACCTCTGTCACTGCTATCATAGCTTCCTTTTCAATGTATCAACATTCCTGGATTCCCTGTGAGTCTCCTCCCATCTTTGAGGACTACTAACTAGCTATAGGGCAATTACTTTTTCTTCTCATGAAAATGGTGAGGAATAACCTTATATAGAATCACTGTGACACCTTGTACTCATGACTAGGGATTGCATCCCAGCCTCCAATTGTTCTGAATCAGCAATTTCAACAGGCTGTCAAATAAAAAAATGACAGCAGCCAACACAACAGCCATTGGTGTAAATAAATCAAAATTATACCTGTGTTGTTCTTTTGTCAGATCAGCAAAAAGCATATTTTTTGGTGTGCCTCAGAATTTTAGTATTAGTTTATGTGTGTGTGCCATGATATAAAAAAGGATGAAAATCACTGATGTAAATAATAGCCCTAATCAGTCTTGACTTGGGCAGACCACTGCTCACTCCATCTATCCAGCAAAGCTATCATTCAGAATTGAAGGGCAGATAAAGAGCTTCACACACAAGAAAAGGCTAAAGGAGTTCATCAACTCTAAACCAGTATTATATGAAATGCTGAAAGGTACTCTTTTAGAAGAGGAAGAAGAAAAAAGTAAAAGACAAAAAAATTATGAACAACAAATACATATCTATCAACAAGTGAATCTAAAACTTAAGTGAATTAAAAATTTGATCAACAGAATAAACTGGTGAATATACTGGAATCAGGAGCACAGAAAGGGAGTGGACTTATAATTCTCAGGGGGAAAGAGGGGAGGGGTATACAGGGAGAGACTGGACAAAAATCATACACTTATGGATGAGATCAATGGGAGGGAGGTAAGGACAGAGGGAAGGGTGGGAGCTGGGTGGAGGGGTGCTATGGAGGGGAAAAAAGAGAAACAAATGTAATAATCTGAACAATAAAGATTTAATAAGAAAAAAAACAAAACTGGCAGTCCAACATCTCCCGAGGGGTTCCAGATTGTGAGAGGGCGCAGGCCAGGCTAAGAAAATCCACCAGTTCATGAGTCCATGCATTAGGCCTCTAGAATGCATATAACATCTTTGGTTAATCTCTTCCTGTCCCCCCCTCCTCCCTTTCCTCAGTCTGTTCCTGTTTCCATGCCTATGCATTGAGAATTACACCCTTGGTGGGTAGTGCATGTCATGGCTACTGGTTGAATGGTTGTTTGGTTGCTTAAGCTTTTACTAGTATATATACTAGAGGCTCAGTGCATACAATTTGTGCATTGGAGGGGGGTCCTCTTAGCCTGGATTTCGAGAGGGCACAGGCCAGGCCAAGGAACCCCACCTGTGCATGATCGGGGCCAGAGAGGGGCACGGGAGGTTGGCCAGCAGGGGAGGAACCATGGGATGGCTCCAGGGTGTGTCTAGCCTGTCTCACTCAGTCCTGATTGGCTGGACCCCAGCAGCAAGCCAACCTACTGGTTGGAATGTCTGCCCCCTGGTGGTCAGGGCACATTATGTGACTGGTCGACTGGTCAACTGTCTGCCCTCTGGTGATCAGTTCATGTCATAGTGAGTGGTTGAGCGGCCTTAACATATCATTAGCATATTATGCTTTGATTGGTTGAACAGATGACTGGAAACTTAGCACATTAGGCTTTTATTATATAGATTAGTAATAAAAGTTCTAGCCAAAGGAATAAGGCAAGATAAAGATATAAAAGGCATTCAAATAGGGAAGGAAGAAGTCAAACTGTCACTTTTCTGGATAACTTAATGGCCTATAAAGAAAACGTAAAGACTATCAAAAAACTACTGTGAACAATAAACAAATCCAGTCAAGTTGCAGGGTACAAAATAAATTGCAAAAATCCATTGCCTTCCTGAATACCAACAACAAAACTTCAGAAAAAGAAATGGAGAAGGAGAAATCCAAGATGGCGGCATAGGTAAACACCTATACTGCTGCCTCGCACAACAATTTCAAAACTACAACTAAAACACAGAACAGACACCATCCAGAACCACAGGAAAGCTGGCGGAGTGGAAGTTCTACAACTAGAGGGAAAGAGAGGGGCTCACAGAGGCCCAGAGGAGCTGCAAAAAGCTGAGGTACGGAGACGCGCGCTGAGAGAGCGGGTGCCAGAGTACCTGGCTGGCTTTCTCTGGTGGGAGGGAAACGGAGACTCCCAATGGCATTGAACCCCTTATCTTACGACACTAAACCCCAGATCCAGCCGAAACTCATACGGGGGGAGTTTGGACTGTGAAAAGGGAGAAGTGCACGGAAATTTAGGGGAGTTGCAAAGGATCGGAGGTCTGGTCGCGCACGGCACCACGCGCGGAGGACGGATTGCTGATTGTGCCGCTGGCTTTCGTGAGTGGGCGGGAGACAGACCCTCCGAACTGCGCCACTTCTGAGTCCACTGGGCCCCTGTTTTGGGCGAAACCCTGGGGACCTAGACTCGTGTGGTCCTGGTTCGCAGGGGAGCCGGAAAGGCAGCGGTTAGAGGTGCTGCGGGTGCACGAGCGCACAAGGCCCGCTCCAGCCATTACCCAGTCACGTGAGACTCAGGGGCTGTGGAGGGCGGGGCCGACTGGAAGGCAAGGCGGTCCCTTAAGCCCTGAGACTCCACCCCTCCCAAGCTCAGCAGAGGCTTCTTCGGCTGAATCCAGCACAGAAGTTTCCCTGGCACAGTGAAAATGCCGAGACAAGGGAAGGGATTACAAGCAAAAGAAATGGAGGGAAAAAAACGACTGGATATAGAGTTCAAAAACCACGCTTATAAGGTTTTTCAAGAATATGCTAGAAAAGATGGATAAATTTAGTGAGACCCAAGAGGAGATGATAAATACACTGACTGAAATAAAAACTATTATGCAGAGTACTAACAGCAGACTAGAGAAAGGCAAGGA
>JAAGEH010000392.1:22624309-22752986 GCA_011751065.1 Lasiurus cinereus | reverse complement strand
GCCAATGGGGAGATATGTATAAAAATTAATAAAAAATTTAAAAAAAAGAAATGGAGAAATCAATTTCTTTTGCAACAGTAACCAAAAGAATAAAATTCATAGGAATAAACTTAACAAAAAATGTGAAAGACCTATATACTGAAAATTATAAAATATTATTAAAAGAGATGGAAAAAGACATAACAAAATGGAAAAATACTCCATGTTCTTAGTTTGGAAGAATCAGTATAGTTAAAATGGCCATTTTTATCAAAGTAATATACAGATTTAATGCAATCCTCATAAAAATCCCAATGTTATGTTTTAAAGAAATAGAACGAGAAATCATCAGATTTGCACAGAACCACAAAAGACCCAGAATAGCCAAAGCAATACTGAAAAAAAAAAAAAAAGAATGATGTTGGAGTATCATGCTACCTGACTTCAAAATATACTACAGAGCTACTGTTATAGCAAAGTAAACCAGAGACAGGAGACAGACCACCATGCTCTCAGAAGATGCAGGAATTCACCTTTATTCCAAAAGCAGTGCTGCTGGCTCAAGGAAATCAGTTCCCAAAAGCTGAGATTTTTATCCTGCTGAACCCAGTCTTATATAGCCCCAGATTCTGTTTCTTGCTTCCATATCATTGTGTGGGTTTTTCTAAAAGCTATTTTGCTGAAAAGTAGTTTATAACAGACCTCTGGCTGATACCAGCTGCTAACACATGGGGACGTGGTTTTGGCAAAGCCTCTACAAACTCATTGTCCCAGGATGTGGGTCTGCACAGTGCAGCAAGCAGGGGCTAGGCTGATTATAGATAAGCAACCTTTTACTGCAGAGGTTGGGTCAAGCTGCCCTTACACAGGGACTCAGGTTGCCTTCACATTCCCCCCTCTTGATTCTCAAACTGATTTTCAGCCTTGAGGAATCAGTAGAAGACTCAAAGCTATGGAGAAGGGTGTTCAGTAGCTCAAGTCTTCTTTACCTTCATTACCTAAGGGATCATAATGGCAGTCCAGAGATCTGGTCTAGAATAACATCTGAAACTTCAGGGCTTACTTATTTTATTTTTATTAATTGTTCTAAAATCTGTTGGCTTCCATAGAGGAAGGGAGAGGGAGTCTACACAGGTTTCTCTATTTATGGCTTCAGAGCAGTTGGAGTGATGAGAAGCATGTCTCAGAGTCCTGTCTATTTCTCCTCTAGTTGGCCTATCATCCTTGCTCTGCTTATGTCTGTCTAACTGCCTAACACATCCCCCCAAAAATCTTAGCTCTGAGTTCTTTTAGGGAAAGTAGATGTCAGTGGGTTCTTAACCACTTCCATGCTGAGGAGGGATGAAGGTTTCTTTCAGAGCCAAGAGATTCTTGCTCTCTGTCAGAGGGATGATGAGGCCTGGGCATGAAAGGAAGTGGGCTTGTGACCTGGCAGAGACAAACCACATTATAAAATTTAGTATTATTGAGCAATTAGTACAATAAGAATTATAACAAATGATCTGATGGAAGGGAAAGGAAAACATTTCAGTTCTAATAATTTCCTATTGAAATAGAATTTTTCTTTCTAAAATTCTTCTTCTTTTTATTAGAGTCAAATTAACAACAGTTTATCTATTGCATTATGTCTAGTTTCAATTTGGCCTGACTGTTTGCATAAACACAACAAGAATGGTAACTGACCACCTTTGCCAGAATTTCATGATTGAGTCTTAATGTGCTGCTCGGGTCAGAGAAGCCAAGTCATCCTGCAGGGTTAGGTGAATTCCTCACCAAGATTTGTACCCTCAGCAGCTCCACCTGGGCCTGCACCCTAAGGGGCTTCAAGGTCTACCTTAGCAACCTTTCTACTTGCCATGGCCCAGAGTGTGTGGGATTTCAGCAGGGATGCAGAGGCACCCCTCACTGCTTCCCTTCTATTCTGACCAACTATCAGCAATGGTAGGGTATTGGCCTGATGCTCCAGTGCCATCCATTTCCAGGGCTACCAAGCAAGATATCAGGCTTTCTCCATGGCACTCTTATTGGCTTCAAGTCTTCAGAGTTCAGACATGACCCCTTTAAACATGACACCCTAATAAAACATTAAATCTAATCCATACAGTGGTCACCATAACTTTAAGAGAAATTGTTTCATGTGACAAAGATTTTTAAATGAAACTCTGTAGCATGAAAATCATTTTGGAAGGAAATAAAGAGAAGTTTCCTTCAAATATTGTGAGGATTGTAATTAAAACTCCATATATTTGGCTTCTTGAGCTAAGGTAAGTAATCTGTATTTTTTCCTCCCTGAAAAAGTTTATATAAAGTTACAAAAAGAAATTGACAGCCAGTTTGAAATTGAATTGCCATGGCCTAGAGCAAAGAATATCCTTACATGATATTATTCTACAATGTCATTTAATTTTTGATATTTCACAACAGCATATTGTACAATTATCCCAAACGAAATTACAAACTAATTCTTTGAATGTTTAGCAGCAGTTTAAAAAAGGACATGAAAGGATTTAACTCCTTTAGAAGGAATTAAGGCACTGGGAAGGCACTTGAGCATTCTATATTGGCCCCTCTTACCTCTTTGCCAAGAAGGACCCTCTTCTCACAATCCAATAGCCCTCAGCTGTAGCCTGAGCTTTCTATTCATGCTGAGATTGAAGCCTTTTTAGAAACCTTATATCTTTCAGAAATAATCAGTTTTAGAAATCTTCTTTTTTCTCAAAATGTATTTTTAAGCTTTATGTCTTCTCTATTATATTAAAGCTATGCTTTCTAATTAGAATTCTTTATTTTTAATTAGTTAGAATTCTTAACCTTAATTTTCAAAATACTTAGGTTTTAAAAATTTTTTTCTACTTAACCTAGCAATGTTTCAAAGTTTTAAGTTACCAATTAGGTATATGAGGCTGGAGAAAAGGTGGAAGGGGAAGGGAACAGGCTCTGCAGCCCCTTTTAGTACTGTCCAGGCCTCCAACCGCTTGGATTTAAAACTGCCACATTTATCCTTAGTGATAACATGCTAAAGTTTGGGTGATAATGAGATCAGCTTTTAATAGTATCAGGACTGTTAAGTAAAGAAACTGTTCTCTGGGAAGGGGGTGAGAATGTGGCCTTGGGATCTGAAGGCACAGTAAGGGGTCCCTTTTTTTCTCTAAGACCTATATGTGCTTCTCTTTTGGGATGTCCATACTATTGTGATTTCTGTTTCTGGCCCTCAGGGCCAGCCTTTCCCTGGGCCACTCATTCTATAGTTGTGAACATTATCTTAGCTTTCTGTTTCTATCTTTCTTATTTTTATGTACATAGTCATTTGGAGCGTCTTTTAACAGTTCGTCTGCACTTTTATTTTTTTAGTTCTCTAACATTTATAGTTTTCTTGAGATGTTCTCTCAGATTGTCCCCAGGTCACATAAGGAGGGGAAGGTAAGATAAGGGATCTTATTTGTCTGTCTGCCCTTGTTCTCTTTTAGGCTTCTCTACTTTTATAAGGAGAAGGAATATGGGTCCCTTCCTTGAACAGAGTATAGTCGATCTCCTCTTGAGCGACTGGACTTTTAATATTAATATATTTATAATTATTACTGTGTAGGCCCGTGGTTGGCAAACTGTGGCTCATGAGCCACTTGTGGCTCTTTGGCCCCTGGAGTGTGGCTCTTCTACAAAATACCACGGTCTGGGCGAGTCTATTTTGAGGAAGTGGCGTTAGAAGTTTAAGTTAAAAAAAAATATGGCTCTCAAAAGAAATTTCAATCATTGTACTGTTGATATTTGGCTCTGTTGACTAATGAGTTTGCTGACCACTGGCCTAGGCAAATATAGGAATAAAGTTTTCCCTTCACTTTTAGAAATAGAGTTATTTTTCCAATGGAAAATATATACATAGTAGAGGCCTGGTGCACAGATTCATGCACTGTGGGGTCCCTCTGTCTGGCCTGTGGGGATCGGGCTGAAACCAGCCTGGTGCACAGATTTGTCCAGGGTGTGTCTGGCCTGTCTTGCCCAGTCCTGATCAGGGCTGGCTGTCCAGGGAGGAGCCATGAGAGGTTGGCCAGCTGGGGAGGGACCAGGAGAGGCTCCAGGGCATGTCTAGCCCCATCTTGCCCAGTCCCAATCAACCAGATCCCCAGCAGCAAGCTAACCTACTGGTTGGAGTGTCTGCCCCCTGGTGGTCAGTGCACGTCATAGTGACTGGTTGAACAGTCGAACAAACAGTGAGACACTTAGCATATTAGACTTTTAATATATAGGATTCTTAAAAGGCATAATAGAGTCTGGGTTTCATATGTAGCAGAGCAGCTCCCTCGCTGAGATCTATTGAGAGTTAGCCCTCGACACAATATTTATATATATTTTTAAAAAAGCATAATAGAAACAATATAACCTTGACAACTCTGAGGAGGCTGAAGGAAAGGTGGGTCTGTATGTGGGAAGATAGCAGGCCCCAGGGTTTGTTCTCAGGACTGTAGCAATTCCTGGACCTCCAACAGCTTTAGTGTAAAATATCATTTTATTTTAAGGAGAATGTTTCTCTCCCTCCCCTACCCCAGTGCTGCCACTTCTGCAGCCTTTTCGAGGGTACTTCTGCAGTTCTGGCCCTCTAGGATAAATATTGGGAAGTTTAGATGGTTATTTCCTTGTAGAATCCTTAATAGAATCCTTACATTACAGACAGATAAAAACTCTTACTAGAAACCAAACAACAAAGAAACGTGAAATGACAGTTAACAGAGATACTCTCATTCATACACCAGTCAGTTCAAGTTTGACTTCCTCCTCAGGAAGACCCTGAACAGAGGTAGATAAGCTACCTAGGAGATGACCAAGCTTCTCTTCTGCCCCTAAAGGCAGGCTGAGATTCAGACTGGGTCCTCGGGGACACTTACCAGGTCAGACATCTGGTCCCAGAAAGGTTTTCTGTCCTCCTTGGAGTCCACTGGGGCATGAACAGGGGTCCCTGTCATCTGGGCCCAATGAGGACTAGGACCCAGTAAATAACTGGAGGCGTGTCCTTCCCCTGTCATCAGTGGGGCCTGGCTGAGTGGACCCGGACATTGACCCTGACCAGTGGTGCCCTAAAGGGGCAGTTTTGGTTGTTTTTTTCGCAGCCAATGCACCAAAAATGTATGGCAAAGTAACCAGAGCCTGGAGACAGACCACCAAGTTCTCAGAAGATGCAGAAATTCACCTTTATTCCATAAGCTGTGCTGCTGGCTCAAGGGAATCAGTTCCCAAAAGCTGAGCATTTTTATCTTGCTGAACTTAGTCTTATATAGCCCTGTTTCTGTTTCTTGCTTCCAGATCATTGTGTGCATTTTTCTAAAAGCTATTTTGCTGAAAAGTAGGTTATAACAGACTGCTGGCTGACATCAGCTGCTAAAACGTGGGGACTTGGTTTTGGTTCAAAGTCTCTGTAAACTCATTGTCCCAGGATGTGTGTCTGCACAGTGCAGCAAGCAGGGGGTAGGCTGATTATAGATAAGCAAACATCCTGTTACTGCAGAGGTTGGGTAAAGCTGTCCTTACAGGGGGGCTCAAGCTGCGTTTACACAGCGATAATCAAAAAAGCATGTTATTTGCAGAGAAACAGATATACAGATCAATGGAACAGAATAGAGAGCCAAGCTATAAAACCACATGTATATGGACAGATAATTTTTGACAAAAGAACCAGAAATGCACATTGGAGTAAAGATAGTCTCTTCAATAAATGATGCTGGGAAAACTAAAAAGCCACATACACACAAATACAAAAATTAATTCAAAACAGATCAAAGAATTAAACATAAGACATGAAACTGTAAGTCATATAGAAAAAATATAGGTACCAAATTTATGGACCTGGGTGGTAAGAGACCCAAAAACAAGGGAGGTAAAGGCAAAAATAAATTAATGGACTATATTAAAATGAAGAACTTCTGCACAGCAAAAAGAAATAAACAACAAAACAAACAGGCAGCCAACCAGATGGGAGATGATATTTGCAAACAGAAGCTCTTCTAAAGGTTTAATTTCCAAAATATATAAAGAACTCGTAAAACTCAACACCAAACAAATAAACAATCAAATAAAAAAAAATGGTCAGAGGACCTGAAAATACACCTCTTCTAAGAAGACATACAAACAGCCAATAGATAAAGATGTTCAACCTCACTGCCAATTAGAGAAATGCAAATTAAAACTACAATGAGATACCACCTTACATCAGTTAGAGTGGCCATTATCAACAAGATAAGCAACAACTGGTGTTGGAGAGGATATGGAAAAAAGGAAAGCCTCATTCACTGCTGGTACAACCATTATGGAAAGCAGTCTGACAATTCCTCAAAAATTAAAAATAGAGATTACATATGATCCAACAACCCCACTCCTGAGTATATACCCGAAAAACTTGAAATCATTTATATGAAAAGATGTATGCACCCCTATATTTATTGCAGCATTATTCACAGTGGCCAAGACTTGGAAACAGTCAAAGTACCCTATGATATAGGACTGTATAAAAAAAGATGTGGTATATATTCACAATAGAGTACTCCGTGGTCATAAGAAAGGATGAAATAGCTTCATTTACAACAACATGGATGGACCTTGAGAACATTATGCAAAGTGCAATAAGTCAGACAGAAAAGCTAAGAACCAAATTATTTCACTCATCTACACTAATAATAGGAAAATGCTAATTGACAGTAACTCTGCTACACTCATAGCCAATCAGGAGTGATATGCAAACTAACTCAGCAAAGATGATGGGTAAATTTGCATACACAGGTGGCACAGGCAGCACCCTATGCTGCTGGTGGGATCTAAGCCCCAGTCAGGGACCGGGCAGGTGGTGGGGGCACCAGAGGCAGCCCCTCCGCCTGCCCAGATCCAAGCCTCAATTGCAATGGCGGCTTGGGCCTGGCAGATGACAGAGGCAGCGCCCTATGCTGCCTGCCTGGATACAAGCTGCTTTACTACCTACCCAGGTCCAAGCTGCAATAGCAATGGCAGCTTGGGCCAGGCAGGTGGCAGGGGCATTGCCCAATGCTGCCTGCCCGGGTTCAAGCTGCCCTGTGATCACAGGGCGAAGAGCCTAGGCTGAACCACCCCAAGATCATGCGGAGAACTTGCCAGGATGGAGGCCAGGCCAGGCCACCCTGTGATCACGGGGTGGAGAGCCCAGGCTGACCCACCCCATGATCATAGGGCCAACAAGCCACGCAGAGCCTGGCCAAGCCGTCCCCGCAATCCCAGGCAAATAAGCTGCTCAGCTGACCAACCTGCACTAAAGATTTGTTGGGGGCATGGTGCAGAGTCCAGGGCCTCTAGCCTGCAGCCATGGGAAATCTCCCTCTTCCCAGAGTTAGGAGCACCAGCGGAGGTCTACCCAGCAGCCTGGTCCTGACTGCGAGGGTGAGTTCCTGCATGCTGGGGTTTGATCCCCACACATTAGCAATAGGAGACCAGTGCCTTTGTTATTGCTGTGTGTCCTGGATTTAACTGGACAAATGACCAGTGGTCCCAGTCACCAGCTGAGCAAAACCTGGGTTTCCTCAAATTCCCTCAGCCCCTATTCACCCCTCTGTAAAGGTGCAGAACAAGTGAGACCCCTTAAAAATAAATCAGAGGTCTCAAGCAACAGTGGGCCTTTCTCATCAGAGTCATTTGGACTGGATGGCATTTGAGTATTTATCTAGGTACCATGACAGAGAAACACAAGCTCAAGTCATGATCTCTGCCCTTAAAAAATTCGCAATCTTATTAGAATGAGTGGATGATAAAAGTGCAGTAATAACATCAGAATGTAAGGCAATAATATAGAGAGGAACAGAGGCAATTGCTAGGATGATTTTCCAATAATTAATACAAATATGATGTGTTATGAATTAAATAAAAAAATATGTGTGGAAGTAGCTGCTTCATGAGTATGGCATCCCTTCCTATTTTAAAGGAAACTGAGTTCCATGTGAACTGTGTACTGTGCTATGATATCGGAGGCACAGGACAAGGGAGGCCCTAAGTGTACTATGCTTTGATATTTGAGTCATTCTTTATTGTTCAATGTAATTTATTTCTGTATGCCTCAGTTTTGTAATAGTTAAATTACTAGAATAATACATCTTGCTATAAAATATTACTAGAAGATCAAATGACCAGGTGACATTTATTGTTATTTTCTATAAATGAATACAATATATGGTATGCTAAAGTGATAGGTATTATAGAAATATTCAGATAGAGAGAACTACAGGCTTGATTACAAGTGGGGCTTACTATCACAACCCAAATTTATTGCTTAAAAAAAAAAAGCAGGGAACCAACTAGAAACTGAACCAAATATAAGCCCTTGAAGGGCAAATGCAAATTGGATAAGCTTTGCTATTACAAGAGCAAGAAGAAAAATTTCAGATGCAAGAATGAAAACCACATTGCATCTACTCTAAGTAGCTGTTAAAGAAAAAGAATGGTATACTATGAAAATACTTAATACAGATTGTAAGGACATTTGTTCAAAGAGGATTTACTAGAGTAGGTGATATTTCAGTTAATTTTTTTTAAATGTGAAGAGGTTAGCTAGATGAGAAAAAGGTATAGGGGTCCCGAATTGCAGAGGGTGCAGGCAGGGCTGAGGGAACACCCCCTCTATGCAAGAATTTTATCCACCAGGCCTCTAGTATCCTATATAATAAAGAGGTAATATGCAAATTGACCATCATTCCAACACACAAGATGGCCATCCCCATGTGGTCAAAGATGGCCACCCCCATGTGGACACAAGATGGCTGCCACAAGATGGTGGCAGTTGGGGGGACCAGGCTTGCAGGGCAGGGCAGTTGTGGGTGATCAGGCCAGCAGAGGAGGGCAGTTAGGGGTGACTAGCTGGCAAAGGAGGGAAGTTAGGAGCAATCGGGCCAGCAGGGGAGCAGTTAGGCATCAATCAGGCTGTCAGGGAAATGGTTAGAGTTGATCAGGTTGGCAGACAGAAGCAGTTAGGGACAATCAGGCAGGCAGGCAGACAGGCAACCAGATGGGAGCCAGCAGTCCAGATTGGAGAGGGTGCAGGCTGGGCTGAGGGATAACACTTTCCCTCCTCATGCATGAATTTCATGCACCAGGCCTCTAGTGTGGAATATGAAACTGAAACTTATAAACACAAACAGCAATGTGGTGGTTGCCAGAGTGAGTTGGGGGGTGGGAGGGTAGAAAGGGATCCTAATATGAGGTGACAGGAGAAGATTTGAATTTGGATGGTGGGCACATGGTCTTATATACAAATTTTGTAATTTTGTAAATCACACAAGAAACCTATATGTTCATGTTGACTAATGTCTCCCCAATAGAATTTAATCAATCAATAAATAAAAGTCATGTTGAAAAATATAAAAGAATCATAGAACAAAATGGGAAAATCCTGCATATTTCCAGTAGAGGACACTTTTTATTTGTCCTTGCAGAGTATTGGCATATGTCATAAGGAAGAACACCTGTCACAGTCATGTGGTTGCTCTGCTGACCTGAGTCCCCCACAGCTATTACGGAGGAGGGGAAGGTTTCCTTTTGTTCCAGGACTTACTTTCCATCAAAGCTCAAACTGCTGTTACAACTGTCTTGTGCCCCTAAAAAGGAATAAGTAAGTCAGGAGTCAGAGGAAATTTTGTTTCCTGGGAAATGACCTTGCTAATCTTATATAATAAAAGCTTAATATGCTAAGTGTCTGAACATTTGACCAATTGCTGTAATACACACTGACCACCAGGAGGCAGATGCTCCAACCATTAGGTTAGCTTGCTGCTGGAGTCCAGCTGATCGGGACTGGGTGAGAGGGGCTGGGCATGCTCTGGAGCCCTCCTGTGGTCCCTCCCTAGCCCCAATCATGCACTGGTGGGGTCCCTTGGCCTGGCCTGCACCCTCTCACAATCTGCAACCCCTTGGAGGATGTTGGAGAGTCAGTTTTGGCCTGATCCCTGCAGACCAGGCCGAGAGGCCCCACTGGTGCACAAATCCATGCACCATACCTCTAGTAACATTAAGAAATTCCAATGAATTTCAAAGAAAAGATCTGACTGGAGGGGCTTGCTGTAGAAGAAGGTGATTGTCATCTGAGAGTTTTGATCCATTTCTTTTTTTAAAAAATATATTTTATTGATTTTTTTATAGAGAGGAAGGGAGAGGGATAGAGAGTTAGAAACATCAATGAGAGAGAGAGACATTGATCAGCTGCCTCCTGCACGCCCCACACTGGAGATGTGCCTGCAACCAAGGTACATGCCCTTGACCAGAATCGAACCTGGGACCTTTCAGTCCATAGGCTGATGCTCTATCCACTGAGCCAAACCGGTTTCGGCTTGATCCATTTCTGATACAGAACAAGAAATCAAGTCTATGGTGCTGGCTTTGGCTCTGGCGAGGGTTAGGTACCAGCTGCATCTCCACCAGTCTCTATGGTGTTTATACTCCCTCCTCCTGGTCTGCATCCTGCAGAATTTTAGTGGAAGTTCTCCCTGATGAGGTGATCACCATGAAGTAGCACAATGATGCTAACTTCAAATTCCACTTTGAAATTGGTGGTCTCCAGTGTAGGGCAGGTGGACAGCTGGAGGAACACCATATATTTAGGAAGCCAGATGTTTCAACAAATATCCCCACCAGCGATCTGAATATTCTGAATGTTTGTAGCATCAGAGGCTTATCCACATTTCCCAGGGACCAGCTATCTCTCTATGCTTTGTAGGGAGGCCTCCAAGCTCTCAACCATCACCTCTTCTGTTAGTGACTGTATGATAATACTGTTGGTTGAGTGGAGATGCCCTCTGATGAGAAGTTTGGAGAGCAAAGTTCTCTTTGACATTCTGTAAGGTTTCAGGTTTTGGGGGCTTGGCATTAGTTTTCCCTTCTGAGGAGCAAATTGAATGATAAATTCACAGATCTTGGTCAAGTCCTTGGCAAATAGACATTGCTTCATGTCACAGTGTGGGATATACTAAATGTTGATAAACACCCATGATAAGTCTCATACAGAAAGAACATTGTTATCCTCCATGTGCAGAGGAAATTCAAAAGGAATTTCAGTTTTGCTACAGAGGAACTTTCCTGGTTTCACCATTTCTATGACAGTGTTGATAAGTGGATAGGTTTAACCAAATTATAGAAAGTTTCGAACACACCCCCACCTTGGTACTGAGCTGGAAGTTCACCATTCCTTCCATGTCAAGGAGGGCCCCTGGTGCTGGACAGAATTTTTCTCAGAAAAGACCACACACCGAAGAGCACTTCCCTGGCGTGTTAACCCTTGTTCTCTCTTTAATCTTAACATCTAGGACAGTGGTTGGCAAATGGTGGCTCACGAGCCACATGCGATTCGCGAGCTACATGTGGCTGGTGAGCTGGGGTTTGCCAACCACTGATCTAGGAGATCTCTGTTTTGAAAATTCTACTGCATGTTCCTTCTTACTTTTAGAGTTTTGGGTAAGCATTTTCCTATGCCATGTAGTAAATTTTTAAAGCACAATCTGTAATAATAAAAGCAGAATGTGCTAATTAGACTGGATTCTGTCAGATGAAGCCGGCGCTGCGAGGGAAGCCAGTGTCTTGGGTGCCTGCTAGTGGCTGGAGAGAAGCCCAAGTCCCAGGTACCAGAGGGAAGCTGATGCCAGCAGCCAGCAGAAGGAAGGCCTACTCTTGCATGAATTTCGTGCATTGGGCCCCTAGTTTTTCAATAACACTGTAGTATTCCATTACATGAATGCATCATTATGTATATTCTAATTGATCAGTTAAGTTTATCAACTATTTTGCTATTATAAATAAGATGGCAATAAAGATAATTACTAATATTTACAAAACTTGATGTATCTCTAATTCTTTTTCTTGAGGATTAATTCCTAAAAGTGAAATTTTTGAATTAAAGGATGTCAATATTTTTAAGACTTTTGATATACATTACCAGATTTTCCTTAAAAATTGCACTCCAATTTGTTATCTTATCATCAGTGCGTAAAATTCAAGATTTCTTCATGCTGCTGTTAAAAAAAAACAACTCTTTGCTATGCTGATAGACCACAAAGGCATTTTTCACTGTTAATTTAATTAGAGTTTTTAAGATTGCTAAAATGGCTTAATATCTTACCATATACATAATACTCACTTGTATTTTTTGGTGTTAACTCCTTGCACGTGATTATAATGAGTGAGAAGGAGCTATTCTGCCCAGGTGTCTACATGTCACAATGCTTAAGGGACTTCTTCAATTGCAACCTATGTAATTATGAAGAAAATTTGCTGAAACAATATATTGATTGAGTGCATATTATATATATAATCTCTAGTACGGTTTTTAAAAATATATATTTTATTGATTTTTTACAGAGAGGAAGGGAGAGAGATAGAAAGTCAGAAACATCGATGAGAGAGAGACATCGATCAGCTGCCTCCTGCATGCCCCAGTGGAGATGTGCCCGCAAGCAAGGTACATGCCCCCAACCGGAATCGAACCTGGGACCTTTCAGTCCGCAAGCCAACACTCTATCCACTGAGCCAAACTGGTCTTGGCTCCAGTAGGATTTTAATATGGGTACTTAACATGTTGTTTTTAAATAATAAGATTTAAAAATATTGTTAAATAATGAATGGTCACAAAATTTTCTGTCACAGCTGCTGAAAATAATAGCTATCATTTATTTTATATTTACCAAGCACTTTACAAACATTGCCTCATTTACACAACCTCAGGAAGTAGGCATTTGATTCTGTGTTTTACATGAATGAGTGAGCCTTAAACATCCCAGGCACTTTGGCCAGGGTTACATAGTTATTGAGTGATAAAGCCAGAACTGAAGCTCACTTTAAAGTTGACTTTAAAGTCCACCTTCTAAACTATTATGCTCTAAGGCTTTTCCTCACTTATTGGTTTGTAACCCTGTTGGACATTAAGGGCCCTGGAGAACTTTAAAAAACTTACTGATGCCAAATAATATAACCCAGACAAACTGCATCAGAATCTCTGGGGTGGTGATCAATCATTTATATGTTATAAAGGCTTCCTAAGTAATTGTAATGTGCAGCCAGGGTGGAGAACTGCTATCAATAATTATTAGCCAGTGTGGCTAAGGAAATAGTCTTGATTTGTCAAATTCTAATTCTCAGTGTTCCATGCTATTGGTATCTTAACCTGTGTGTTGGAATAAGTCCCTTTCTCTCAAGTTAATTCAGCATTCTTATTACTATTCTCTCTCTCTCTCTCTCTCTCTCTCTCTCTCTCTCTCTCTCTCTCACACACACACACACACACACACACACACACACACACACACACACACAAACACACACTAGCTCAGGATCTGTTCACACAAGCAGTAGTAGAAATGCCAGATTCTAACTGGGGTGTATTCTCTAGATGCCAAGGTCAAACACAGAGGTAGAATATCACTCATCCAAAGTGTGCAGTGGATCAAGCCAAGAAAGAGGATTTGAAAGGCAAATCTTAAGAGAAGCTGAATCAAAAGTTTGGCAAGATGTCTTGCATCCAAAGAAGCAAGACAGAAAGAGATAACCTGGGGATGAGGCATCTGGGGATAGGAATTTTTATAAAATGTTGGTAATACTGGCTATGAGGAGAAAGAGAACATGATTAACGGAGAGGTCATAAACTGTTGGCTCATAGATGTATTTTGTTTGCCTTTCACTGACATTTCAAAAACATTCAGTCAAAGTTAAAACTGGGACATTAAACATACAAATTAAATTCCAGCTTTTTAAAAATATTTGAAGGTTTGGCAACACTAAACTGCTGTTCTCACATGGCAACAATCCCTTGCCCTGGGTAGTGGCTGTCTACTTTCAGCAGGCCAGGGAATTTCACTTCTCACAGCCCCTCCAGGGCTCACAGCATTTATTTATGATGTGACTGCCAATACTGACATCTGTTGGAATTTGTGACTTCTGACTTAAGATTTCAGATCAGCCTGAAATTAAGTAGTTATTGAACACTAAGTTTTTATTATTGATTTTCATGGTAGCCTTTCCTCCTGTCCAAATATCCCTATAAGATGTTATGGCTGCCTGTTCCATAGTACATTGCACTGGCTGCACAGTGCTACACCCCTTATCTCTCTTTCATTTAAGTGCTGCCTTCTGCCCTCCTGTGTTCTCCTCTGCTTGTAATCTCTCTGCACAGTTAGCATTCAGTGTTTAGAGCCTTTTTCTGCTCTAAGTCTGAGCATGGATGCATCCCCCATGGTGTCACCTCATGGAACATCCCCTTCATGGCACCAGATAACAGGAGAAACATGTGGGCTACCTCAGCATGTTTTGCCTTATCTTAACCACCTTTCCTAATAAACTTTGATAGGTAAATTCCTAGAAAAAAATAAAATGAATTTCTAAAAGATAAGCTCCCCCACTTTTTTTTTCTTAAAGTTGGCTTAGCCTACTTTCCTGAAGGTTTGTTTCTGTATTTTTTTCTTTACAGATATAATAATAAAGTTCTTTAAATTTGGCTGATCAGTTTAGGGAAAGGTCTAAATGGTTTGAACTTTGTATGTCTTCTGGTAGGGCCTCTCCTCCCTAAAGATATCTGTTAAAGGAAAGACGATTTGATTTTGTATAAAGTGATGTTCCTTTGGGAAGATCAAACTCATCTGGGAGTCTCTTTGCTTGTTGCAAAAATAAATAAGTAATTAAACAAAAAACCAATAAATACTAATACATGAGTCTCAGAGAAACTTGTTTCTACTTATAGGTTGAAAAATCTAAATTTTTATAGCCATGTACTGGAAGTGTATTTTATTTATTCTCTTATATATTCTAAGTGTTAAGAAAAACTATTCAAAATTGTATATAAAGTAAAGAGATAACCTTGTCCCTTTGTTGTCATACTCAAGCATTTTTAGGGAGATCATATCTTTGTTTCACTTACTATTTACTATTGGTTGGGGCTCAGATTCTATTACATTAGATGTTAACTTGTAGGTTTATATACTACAAATAATTTTTGTCCATTAGAGATGCACATGATTTTTCTCTTTTAGAAAAGATAGTGACAAAGATTATGGTTTCATTGTGCTGTAGATCAGTAACCAGTTGTGCAGCTAACCTAACAATCTTAGTATAGCATTTTTTCTTGCAGTGTCTAAACATGTTCAGTCTCTCCAATTCTCTTGTAAAGGCAGCCTTACAATTTTGCTAGTTCCTTGGTAATGAATGAAGCAAATTTTTGAAGCCCATTCATTCTATATTTCTATGAGACTCACATTTTAGACTTCAAAAAATTATACTTTGACACTAGCCTTGTCCCCAAAAGAAATTTTTTATTTTATTAATACTCACCCAAGGATATTTTTCCATTGATTTTTTTTAAGAGTGAACAGAAGGAAAAAAAAGTGGGGGAGGGGGGAAAGGAAGTAAGAGAGAGAGAGAGAGAGAGAGAGAGAGAGAGAGAGAGAGAGAGAAAGTTATTGAAACATCGATGTGAAAAAGACCTATCAATTGGTTGCCTCCCACAGGCAACCTGACAGGGGCAGGATCAAACCTGCAACCCAGGTATGTGCCCTTGACTGAAAATGGAACTTAAGATCCTTCAATGTGCAGGCTAATGCCCTAATCACTGAGCAACACCAGCAAGGGCCCAAAAGTAAGTTTAGGCAGTCCCAATCTCCTGTTCGTATACAGAGCTTCTTGGTTGCCGTGAACTGTAGTTCATGGACAAGATTAACACTTTATTAAGAAAAATAACTGGTCAATTATCATGGTAATCACAGGCTCACGTTTGCTGGGGATGCAGAATATTTGCTACATTTCTCTCCTGACACATGACTGTTTCTGAGGTTCCTTTTATCTACTCTATTCTATTTTCATACAACAGAGGCTCAGAAGGCTACCTGGCCTTTTCTACTAGAAAGCATTAATTAGGCTTTCTAACAAAGTTGTTTCTGAAAGGTTCAGTATAAATTAAAGTAAAAAGAAAAATTCAAATGAGCTGGAAAATTTGTTTTATTATGAAAAGTATGCATTACTTAATAGTTGTAAAGAAATCACAGTGGATCTCTGTTTTAAAATAGTGTTAGATTCTGTTTAAATATCTTATACGTATTTTTAAATGAAAAATATATTGTTTCTACCAAATACTGGGATAGGTTTGGAAAATAAAACAGTGATGAGTTATCTGTGAAATGATACAGTAAAACGTGAAAATGCTTTGCAAACTATGTAGTGTTATATTTTGACACAAATATCATTTATTATCAATATAGTGATTAAATGTAACCTAAAGTCTCCAGTTATCACTGAGAAATCATCATTCCTTTGTTAACTAAATAAAATAACTTAACCCCACATCTCACATTTGATTTTATTTAGTAAATTCTGTCCCCTCTTAAATGTTTCTGAGAATTCCCGGTGAGCGTACGTCAACTGCAAACTCCAGTTGTCAGCTTTTTCTGGACTGCTCCTGACTATTGGGTTCTCTCCCATTTCCTCCCGATGTCTCTCCATTGCCTTCTGTTTTTTTGTCGGTCTAATTCACCTATCAACATAACTACAGCCATTCCTTAATTTCCCAAGAAAATGCTAAAATAAATCTGATGCTAATTTAGTAATTAATAAAAGTCTGCTGAAACCATAAAGAGGAATGAAGATACAAAATAGGAAACAACTCAAAATACTCTGTTCTCAGGCGTGCCTCTCACCATATTTCCGGAGTCCACTTTTCTTTGCCAGGTTCCTTTATTCCATCTCTTTTTGCCCTTTTCCCAAAAGCAGCTGAAGATCACTTAATATTATCTCCTACTCCACTTCACAGAGAATAACTTTTGATATTATTTATTATAAAGATAACTTTAGTTTGCTTTTATTAACATTCCTCTGTTCTAGCCACTATCTTGGGTCTTCCCTTTAATACTCAGAAACCTTTTAAATATTTGTTTCCCTAAACAAAAGACCAACTTTCTTGGAAACACTCCCTCACTCTCCTCCAAGCAATGTAGATGTTGCTCTAGCCATTTTTTTTTTTTTTTTGCCCATCTTCCTTAAAAATATCACCTGAACGAAGAACCCAATACATTGCCAAAGGAAGGGAAGACTTTGAGCTAACTTTTAGAATATGTGATTTTTGTATATTAACTATGTGTCTACCTTGATAAATTCCACCATTAATTCTAATGGTTTGTAGATTGTTTTGAATATTTCATGTACACAATTATTATTTTCAAATAAACTTTACATTTTTCAATAAAAACTTTATACCTTTTATTTATTTCTTTAGCCACACTATGGAAACTAAGACCACCAACACAAAGTTGAATGTAGTGACAATTGTGAACATCCTTGTCTAGTTCAGTTGCAAGTCAGGGGAGAGTGTTCAGCATTTCAACTTTATGTATTTTGTTGGCTGAAGGTTTTTAGATCTTTCCAGATTAAGAAAGTTTCCTTCTGTCCTAGCTGGTTTGGCTCAGTGGATAGTGTCTGCGGATTAAAGAGTCCTGAGTTTGATTCTGGTTCAGGGCACATGCCCAGGTTGCGGGGTCAGTCCCCAATAGGGGGCATGCAGGAGGTAGCTGATGAATGATTCTCTCTCATCATTGATGTTTCTTTCTCTCTCCCTTCTTCTCTGAAATCAATAAAAATATTTTTAAAAAGAGAAAGTTTCCTTCTATTTCTAGTTTGCTGAGAATTTTTAATGGAATTTTTATCAAATACCTATCCTGAACCTATTGAGACAATTATACATTTGTCCTTTATTCTGTTAATGTGGTGAATCACACTGATTGATTTCTGAATGTTAATGTTGCACTCCAGGGATAAAACACACTCACTGGATTTGATTGGGTTTTATTTTGAAATTTTTCATCCTAGAATGACAGAAATCGGTCTATAATTTTATTTTCTTGTAATATTTTTAACAGATTATGGTGTCATAAAACAAGTTGGAAAGTGTTCCTTCATTCCCTTCTTTTAAAGAGCTTGTCTAAGGGAGGTATGGTTTCTTCCTTACATGTTTAATTTACCAATGATGCCACCTCAGACTAGAGTTTTATTTGTGGAAAGGTTTTTAATTATGCATTAATTATTTTACCAGGTGAAGGACTAAAAATTTCTGTTTTTTGTGACTATTTTAGTAAGTTGTACTTTACTAGGAATTAATCTATTCTATCTAAGTTGTCAAATGTATTGGCTTAAAATTGTTCATAATAACCTCTAATTACCTATTAAATGTATATTGAATCATGATATTGGCATTGCATATTCTCTCTCTCTCTCTGCTTTGCTAGAGGGTTATCACTTTCACTACTATTTCCAAAGAGCCAATTTTTGACTGTGGATTTTCTCTCTCATTCATCTGCTTTCTATTTTATTGCTTCCTGCTCTTGTCTTTATTGCTCCCTCTCTTCTTTTTAATTTGTGTTTAATTTTCTATTCTTTATATAGATTTTAAAATTTTTACAAAATTGAAATATGATTGATATATAACATTATATTAGCTTCCGGTGTACAACCTAATCATTTAATATTTGTTTCTGTTGCAAAGTGATCACCACAATAAGTTTAGTTAACATCCATCACCATACACAGTTTAAAAGATTTTTTCTTATGAAGATGATTTTTAAATTTATTTTCTTAGCAACTTTCAAGTATGCAATATAATATCATCTCTATAGTCACTATGGTGTACATTACATCCCAATGACTTATTTTATAACTGGAAGTCTGTACCTTTTATCCCCTCTTTTTCATTCATTTTGCCCACCCTCCCATGCTTCTGCCCCTGGCAACTATCAATTTGTTCTCTAAGTTCAGCTATTAATTATAATAGTTTGTAGATTGTTTTGATTTGAATATTTTATGTGTACAGTTATTATTTTACAACTAGAGGCCTGGTGCACAAAATTCATCCCCTCAGACCAACCTGCACCTCCAATCTGGGACCACTTGGGCGATATTTGAGTGCCAGTTTAAGCTCAATTCCATAGGGATCAGCCTAAACCATCAGTCAAACATCCCTTTCAAAATCTGGGACCACAGGCTCCTAACTACTCACCTGCCTGCCTGGCTACTCCCAACTACTCCCCCCATCCCTCCTGCTGGCCTGGTCACCCCCAACTGGCTCCCAACTGCTCACCTGCCTGCCTTCCTGATTACCCCTAATTGTTTCTGTCTGCCAGCCTGATAACCCCCTAACCACTTCCCTGCCAGCCTGGGAAAGAGAGTTGACTGGGTAGGAGTTTGATAGGAGCTTCTGTAGTGCAAAAATTGTTCTCTTTCTGAACAGGGTGTGTTTACTCTCTGTCTCCTCTAACTGCTCCTCTCCCCTGTGGGCCTGGTCACCCCTAACTGTCCTCCCCTGCAGGCTTGATCACACCCAACTGCCCTCCCCTGCTGGCCTGATCACCCACAACTGCCCTCCCCTGCTGGCAATCTTGTGGTGGCCGTCTTGTGTCCACATGGGGGCAAGATCTTTTAACCACATAGGGGCAATCATCTTGTGTTTTGGAGTGATGATCAATCTGCATATTACTCTTTTATTAGATAGGATAGAATTTAAGTTAGCAAGAATATCTTGGTGACAAATCTTTAGTTTTTATCTCAATAGTTTGTTTTTCCTCTTCACTGGCAGCTTTTTGGTTATAGAATTCTAGGTCAACAATTATTTTCTTTCAACTTATTAAATACTAGAGTCCCAGTGCATGAAAATTCATGCACTGGAGGTGGGTCTCCCAGCCTGGCCTGCCTCCTCTCACAATCTGGGAGCCCTCAGGGGTGGGAGGCGACCCAACAATCAGGGGAGGCAATGCCCCATCACACCTCTGCTGTTGCCACTGCTGGCAGTGCAAGCCTTGGCTGACCCTGGTTACCTGAGCCACGGGTGGTCCTGGCTGGCTGGGTAGCCACCATCTGAGGCTTGTCTTCACCTCAGGCTGGCCCTGAGTGGCTGGGCAGCCATCATCTGAGACTTTCCTGCTCCTTGGGCTGGCCCTGAGTGGCTTGGGGGCTAAAGGGACTGGGGGACTCTGGAAGCAGTCACATGGAGCAGCCAGACTCACCTGGGGGCAGGCCCAGCTATGCCATAAGCCTGCCACCCCAGTGGGGCTAAGGGGGCTGGGCACCGCCATCTTGTGGTTGTGAGTGCCACCGTCTTTGTGAGGACATGATGGTCAATTAGCATATTCCCTCTTTATTAGATAGGATATTTATTCTATTACCTTCTTACTTCCATTGTTGCTGTGAGAGAACAGCAGTCAGTTTAATTGCTATTTACTTTTTTGATGATTTTTTGGCTCTCTTTTTAAGATCTTATTCTAGAAATGATATGAAATAGCACTATAATAAGTCTGAGAATATATTTGTTAGGCTTCCTGTCCATGAAAATTAATGTATTATAATGATGAAAAATTCCCAGCTATTATTGGTAGAACATTCTTATTACCCTATTGTCTTCTTCTAGAATTTTAAGTAGACAGATGATAGGACCTTTTAATTTTTCATGCCTGTTAACCTCTATTTAAAGATATGAATTTTAGGAATCTCCATAATTCCTTGCTTTCTTGTCAAATTTGTAATGACTTTATAAATATTTTTAGAATCATATCAGATAGTGCTATAATTTTGGAAACTCAGAAAGAGCAGAACCTATTGTATTTATTCATATTTTGTCTTACTATATTCTTATATTTTTATCCTGATATTCCAGGTTCTTTTGTTAATCATTTCCTTTCTATTGAAAACATTTCTGTTAGCCTTTCTTTTGAGATAAGTGTTCTGGTGTCAAATTCTTTGTTTTATTGTCTTGCTTTTTTCTTTATTCATGAAGGATATTTTCACCAAGTATAGGATTGCATGTTGACTACTTTTTTGTTTCTTTCAGCTCTTGAAAAATGTTGTGCTTAATCCTTTTGGCCTCCATGTTTTCTTTATGCCCTCAACTCCTGGAGCCATATCTCCAGTCCCAACCTTCCTCAATTGAGCTTTAGTCCTTTATTATCTGACTAGAAGCCTGGTGCACAAAATTCATGCACTGTGGTGGGGGGACGGTGTGTGTGTGTGTGTGTCCCTCAGCCCAGCCTGCACCCTCTCCAATCTGAAACCCCTTGAGGGATGTCCAACTGCCCATTTAGGCCTGATCCCATCCCTCTCACAATCCAGGACTGCTGGCTCCCAACCGCTCACTTGCCTGCCTGCCTGATTTCCCCTAACTGCCCTCCCCTGCAGGCCTGGTCCCCTCCAACCACCCTCCCCTGTAGGCATGAGTCCCCCTCAACTGCCACCATATTGTGATGGCCATCTTGTATCCACATGGGGGCAGCCATCTTTGACCAAAAGGGGGTAGTCATCTTGCGTATTGGAGTGATGGTCAATTTGCATGTTACTCTTTTAGTAGATAAAATACACAATAAATGCACTTGTTTAATGTATACAATTTGGTGAATCTGGACATGTATACATAACCCAAATCAAGGTAATATATATATCTAACACCTCCTAAAATCTAACTGCCTTTCCCTGCAGGCCTGAGTCCCTTCCAACTGTCCACTCCTGTAGGCGTGGGTCCCCCTCAACTTCCCTATCATGCAGGCCTATTCCTTCTCAACTGTCCTCCCTTGCAGGCCCTGGTCCTGCCCAACTGCCCTCCCCTGCAGGCTTGGTCACCCCTAACTGCCCTCCTCTGTGGGCCTGGCTCCTCCCTGCCAAGTGCCCTCCCCTGCAGGCCTGGGTCCCCCCCCACACACAACTGTCCTCCCCTGCAGGCCTAATCACCCACAACTGCCCTCCTCTGCTGGCCATCTTGTGGTGGCCATATTGTGGCGGCCATCTTCTGTCTGACTGTGAATCATCACCTGTATTATTAAACATCTACCTGGGGCAGCCATCTTTGACCACATGGGGGCAGCCATCTTGTGTTGGAGTGATGGTCAATTTGCATATTACTCTTTTATTAGATAGGATGTCTGGAAATCTTCACTTGGATGTCCCATGAGCACCTTAAACATATATCTTTATTATTTTACACCAGAGGCTCAGTGTACAAAATTTGTGCACTGGAGGGAGATCCCTCAGCCTGGCCTATGCCCTCTTGCAGTCCGGAAGCCCTCCTGCTTGCTGCTCCTTAGTGCTGCAATTGCCAGCCATGAGCCCTGCTTCTGGCTGAGTGGTGCTCCCCCTGTGGGAACACACTGACCACCAGGGGACAGCACCTGTGTTGAGCCCCCTGGTGGTCAGTACACATCATAGTGACCAATCATTCTGGTTGTTCTACCATAAAGGTTGCTTAGGCTTTTATTATATAGATTCCCCATACTCTCACATCTGTTTTTTATTTTCTTGGGAAAAATATTTTTTGTGGGAAAGAGTTTTTTCTAATCAATTCAGTTTTGTTGGCAAGAGATTCTCCCAGTGTTTTTTTGAGCCAGATTTTTCCCTCACAAGTGAGGATTTGTCTATATAACTAACTTATTATTTAAATGCATTAGTATGTGTCTTATTTTCTTGTGCTTTGTTATTTTTTATTGTGAACTGGTATTTTTTTATTTTTATTATCTATGGATATTCTTTGAGAATTTTTTTATTCCTCACCAGTCACTTTGGAGCACTACCAATCTCTGACCACCTGAAGTTAAATTTTCCTCTTGAGGTTTTTCAGAATATATAGGTAACAGGATCTCAAATCCACATGAAGTTCAACTTGTGGTTAACAATTGCCAGGAGATTATTTTAATTTTACTCTTTCTAATCCTAGGACTAGGCAGTTAGTTTCCTTGCCAGTCTTGGTGGGGGTTCACTGTTGCTAAAGTTCTTTAGAGCCCAGCTTTTTATGAAAACCTCATTTTTATTCCCACCTTTGGTGGGCTCTAGGCTTTCCCTTCTGACCCCTGTATCTGGTGTAGTCATTAAAATATAAACTCATGGATTCCAGATTTTGCCAAATATTTCCAGGATGGATGTTGGTTTGGACACTTTCAGAGTTCCTGGTTTCACTTCACTTTGGAGATCAACATATATTTTAGTTTCACACAAAGTTAATGTTCAAAAAAATATTTGAAAAGATTTCTTATCCAGTATTTGAGTTATTTTATTTGAGGTGAGTTGCTCAGGTTATCCAATCTGCCATCCTGCTGGAAAGGAGACATTATATATATATATGTGTGTGTGTGTGTGTGTGTGTGTTATAAACTCTTATCTTTTTTTTTGCTTAGGTCTCTTAGCTGAATATGTTGCAGTCAAAAATATTTTAGCTGAAAACGGTTTGACTCAGTGGATAGAGCGTCGGTCTGAGGACTGAAAGGTCCCAGATTCAATTCCAGTCAAGGGCATGTATCTTGGTGGCGGGCACATCCCCAGTAGCGGGCTTGCAAGAGGCAACTGATCAATGTCTCTCTCATCGATGTTTCTAACTCTCTATCCCTCTCCCTTCTTCTCTGTAAAAAATCAATAAAATATATTTTAAAATATTTTAAAATTAAACATTTTTTATCATTACTTGGGTAGTTTAAAATTTATTTGAATTCAGTGTCAGCTTTCTCTTTCTTAACCCTATAATATGAAATAGACAATTGGAAAAGGACCTTCTAAAAAAGCTGTGGAGTCAGTCTGATTTAATTAGATTCCATGACAGTAATGTGGTTTAATTTTTTGACTGCATAATTATCTTGAGTTCTTTGCCTTTGGGATGAGAACCTGGAGATCAAAGGTGATGTACTGTCTTATTTACACAAAAAGAGAAGGGGAAAACCATTCCACATTTAGTTGAAAATGTTAACGAAAGATGTCTCTCAAAAAACAATTGGATATGTAAGGATTAGAAATGAATCCAGAATGGCTATAGAAAGGTTATTTCATCTAATTTAACAAAATTCAAAGAAATAATCATATTAGAGTGGAAGAGGGTTGCTTTCCCCATATAGACTGAGAATTAGTATGGGAGTATGGGATCAGACTCAGAAATGTGTATACCCATCTACACACATGCACATACTCTTGCATCTCTATGTAGGCACACACACTAAAATTATACAAATGTAATTAAGTAGTTACACAAAAAGAGGAATTCTGGCAAGTGAGTCATTGGATATTGTTTTTATTTTTTATTTTACTTTATAACCTTTCTCTTAATCCTCAAAATAATATGTTCATTAAAAAAGCATTGGATCTTGGCCGGGTGTGGCTCAGAGGTTGAGCATCAATCTATGAACTAGAAGATCAAGGTTCAAGTCTGTGTCAGGGTACATGCCAGGTTGAGGCTTGATCCCCAATAGGGGGCGAGCAGAAGGTGGCTTATCAATGATTCTCTTTCAACATTCACATTTCTATCTTTCTTTCTCTCTCTCTTCCTTTCTGAAATCAATAAAAACATATTTAAAAAAACAACATCGGAAAGTTTAGAAAAATCACCCTTAATGCTACTTCTTAGTAAAAACAATGGCAACATTTTGGTGCATTTCTTTTTTTTGCATTTATTAAAAATAGAACTCAGTGTACAAGCAATTAGATTCAATCCTGCTTTTCTCTCTGACTTACTAATTCTATATTAGGTATATCCTATGTTTCTGAGTAGTATTTTAATCATATATATATATATATATATGCAATTTCCCTAATGACATCTTATTAGACATTAAAGTTATTATAAATTTTCCAATGATAAAATAAGTCAATGTTGTTATATATCTCTGTGTCCTTTGTCTTGGTCCTAGAAAAATCATTAAAAGTTGCGTTCAATTTCAAGTGTCAGTAAAATCCCTGCAAGGCTGGAGTTCAGCCATCAATCTACTGTTACCCCAACATTCTCCATGGGGTTTTTCACTTCTAACTCATACATTCATATTTTCTAAAACAAGCTTTTCAAAAAATATTTCCTAAGCATATGTGGTATGTAATCCTTTTGGAAGGAGTTCTAGTAAATAAATAAACAACATTCCCATCTCATTAGACTATGTCAGGTGCTATTTCCCTGTTATATACATGGTTCATACATTAATGCCTGAGGCACCAATTGGTACCTTGCAAAAAATGCTGAATTTTTCTTGATCTGTCCTATAGATGAGCATTTGGTATGTAGCCAGTTCAATTTGAGGTATTCTATAAGTGTAAAATATAGAATAAATTTCAGACTTAGCATGATAAAATAATGTAAATTATCTTATCATTAATATTGATTACAAGTTAGTATAATATTTTCAATCTATTGGATAATATAAAATATTTTGTTAAAAATAATTTAATCTTTTTTGTGCTTATTTTTTCTTTTTTTCTTTTAATAAATCTTTATTGTTCAGTTTATTACAGATGTTCCTCTTTTTTTTCCTCCATAGCTCCCATCCACCTGATTCCCCACCCTCCACCCCCTGCCCTTACCCCCTGCCACTGTCCTCCTCCATAGGTGTAAGATTTTTGTCCAATCTCTTCCCGCACCCCTCACACCCTCTTCCCCCCGGAGAATTGTCACTCCATTCCCTTTTTATGCCCCTGATTCTATTATATTCACCAGTTTATTCTGTTCATATTTTTTATTTTTATTCATATTTTTTATTTACTTGATTGTTAGATTCACTTGTTGATAGGTATGAATTTGTTATCACTTTGTTGTTCATAATTTTTATCTTTACCTTTTTCTTCTTCTTCATCTTCTTAAAGAATATCCTTCAGCATTTCATATAATCCTGGTTTGGTGGTAATGAACTCCTTTAGCTTTTTCTTGTCTGTGAAGCTCTTTATCTGACCTTCAATTCTGAATGATAGCTTTCCTGGGTAGAGTAATCTTGGTTGTAGGTTCTTGCTATTCATCACTTTAAATATTTTTTTCCACTCCCCTTCTGGCCTGCATAGTTTCTGTTGAGAAATCAGCTGACAATTATATGGGTACTCCCTTGCAGGTAACTGTTTTTCTCTTGGTGTTTTCAAGATTCTCTTTGTCTTTTGCCCTTGGCATTTTAATTATGATGTGTCTTGGTGTGGTCCTCTTTGGATTCCTTTTGTTTAAGGTTCTCTGTGCTTACTGGACTTGTAAATCAATTTCTTTCATCAGGTGGGGGAAGATTTCTGTCATTATTTCTTCAAATAGGTTTTCAGTATCTTGTTCTCTTCTTCTGGCAACCCCATAATTCTGATGTTGGTATGTTTGAAGTTGTCCCAGAGGCTCCTTACACTATCTTCATATTTTTGGACTCCTTTTTTCTTTTTCTTTTTTTTTTTTTTTTGTAGGTTGTTTCCTGCTTCTTCATATTTCAAATCTTTGGTTTGATTCTTGGGGTCCTCTAGTTTGCTGTTGGATTTCTATATATTATTCTTTATTTCAGACAGTGCATGCTAATTTCTGACTGGTCCTTTTCCATTTTTTTTGGCATTCTCATTAAGATCCTTGAAGGTCTCACTAAGTTTCCTGGTGGTTTGTAGTAACCTTATAAATGTGGTTTTTTAACTCTATGTCCAGTAGTTTGCTTTCCTCCATTTCTTTCATTCGTGACATGTTTCTTTTTTTAAATTAAATTTTTATTATTCAGATTATTACATTTGTCTCTCTTTTTTACTCTCCATAGCTCCCCTCCACCCTGCTCCCACCCCTCCCTATACCCTTACCTTTCCACTTAATTGATGAGTCCATAAGTGTATGATTTTTGTCCCTGTACTCCCCTCCCCCCTCTCCCCCTGAGAATTATCAGTCCACTCCCTTTCTGTGCTCCTGATTCTAGTATATTCACCAGTTTATTCTGTTGATCAAATTTTTAATTCACTTAATTTTTAGATTCACTTGTTGATAGATATGTATTTGTTGTTCATAATTTTTTATCTTTTACCTTTTTCTTCTTCCTCTTCTAAAAGAGTACCTTTCAGCATTTCATATAATACTGGTTTGGAGTTGTGAACTCCTTTAGCTTTTTCTTATCTGTGAAGCTCTTTATCTGCCCTTCAATTCTGAATGATAGCTTTGCTGGATAGAGTATTCTTGGTTGTAGTTCTTGCTATTCATCACGTTGTATATTTCTTGCCACTCCCATCTGGCCTGCATCGTTTCTGTTGAGAAATCAGCTGACAGTTGTGTGGGTGCTCCCTTGTAGGTAATGAACTGTTTTTCTCTTGCTGCTTTTAATATTCTCTCTTTGTCTTTTGTTCTTGGTATTTTAATGATGATGTGTCTTGGTGTAGTCCTCTTTGGATTCCTTTTATATGGGGTTCTGTGTGCTTCCTGGACTTGTAAGTCTATTTCTTTTACCAGATGTGGGAAGTTTTCAGTCATTATTTCTTTAAATAGGTTTTCAGTATCTTGCTCTCTCTCCTTCTGGCACCCCCACAATTCTGATGTTGGTACGCTTGAAGCTGTCCCAGAGGCTCCTTACATTATCTTCACATTTTTGGATTCTTTTCTCTTCTTGCTTTTCCAGTTGAGTGTTTTCTGATTCTTTATATTTCACATTTTTGGCTTGATTCTTGTCTTCTGCTAGTCTACTGTAAGGACTCTGTATAATAATTTTTATTCAGACAGTGTATGTTTACTTCCTATTTGGTCCTTTATCATCTCTAGTTGGTCTTTTTGCATCTCCTCTTGGGACTTGATAAATTTATCCATCTTTTCTAGCATATTCTTGAAAAACCTTATAAGCGTGGTTTTGAACTCTATATCCAGTCGTTTTTTTTTCCTCCATTTCTTTTGTTTGTGACCCCTTCCCTTGTCTTGGCATTTTCACTATGCTGGGAGAACTTCTGCGTTGGATTCAGCCTTATGATACCAGACTTGAAAAACCGCAAAAGCCTCTCTGGAGCTTGGGATGGGTGGAGTCTCAGGGCTTAATGGACCTCCTTGCCTTTCAGTCAGGCCCACCCTCCATGGCCCCTGAGTCTCACGTGACTGGGTAATAGCTGGAGCAGTCCCTGTGTGCGCACGTGCTCTCTCGCAATGCCTCTAAACTGCTGCCTTTCCGGATCCCCTGTGCTATGGGACCACACAAGTCTAGGTCCCCAGGGTTTCGCCCAAAACTGGGGTTTAGTGAAGTTAGAAGTGGCACAGTTGGAAGGGTCTGTCTCCCGCCCACTCGTGAAAGCCAGCGGCACAATCAGCAGTCGATCCTCTGCGGTGCAGTGCCGTGCGCGCCACCAGACTTCTGATCTTTTGCAACTCCCCTAAATTTCCGTGTACTTCTCCCCCTTCACAGTCCAAACTCCACCCAAAATGAGTTTTGGCTGGATCAGGGGTTTAGTGTCGTATGATAAGGAGTTCAATGCCTTTGAGAGTCTCCGTCTCCCTCCCGCCAGAGAAGGCCAGCCAGGTTCTCCAGCACCCGCTTTCTCCATGCGCGCGTCTCCGTACCTCAGCTTTTTGCAGCTCCTCTGGGTTTCTGTGAGCCCCTCTCTTTCCTTCTAGTTGTAGAATTTACACTCGGCCAGCTTTCCTGTGGTTCTGAATGATGTCCGTTCTGTCTTTTAGTTGTAGTTTTGAAATTGTTGTGCGAGGCAGCAGTGTAGGTGTTTACCTATGCCGCCATCTTGGCTTCTCTCCCATGACATGTTTCTTTGTCTCTGCATTTTGGTTGCTTTCCTGTGTTGATGGAATGGTTTTATGTGCTAGTTGTCCTTTATGGCCCAATAGCTCTGCCTGCCCAATCACCTGAGGTAGACACTCTTGGTGCACCCTTTTATGGGCTGGGTACACAGTCTTCTTATAGTTAAGCCTTGATTGCTATTGGTACACTGGGAGGAATTGACATCCAGGCCAATTGACTGTGAGGATTAACTTTGTCTATAATGGAAGAACTGCTGTGCTGGAGACATCCCTATGGGACAGGACTTGCTTCAGTGGGGCTTTGGTGCTCACCAAGTCTGCCTCTTGAGTGTGTCACTTATGTATGTGAGGAGTTGAAATCTGGTGTTGTCTCACACTGACCTCTAGGTACACTGGTTCCTGGATCTCCAAGAAGGTACAAGTCAGCTACTGTCTGAGGCCACCCAGCAGGAGCTACAGGGAGATCTGCAGATTTCTCCTCTCTGTTTGAAGTTTGGAAGTTTTGGAGTTGTCTGACCCAGTTGCAATTTGTTAGATTAAGCTAGGAGAGGGCAGGCCATTCATATGCAAAAGCTGCTGCACACAGCTCAATGGGTTTATAAATTGGGTGGGGAGGGGTCTCAGGGAATCACTAGGCTAGGGTGTGGTAAACAGCAATGGCTGCCAGTCAGCCCTCTCTGCCACATTCTGTTCCATGTCTCGTGTCCCACGTTCCAGCGCAGTAAACAATGATTCCTGTGCACACCTCTGCGAGAAGGCCATCCTCTCTTTCTGACCTGATGGCCGACAGTCCAGTTTCTCCCTGTGTGAGTCTGGGTCCCCAGAATTTTTCCAGAAATGAGTTCAGAGCAGTTGGGAACTTCTAACTCCCTCCCAATTGAAAAAAAACAAAAAACAGCCCGATTCAAGCATGTCTCCGTATCTCTGTTTTTCTGAGCCTCTGCACATAATACCAGATCTCAATGCAATTTTTTTCTTTATTTTAGTTGTACAACTTCCACTCCGCCAGCTTTCCCATGGTTGTGGGGGATAGTCGTTTTGTCTTTTAGTTTAGTTTTGGTGTGGTTGTGTGAGACAGCACGTACAGGTATGTACCTTATGCTGCCATCTTGGTTTCTCTAATTTAATCTTTTTATATATATTTAAATGTGGTTATTAGGAAATGTAAAATTACATATACAATTACATTTGTGGCTGGTATTGTATTTCTGTTTGAGAAGCCAATTTAGAGCCTAGAGTTGGAGCCTGACCCCACACCAACATTCCTTCTCTGGAGAGCACACCCTCTCCCAGTTCAAGCCTCCAGAATCTCAGGTAAAGGGCAGGGATGGGAAGTGGGGGAGATCAGCAGGTTTTTTCCTGTTCATCCTCTCTTAATATCCTAGCTCACCACTGGATTGGAAACAAAGGATTAGGTAATGAATGAGAGAACTAACTTGGATGGTTGGTTATGCTATTTTGTTAATTGTACAGTCGATTCTGTGTTAAGTTTTATAAGTGGCAGATACTACAAGGTGGAAAAGTATTAACAGTAAAGTGTTCACCAAATGCTTTGTGCCTTTGGCTTTGATTGGAGCTTTGAGCCATTTTCTTCTCCTCCAATCTGACTTCAATCAGTCTTTTTGCAAAAGCCCCTAAGCTTTCTTGTTCCTGCTTTCAGGGATTCAGAGCTGGGACTCCACAGACCATTTTGCCATTTCAGCTGCCAAGCAGATGAGAAAATATGGTGCATAGCAGAGCTCCCTGCTCTGAGCAGCTTGAGAGGAAAAGGCTGAATTTGGCACATTTGGTTTCAGGATAAGTCTGAAATAACTGGGCCATTTTCTTTAGATTCAACACTTTTGTGGGCCTGCCAGGATACTGCAGCCTCCTAGACAACTCAAGGCCTTGGACAGAAAAATTTGAGTTGATGAGTGATGGTTGTCATGCATTCCTGAACCTTGTAGCAGCAGTGGGTCTATGCTCAAGCCTTTACTGGGAGCTGGTCCAGGACAGCCCAAAGCCCCTTGGCTGGGAGCCAGCCACTGGATGTGACTGCGTGTGGATCCTGGTTTCTTTACTGTTAGAATTGGGACTTCGAGGACAGCTGAAGTTACTGGTTGTCCTAACCCACTTATAAAACTGGTCAAGCTCCCATTCAACCACAGGTCCTCCCTGTTTCAATCATTTTGGTAGGGAACCTATGTTTGCACATAGTCATATTTATTGCTGTATTTGTTTAGTGTTTTTTTCCCCACTGGCTCTTTCTCTTTAGGCTGGTAGAGGCAGTCTTTCTTGCAGCTCAATGCCAGGTATGCCTGCAAGGGGCTTGAAGATCCATTTCCCTCTGAAGTGAGAACTTTCAGGCTGCCAAATTCCTAGAAACTGAAGTATTAGAGAAGAGACTGATGTTGGGTATTCTCCACTCATGCATATAACAAATATCTGAGTTCCCTTTTGCTGTGGACTAAGCTTCCAGGCTAGTCTGTGAGAACTCAGATGAACCAGGCATAAATCCACCCTTGTACTAGCGATGAATGCCACTAAAAAACTACACAGGAGGGGATGGGGGTGGGGGCCTCAGCCAGGGAGTGGGAAGGTTTCAGCAAACAGGAATGAGAGAAGGAATTGTGGACATTTCATGAAGGTGAAACTTGAGCTCACCTTGAAGGATGGGTGTAACTTGGCTCAAGAGCAGTGTTTTCTAACCTGGGCATTATCGACCAGATAGTTCCTCATTGTGAGGCCTGTTCTGTACGTTGTAGGGTATTTAACAGCATGCTCAGCCTCTACTCATGTGATGCCAGTGAGACTTCATCAGTTGTTACTACCAAAAAGGTACTATTGATATTGTTGAATGTGCTTTAAAGGGAAAATTACACCACTGCTATAAAGGAATAGGCAAAATAATATTCCAGAAAGAGTAAAAAGCATGAGCAAAGGAAAGGGCCTGCATGGAGGTGATTCTGTTTTCCTGGAATTAAGTGTGGAGAGTACTCTGAGGCAAAACAGTGGAAAGTTAGAACACAAATTCCACAGAGTGGAAGCTAGGTGTATATATCTGTTTTGTTCTATTACGGATCCCAAGCACCTGGAATAAAGTCTGCCACATAGTTAAAATTCAACTGTGTTTGTTAAGTAGACCAGAGTCTAGCATAATTTTATAGAGGGCTGAACACTGAGTTGAGGAGTACAGGTTTTATTGTAAGTCATAGGAAGACATTTGAAATTTTGGAGTAATAAATGGAAACAACTCATTCTATATATCAAGAATATTAATCGGCTGAAACCGGTTTGGCTCAGTGGATAGAGTGTCAGCCTAAGGACTGAAGGGTCCCATGTTCGATTCCAGTCAAGGACATGTATCTTGGTTGTAAGCACATCCCCAGTGGGGGGTGTGCAGGAGGCAGCTGATAGATGCTTCTCTCTCGTCAATGTTTCTAACTCTCTATCTCTCTCCCTTCCTCTCTGTAAAAATCAATAAAATATATATATTTTTAAAAAAGAATATTAATCAGACAGCCATAAGTCTGGGAGATTGGAGATGGGAATGACCTCTGAGGTAAGAAAACTGCCAAAATGCTATTGTAAGAGTACAGACAAGAAATAATCGGGGTTTAGCCACAGGTAGCATGTGGAGGGGATAGAGGGAAATAAACCACACATGGAAATAAAGATTTGACTGTGGGTTATGGAAATAATGGCAATGAATAAAAGAAAGAAACATAGGAGAACAAAGAGGGAATGTGGGAAATAATTTAATTATTTATATTTTGCCTTTAAAGATGAATTAACACCAATCCTCACAAACTCTTACAAAAACTGAAGAGAAGAGAACACTTCCAAACTTATTCTATAAGGCCAGCATTACCTTGTTACTAAAGCCAGATAAGGTTACTACAAGAAAACAAAATTACAGGCCAACAGTCTTTACGAACATGGATGCAAATTTTTTTTTATATATATATTTTATTGATTTTTTTTACAGAGAGGAAGGAAGAGGGATAGAGAGCCAGAAACATTGATGAGAAAGAGACATCAACCAGCTGCCTCCTGCACACCCGCTACTGGGGATGTGCCCACAACTAAGATATATGCCCTTGCCCGGAATCGAACCCAGGACCTTTAAGTCTGCAGGCTGATGCTCTATCCACTGAGCTAAACCAGTTTCGGCTGGATGCAAAAATATTTAACAAAATACTAGGAAATCAAGTTCAGCAGCACACTGAAAGTATAAACACCTTAACCAATTGGGATTTATTCTTGAGATTAAGATGGTTCAACATATGCAAACCAATAAATGTGCTACATCACATTAATTGGAATCTATATACAGTAGGGCCTCAGGTTACATTGGAAACTGTTCCTATGGCATGATGTAATGTGATTTTTCACGGTAAATTGGAACCCACCTACATAAGCACCTACATCACTCACATGGAGCACAGATACAGCAGTAATGAAGTGAAACAAACAAAAAAAAATGTAAAAGAAAGATAACAATTCCTGACCTGGCCTTGTAGTAAATAAATAATAAAAAGACATAAAGCACATATGTGCATAGTCGAAATGACAAAACTTTTTTTTTTATAAATAAATGGGAGATGGTGATGTAACCATGAAACAATATACATCGAATATGACGTAACCCGAGAACTGTCTGTATATAAAAACCAAGCAACCAGAACAACAGAATGACCAGAATAACTGGAACAACCTATTGCTATGATGCACACTGCGGCGGCCAACAGGCCTGATCAGGGGCGGGGCTGGCCAGCCAACTGCTCACAGCCTCTCCCCTTGGCCAGTCCCACCCCTGATAGGCCTCCCACCCCAATCAGGGGCGGGGCCAGCTCACCTTCCATAGCACCCCCTGGCCAGTCCAGCCCCGATTGGCCCCCACAATTGGGGGCAGGGTCAGCTGGCCAAACTCCCATGTCCCCTCTTCCCTGGAATCCCAGCCCCAATTGGCTCCCATTGGGTGGGTGGGCTGGCTAGACCCCACCCATGAATGAATTCATGCACTGGGCCTCTAGTAAAAGATAAAAATCATATAATCATATCTGTTAATTTCAGTAAAAGAATTTGACAAAATTCAATACCTTTCATAACTAAAAATTCTCAATAAATTTGATATAGAAAAATTTACATAATAAAGGTCACACATGACAGGCCCACAATTAATATTCTACTCAACAGTGTAAAGCTTTTCCATTAAGACCAGTAACAATACAAGGATGTCCACTCTTGCCACTTATATTCAGTATAGTACTAGAAGTCTTACCCAGAGCAATTAAGCAAGAAAAAGAAATAAAAAGGCATTTAAATAAGAAAGGAAGAAATTAAATGATCTATTTGAAAATGATATGGTTTTACATATAGATAATCCTAAAGACTGTACCAAAAAACTGTTAGAAGTGAAAACATATTTGCTAAAGTTGCAGAATACAACATCAACATACATAAGTCATTTGAATTTCTATACATTAATGACTATCTGAAATAAAAATTAAGAAGTCAATTCCATTTAAAATAACATCTAAACCAATCTAATACTGAGGAATAAATGTAACCAAGTAGGTGAAAGACCTATACACTGAAAACTGTAAGATATTAATGAAAGAAATTAAACAAAACACAAATGAATGAAAATGTAAACTGTGTTCTTGGATTGGAAAGATTAATATTGTCTAAATATCCACACTGTTCAAAGCAATCTACAGGTTCAATACAATCCCTATAAAAATTCCAAAGATTTGTACAGAGAAATAGAAAAAAAGTCTTAAAATTCATGTGGCCCAACAAAAGACTCAGTACAGCTTTAGCAAGCTTGAGAAGAAGAGCAAAGCTGGAGGCATCACACTTCCTAATTTCAAACCATAGTAATTTCAAAGTTACAGTAATCAAAACTGTATGGCACCAGCATAAAAACAGACACATAGACAAATGAAACAGAACTGAGAACCTGGAAATTAATCTATGCATATATGGAAAACTAATCTTTGACATGGGCACCAAGAACACACAAAGTGGTACTAATAGTGTCTTCATTAAATGGCATTGGAAAATGAATATCCACTTGCCAAAGAATGAAACTGGACCCCTATCTTACACCATTCACAAAATTCAACTTGAAATGAATTAATCACATAAATGTAAGTCCTGAAACCATAAAATTCCCAGAAAAAAACATAGGGGAAGTTCCTTGACACCAGATTTTGCAATGATTTTTTTGAATATGACCCCAAAACCATAGGCAACAAAAGCAAAATTAAACAAGTCAGACTATATGAAACTAAATGCTTCACACTGCAAAGAATACAATAAGCAAAATGAAAAGACAATCTAGGAAATGGAAGAAAGTATTTACAAAATATATATCTGATATGGGTTAATTCCAAAATACATAAGGAATTCATACAACTGAATAGCAAAAATAATAAATATCCTAATTTTAAAAATAGGCAAACAACCTGGATATACTTTTAAAAAAGATGTATAACTGATCAAAAGACACATGGAAAGGTGCTCAACATAATTTATTATCATGGAAATGCAAATAAAAAACACAATGAACTGTCAGTTCCTCTTAGAATAGCCATTATAAAAAAACAAGATGTAACAAGTATTAGTTTGTGAGAGCATGAAGAAAAAGGAATCCTGTGCATTAGTGGGAGGAAAGTAAATTGTCACAGTCACTATGCAAATACAGTATGGGGGGTCCACAAATAGAAGTAGCATATAATCTAGTAATCTAGGTATACAACCAAAAGAAATGGAATCAGTACAGTATTTCAAAAAGCTATCTGTTCGTGAGTTTATTTTGTTCATTGGGTTCCACATTTCAAAAAGCTATCTGTTCGTGAGTTTATTTTGTTCATTGGGTTCCACATACGAGTGAGATCATGCAATACTTGTCTTTCTCTAACTGACTTAGTTTGCTTAGCATAATACAATCCAGGTCCCTCCATACTGTCTCAAAGGATAAGAGATCCTTTTTTTTTCTTTTTTCAGCTGCCTAGTACTCCACGGCATAGATGTGCCACAGCTTTTTTATACACTCATCTACTGATGGACACTTGGACTGTTTTCACATATTAGTTATTATAAATTATGCTGCTATGAACATATGGGTGCATATATTCTCTCTGATTGGTGTTTTGCATTATTTAGGATATATTTATAGAAGTAGGATCACTGGGTCAAATGGCAGTTCCATTTTTCAAGGAAACTCCACACTGTTTTCCATAGTGCCAGAGACATAGAAGCATGGAACACACTGCCAAATCTCAGAGGGCAGGCTGGGGGAGGGGAGTGGGTGGGGAGAGATTAACTGCGGAATTTATATGCTTGCTAGAGGCCTAATGCATGAAGATTCATGCAAGAATGGGCCTTCTTCCCCTGGCTGCCAGCAGCACCTTTGCTCTAGCTGGAGCTGCCTTTCTGCCTTCCCAAACTGCCCAGAGGCCCAGAGTGGCTGGGATGGTGTGGGACATCTGCCCCCAACCGCTTGGTGCCTGTGTATGCAAATTAACCTGCCATCTTTGTTGGGTTGATTTACATGGTCACTCATGATTGACTGGTGGGCATCACAAAGGTACGATAAATTAGCATGTTACTCTTTTATTAGGTAGATATGCATAGCCCATGAACACAGACAATAGTGTGGTGAAGGCTCCAGGTGAGTGGTAAGGTGGAGAGGAGAAGGTCAATGGGAAAAAAAGGGGTACATCTGTAATACTGTCAACAATAAAGATAACTTTTTTTAAAAGCTATCTGCATGTCCATGTTTATTGCAACATTATTCACAATAGCCAAGGTATTGAAAAAACCTAATTGTTAATCAATGCATAAAGAAAATGAGGTGTATATATAAACAATGGAATAATATTCACCATAAAAAGAAGGAAATCTTGCCATTTGCAAAAACATGGTTATTATGCTAAGTAAAATAAACTAGACACAGACAGACAAATATTGAATAATATCACTTATATGTGAAATTCACAAAAAAGAGGTTAAGCTCATAGAAACAGAGAGTAGAATGGTAATTGCCAGGGGTTTGGGAGTGGAGGAAATGGGGAGATGTTGGTCAAAGAGTACAAACTTTAAGTTATAAGATAAATAAGTTCTGAGGGTATAATGTATAGCATGGTGGCTATATTTATGCCATTGTATTGTATACTTCAAATTGGCTAAGAGTATAGATGTTAAGTGTTCTCACCTCAAAAAGGAAAACAACAACAAGGAAACTATATGAGGTGATGGATATGTGGTTTGTGCTACCCATTTCATAACACACACACACACACACACACACACACACACACACACACACATATATAAACCTAAGTGACCACCCAACTGTTTGACTGTTCCTGGTAGCTATGATGCACAATGACCACCAGGGGACAGACGCTCTGATCAATAGAAAAGGGAGCTCAATTCTTCATGGAATCAGCCTTGGGTTAGGTTGCTGTTAGCCTAAATCTGGTTCACCTGCAGCAGAGAGGAAGGAAGAGGGACCAGTGGGTATCCAGGTCCTGGGGGCTGGGCCTGCAGGAGGGGTCTCACAATCTGGGACCCCTTGGGGGATGTCAGAGAGCCAGTTTTGGCCCAATCCCCGCAGGCAGGCTGAGGGACCCCACTGGTGCATGAATCCATGCATCAGGCTTCTAGTATATATATTTAAAATCATTACATTGTCCATTTTAAATACATTCAATTTTATTTGTCAACTTTACCTCAATAAAGTTGGGGAAAAAAGACTATCCTTGACAAAACATTTAAAAATATACACATGTATTCTGCTAAGATATAATATAAAATTGACCTCAGAGATAATTATTTTAAATTATTCCCATAATGCAGAAAAGAAAGCTAAGCAAAAAGAAGCTAAGTGAATTGTGCAATGTCTACATTAGAGCCTGGATTTAGCACCAGGATCCGCGCCTTTTATCTCCCTGACTCTCCAGTACTCCTCATTGTACTGCCCCACTCTACTGTGAATTGTGTCTCACCCAACTTTTAGTCTCATACAGTCAAGTACTATGTTTTTCACATAAGTATTCAATAAATATTTTGTTAATAGAAAAAAATATTTACATTTTGGAAGTATTGAGTTTAAGGTCTATAAGTATCTAGGCATACAACCAATAGTTAGAAATACAGTTCTTAAGCTTAGGAAAAAATTAAAGAAATGAGGAATATGGGCACACATCATTGGCACACAGGTTGTAGTTGGATGAGACTACTGCATATGGGGCTATGGAAGAGGGCCGGTCAGAATCTCTTAGGGTGTCCACATCTATGTGTGTGTGCAGAGATTAGTGGTTTCCATTGTTATCCATTCTCACCTTTTCCATAATAAACCACATTTTTAATTGGGCACAGACTTGTCAAGATAAAAACAATGTATCTAACTTCCCTTGTCACTGGACATGGCCATAGGACTAAGTTTTGGCCAAGAGTTTAAGAATCAGTGTCATATTATTGCTTTTAGGAACCTAACAGGCATTTGGCACTTGCCCTTTGTCCCCTTATTCTTTGTCCCACATCCCATCCTGCTCCCAAGAATTCTGATAGGAAGGGCTGACATTCTAGCAGTGTCCTTTGGGCCATGAGTATGGGTGCTACAGGATGGAGCAGTAGAGGCTGGCATGGATCCAGGGCTCTAGATCTGCTATTCCAGCCCCTGAGTTGCTGATTCCCAGGTTTGACATTGGAGAAAGATGAACTTTTATCTTGTTTAAACCACTGTTATTGTGGATCTTGGTTGATTGCATCCAAATCTATTCCCAAATGATACAGCACAGGAACAGCAGTGAGGAAGAAGTGTCAGGGACTGAACAGGAGTGATACAGTGCCATAGAAACCAATCAGAGAGGATGTGACCCACAGTGGAGGGGGATGAAGCCTGAGGACAAAGACACTGTATTTGATGGCTCAGGGGTCACTGGTGGTTTTAAGTTAATATTGTCTCAAGTTGACTGTAACCAAACCATATGAAAAGCTTCCTTACAGTATCTGCAAATACTCAAGACCCACCAATTGGGCTATACCTTGGGATCTGGAAAGTGCCTATGTATTATGAGAAGAAAAAATATTTGCACACTCACCTCATTTGCATAGGCTTATCATCCTTCAGGAAATTCATTAGTCACTGTGAGACAAGTTGTCCAGATAACTAAAGAAGGGTTCTGGACATAAAGGGTGAAGAATGAATAAAGGGCAACAGTCTCCTTCACTCCCAACTTCATCTTCATTTGGCCAATGCTAGCAGGTCCTTCAGATCTCAGCCCAGAGTCACTTCCTCAGACATGCACTCCCTGAACACCTTTGGTGTAGTCTCTTATAGCTCCCTAAACTTGTCCTCCATATTTTCCCTTGTTTAATGTCTGCCTTCCTCAGTGGTTTGTTTGTTCTATGAGGCCTTGGATCCTGTCTGGTTTGTTCATTGCTCTCTCTTCAGAGCCTACACAAATGCCTCGCAAAGAACAGAAGCTTGAGAGAATCCAAGATGGCAGCATAGGTAAACACCTACACTGCTGCCTCGCACAACAATTTCAAAACTACAACTAAAAGATAGAACGGACATAATCCAGAACCACAGAAAAGCTGGCTGAGTGGAAATTCTACAACTAGAGGGAAAGAGAGGGGCTCATGGAGACCCAGAGGAGCTGCAAAAAGCTGAGGTACGGAGATGCCCATGTGGAGAGAGTGGGTGCTGGAGTACCTGACTGGTTTTCTCTGGCAGGAGGGAAATGGAGACTCTCAAAGGCATTGAACCCCTTATCCTACAACACTAAACCCCAGATCCAGCCGAAACTCATACGGGGGGAGTTTGGACTGTGAAAAGGAAGAGGTGCACGGAAATTTAGGGGAGTTGCAAGGGATCAGAGGCCTAGTGGTGCGCATGGCGCTGCGCGCAGAGGACAGACTGCTGATTGTGCCGCTGGCTTTCGCGAGTGGGCAGGAGACAGACCCTCCCAACTGTGCCACTTCTGATTCCACTAAGCCCCAGTTTCAGGTGAAACCCTGCGGACCTAGACTCATGTGGTCCTGGAGCGCAGGGGAGTCGGAAAGTCAGAGGTCTAGAGGCACTGTGCTCGAGCACAAGGCCTGCTCCAGGGATTACCGAGTCACGTGAGACTCAGGGACCGTGGAGTGGGGGGCCGACTGGAAGGCAAAGTGGTCCCTTAAGCCCTGAGACTCCACCCATCCCAAACTCAACAGAGAGGCTTCTGCGGTTTTGCAAATCTGGTATCATAAGGCTGAATCCAACACAGAAGTTCTCCCAGCAGAGGGAAAATGCCAAGACAAGGGAAGGGATCACAAACAAAAAAAATGGAGGAAAACAAACGACTGGATATAGAGTTCAAAACCACGCTTATAAGGTTTTTCAAGAATATCCTAGAAAAGTTGGATAAAGTTAGCGAGAGCCAAGAGGAGATGAAAAAGGACCAACTAGAGATGCAAAAGATCCAACTAGAGATGGAAAAGGACCAACTAGAGATGAAAAAGGACCAACTAGAAATTAAACATACACAGACTGAAATAAAAAATATTATACGGAGTCCTAACAGCAGACTAGAGAAAGGCAAGAATCAAGTAAAAAATTTGAAATATAAAGAAGCAGAAAACACTCAACTGGAAAAGCAAGAAGAGAAAAGAATCCAAAAATGTGAAGATAATGTAAGGAGCCTCTGGGACAGCTTCAAGTGTACCAAAATCAGAATTGTGGGAGTGCCAGAAGAGAGAGAGCAAGATACTGAAAACCTATTTCAAGAAATAATGACTGAAAACTTCCCACATCTGGTAAAAGAAATAGACTTACAAGTCTAGGAAGCACATAGAACCCCATATAAAAGGAATCCAAAGAGGACTACACCAAGACACATCATAATTAAAATACCAAGAGCAAAAGACAAAGAGAGAATATTAAAAGCAGTAAGGGAAAAACAGTTCATTACCTACAAGGGAGCACCCATACGACTGTCAGCTGATTTCTCAACAGAAACGATGCAGGCCAGATGGGAGTGGCAAGAAATATACAACGTGATGAATAGCAAGAACCTACAACCAAGAATACTCTATCCAGCAAAGCTATCGTTCAGAATTGAAGGGCAGATAAAGAGCTTCACAGATAAGAAAAAGCTAAAGGAGTTCACAACTCCAAACCAGTATTATATGAAATGCTGAAAGGTACTCTTTTAGAAGAGGAAGAAGAAAAAGGTAAAAGACAAAAAGTTATGAACAAATACATATCTATCAACAAGTGAATCTAAAAATTAAGTGAATTAAAAATTTGATCAACAGAGTAAACTGGTGAATATAATAGAATCAGGAGCACAGAAAGGGAGTGGACTGATAATTCTCAGGGGGAAAGGGGTGAGGGGTGTACAGGGAGAGACTGGACAAAAATCATATCCCTATGGATGAGGTCAATGGGAGGGAAGTGAGGGCAGAGGGAAGGGTGGGAGTTGGGTGGAGGGGAGCTATGGAGGGGAAAAAAGAGAAAAAAAATGTAATAATCTGAATAATAAAGATTTAATTAAAAAAAAAAGAACAGAAGCTCAATTTAGTGCATGAAGTTTCTCCTTGCAGTGCTAGTGCCAGAACTGTTTTAGTTTGTTCCTTGTGCATGAGAGGAGACTTTTTTCTCTCTGAATATAGTTTACATTCAATATTATCCTGTATTAATTTCAGATGAACAGTGTAGTGGTTGGACAGTCATGTACATTTTACAGAGCGGCCCCCTTGATATTTCTAGTACCCACCTGACACCATTCATAGTTATTGTGATACTAGAGGCCCAGTGCATGAAATTTGTGCACGGGGTGGGTATCCTTCAGCCCAGCCTGCTCCCTCTTCAATCTGGGACCCTTTGAGGGATGTCCGACTGCCCAGGTAGGATAGGACCTAAACGGGCAGTCAAACATCCTTCTTACAATCCAGGGTTGCTGGCTCCTAACTGCTCACCTGCCTGCCTTCCTGATTGCCCCTAACTGCTTCTGCCTGCCAATGTGATCACCCCCTAACCACTCCCCTCCCAGCCTGATTGATGCCTAACTGCCCTCCCATGCAGGCCTGGTCGCCACTAACTGCCCTCGCCTGTAGGCCTTGGTCCTCCGCAACTGCAGGCCCAGTCACCCCGAACTTTTATCCTGGTCACTCCTAACTGCCCTCCCTTGCAGGCTTTATCACCCCCAACTGCCTTCCCTTAAAGGCCTGGTCCCTGTTAACTGCCCTCCCCTGCTGACCATCTTGTGGTGACCATCTTGTGTCCACATGGGGACAGGATCTTTTGACCACATGGGGCAGTCATCTTGTGTGTTGGAGTGATGATCAATCTGCATATTACTCTTTTATTAGATAGGATAGAGGCCTGCTGCAAGGGTGGGGGCCAGATAATTTGCCCTGAAGGGTGTCCTGGATCAGGATGGGTGTTCCCTTAGGGCATGGGGTGGCCTGGGGGAGGGGCCTGTGGTGGTTTTCAGGATGGTCATGCCCTCCAGCGACCCAAGGGTAGGTCCTGGTATCTGGGATTTATTTATCTTGTACAATTGAAACTTTGTAGCCTGGGAGCAGAGCCAAGCCTTCTGCTAGCACAGCCCTTGAAACTTTTTAGCCTTATGTGGAGATCTGGGCCTGCCAGGGTTTGCGGAAAGCTTAGCTTCCTCCATTGCCAGGGGCACTCAAGCCTCCCTCCTGCTCTCTCTGTGGCCGTAGCCATCTTGGTTGGATTCTTTTGCATACTCACTTTGATTGGCTGGTGGGCGTGGCTTGGAGGTATGGTGGAGGTACGGTCAATTTGCATATTACTCTTTTATTAGATAGGATTACTGACTATATTCTCTTTACATATTTACATCTCTGTAAGGGAAGACTTTTTAAAAAAATATATTTTATTGATTTTTTACAGAGAGAAAGGGAGAGAGATAGAGAGTTAAAAACATTGATGAGAGAGAGACATCTATCAGCTGCCTCCTGCATGCCCCCCACTGGGGATGTGCCTGCAACCAAGATACATGCCCTTGACCGGAATTGAACCTGGGACCTTTCAGTCCAAAGGCCGGTGCTCTATCCACTAAGCCAAACCGGTTTCAGCGGGAAGAGTTTTTGAAATTGCTTCCTCTCTTGGCTTCTCAATGTTTTTATTTTTGAAAATAGCACTGAAGAAGAAAGAGGGGAAAGTGGCATTCCTATTTAAGATTCCTGTGCTAGGGTGGATGATAGCTTAATTCCTCATTCACTCGTTAAAGGCACCAAGGAACCAATTAGTAATACTGGGACTGTGTGGTGCCCAATGTCACTCAGAAGCTGGAGAGTGAAGAAGGCTCCTGAAGGATGTTTCCCCCAGAGTACATCCCAGCATGAAACTATTTTGACAGGTACTCTAGCTCAGTGCCAATTAGCACATTATTTCCAGGAAAGAGTAGCATTCTGGTTTCTCCAATTCCAGCCTCTGGCCTTATCTTCTCATTCCCTCTTCCCCAGCACACCCTTGGCTCTCCCAGCTCTGTACTTTTGCTTAGGTGGTTCCTCTTCTAAATGTCTTCTCTCTCCCTGTCTTTGCCTCCCAAATGCTACCCATAATCAAGATTCATTAAATGCATCCTCTCTAGGTTGCCTTCCCTAGTCACCCAGCAGAATACCTCTTTCTCCTCTGAACTCCAACAACTCTACTACATAATGTTTCCTTGAAAATTAGCACTTTGTGTCTTGTGGTATTACTGTTATTTTCAGATGGATATTCAGCTTCCTGAAAGGGTGCTGCTGCCTTGGGCTTCTGTGCAGCGCTTGGGTATCTAGCAGACTGCCTTGTACAAGTAGCCATCAGTAAATAACAGCAGCATCCTGTTCCATAGCTATGCTCTCCTTTTGCCAAAGTAAAAAAGAAACATGCATGCATTCACACACACATGACACCAACAAGTCATACATCCCCTGGTTATGCTGCTTACATAGCTTCTTACCTTGGATTCATTTATTCTCTTATCTCAAAACCTCCATAATCTGCTGTAGCTAATAATTTATAAACTGTAGTAGATGATTATAAACAAGATTAATGTAATTGTTTAGCAGCAAGGTTTAAATAAACACATAAATTTCAGTGTATCTTCTTACTGGGTTTTCTGACATGTTGGAATTGATGAGAGATCTCACTGAAATAAATGTAAATTATACACTAGCTTTTGAGGCCTTTATATCCAGAAAATGGAAACCGAGATAATAGAGTGGTTAGCACCTTTGAGGAGCATATCCAATTGGTGGAATGTTTAGCAGGTTATATTTTGTCAGCCAAAATAACAACAGCTTCATTCTCACAAAGCTGCAGTGATTGCCTCTCAGCAGCTCTTTTGTGCCATTGTCAAAGGCTTTGGCTGAGGGGATAGGTCACAGTCAGAACAGTAACCTCCTCTTGTGACAGAACTAAGATGCTCATTATCAAAGGCTCCTTTTCCAACCATTCCTCATAATGACTCTATTAGTCAGGGTTGTCCAGAGAAATAGAATAAGATTCTATCTATCTATCATCTGTCTATCTATCTATCTATCTATCTATCTATCTATCTATCTATCTATCTATCATCTTGAGAGAGAGATTTATTATAGGAATTGGTGCTCACCATTATGGAGGCTGAAAAGTCCCACAGTCTTCTGTCTGCAATCTGCAGGATTTAATTCAGTCTGAGCTTGAAAGCCTATGAACCAATGATATAATTCCTAGTCTCATGTCAAAGGCCTGAGACTCAGGGACTACTGGTATAAGTTTTAGAATCAAAAGCCTTTGAAGCAGGAGCTCTGATGTCTGGGGGCGGGAGAAGTTGGATGTCTCAGCTCCAGAAGAGATTGGGTTCTCATTCCCTCTGCCTTTTTGCTCTACTCAGGCCCCCAGTGAATTGGATGAGGCCCACTCAGATCTGTAAAGGCAGATCCCATTACTCAGTTTACTGAGCCAAATGCTAATTTTTTCCAGAAACATCAGGCACACCTTGAAATAGCATTTTATCAGCTATCTGGGCATTCCTTAGACCATCACATTGACAGCTCCATATATATATATATATATATATATATATATATATAGAGAGAGAGAGAGAGAGAGAGAGAGGTAATATGCAAATTAGCCAGGATGCCATAACAGTCATGACCAGCTCAGGAGGAGGCTGCGTGCACAGATGGGCTCGAAGCAGAGACACAACACATGGCTGCAGCCACTGGGGCCAGGACTGGGCCTGGAGTAGAGACACAACATGCAGAGGGGCTCGCCTTCGCTGGGAGACAGTGCACCAGCAGTCCCATCTCTGCAAGTGAGCCTCAGAGGAAACACCTTTTCTTAAAGCTCATTGGCTAAGCTCCTTGTACTCCACTCACAGTGTTCTTGGTAACTTGGGTAATAAGAATCCAAGAAGGTGATCTAGGGTTTTTCCACCTCACTCCTGGAGGAAAAAACAAAGGTCTGCTGCTAGAGGGGATAAGAAATATCATATCCTGCCCTAGTTGGTTTGGATCAGTAGATAGAGCCTTGGCCTGTGGACCACAGGGTCTGGGTTTGATTCTGGTCAAGGACATGAACCTAGGTTGCAGGATCCTCCCTGGCCAGGGCCAGGCCAGGGCTCATGCAGGAGGCAACCAATTGAAGTATCCCTCTCACATTGATGTTCCTCTATGTCTTTCCCTCTCTCTTCTGTACTCTCTAAAAATCAATGAAAAAATATCCTCAGGTGAGGAAAAAAATAAAGAAAGGTCAAATCTTATGAAGGAGAATCTTGAAAATGCCTAAAGGAAGTTATCATTTTTCCATGGTGAAGAGACTGGAGTCTGTGTTGATGAAAACACCATGGTGGCTGCAGCAGCTGGCAAGGGGGAGCAGGCTTAAGCTGTCAGTAGGACATCCCCTAAGGGCTCCAAGACTGTGAGAGGGGCAGACTGGGCTGAGGGACCCCTCCACCAGGGTATTATTTTCATGTACTGGGCTCCTAGTCTCTATATATAAAAGCCTAAATGACCAAATGACCAAATGACTGAATGACCAGTCAACTGGTTGCTATAATGTGCACTAACCATCAAGGAGCAGACGCTCAGTGCAGGAGCTGACTCCTGGCAGTCAGTGTGCTCCCATAGACAATCTCCCATGGCTGGCCAGCCAACATCCAGCAGTCCCTCCCCCTGGCTGGCAACTCTCCTGAGGTCCCTGCCCCAGTTGGACAGCCAAATTTCTGTGGTCCCTCCCCCAGGCCAGCAGGCCAATTTCCCATGGTCCCTCCCCCCAGCTGGTCACTCCCCCACCCCCAATCAGCCCTGATTTCTGGCCAGGCCGAGGGACCCTACCCTTGCATGAATTTGTGCATTGGGCCTCTAATCCTATATAATAAAAGCCTAATATGCTAAATGTTTGGTCGTCTAGTCATCTGTTCAACCCATCAAAGCATAATATGCTAATGATATGCTAAGGCTATTCAACTGCTTGCTAATTATAGCACTGACCACCAGGGGGCAAATAGTTGACCAGTTGCTATAACATGCACTGAGCACCAGGGGTCAGATACTCCAACCAGTAGGTTAGCTTGCAGCTAGGATCTGGCTAATTGGAACTGAGCAAGATGGGCCGGGCATGCCTTGGAGCCCTCCCACAGTCCCTCCCTGGCTGGCCAAACTCCTGTGTCCCTCTCTGGCCCCTATTGGGCACCAGTGTGGTCCCTTGGCCTGGCCTGCACCCTCTTGCAATCCAGGTTGAGGGATCCCTCTTTACCAAGTGCACGAATTTTGTGCACTGGGCCTCTAGCCTATATGTATATAAAAATAGATAATATGTAAATTAGTCAGGACACCATAACAGTCATGATTGCTCAGGAGGAGGCTGCGCCTATAGATGGGCAGAAAGGGACTGCTGTGTAGTGAGGCAAGACACAGATGGCACAGGCCCACAGAGAGCAGGGCAGGGCAGGGCAGGGCCTGCAGAGAGCAGGCCCACAGAGGGTAAGAAGCAGGACATGCCTTCCAGCCATTGTGGCAGTGAGCAGGCAGACCTACAGAGGCCAGAGAGCAGGGACTGCCCACAGAGAACATGGCCTGCCTGCCAGATGCCACAGTAGTGAGCAGGCCCACAGAGAACAGGGCCTGCCAGCTGGAGCATGCTGGCAGTCCCTCTTCTGCATGTGAGCTACAGAAGAAACACCTTTTCTTGGAGCTCATTGGCTAAGCTCCCAGTACACTACTAGCAATGTTCTTGATAACTTGTGTAATGAGAATTCAAGAAGGTGATCTAGGGTTTTTCCACTGCACTCCTGGAGGCAAAAAGGAAGGTCCACTGTTGGAGGGACTAAGAAATGTCATATTCTGCCCTAGCCAGTTTAGCTCAGTGGATAGAGCCTTGGCCTGCTGACTGCAGGGTCCAAGTTCAATTCTAGTTACAGGCATGTACCTAGGTTTCAGGGTCCTCTCTGGCTGGGGCCCAGGTCAGGGCTCATGCAGGAGGCAACCAATTGAAGTGTCCCTCTTCACAATGATGTTCTTCTCTGTCTTTTCTTCTTTCTTCCATGCTCTCTAAAAATTAATGGAAAAATATCCTCAGTTGAGGATAAAAAGAAAGAGAGAAAGAAAGAAAGGAAGGAAGGAAGGAAGGAAGGAAGGAAGGAAGGAAGGAAGGAAAGAAAAGACGGAAAGGAAGGAAGGAAGGAAGGAAGGAAGGAAGGAAGGAAGGAAAGAAGGAAGGAAGGAAGAAAGAAATACCATATTCTAGGAAGAAGACATCTTTTTTTTTTATTAAATCTTTAATATTCAGAATATTACATTTGTTTCTCTTTTTTTCCCCTCCATAGCACCCCTCCACCCAGCTCCCACCCCTCCCTCTGCCCTTAGCTCCCTCCCATTGATCTCATCCATAGGTGTATGATTTTTGTCCTGTCTCTCCCTGTACACCCCTCACCCCTTCCCCCCTGAGAATTATCAGTCCACTCCCTTTCTGTGCTCCTGATTCTATTATGTTCACCAGTTTATTCTGTTGATCAAATTTTTAATTCACTTAATTTTTAGATTCACTTGTTGATAGATGTGTATTTGTTGTTCATAATTTTTTGGCTTTTACCTTTTTCTTCTTCCTCTTCTAAAAGAGTACCTTTCAGCATTTCATATAATACTGGTTTGGAGTTGATGAACTCCTTTAGCTTTTTCTTATCTGTGAAGCTCTTTATCTGCCCTTCAATTCTGAATGTTAGCTTTGCTGGATAGATTATTCTTGGTTGTAGGTTCTTGCTATTCATCACGTTGAATATTTCTTGCCACTCCTGTCTGGCCTGCATCGTTTCTGTTGAGAAATCAGCTGACAGTCGTATGGGTGCTCCCTTGTAGGTAATAAACTGTTTTTCTCTTGATGCTTTTAATATTCTCTCTTTCTCTTTTGCTCTTGGCATTTTAATTATGATGTGTCTTGGTGTAGTCCTCTTTGGATTCCTTTTCTTTGGGGTTCTGTGTGCTTCCTGGACTTGTAAGTCTATTTCTTTTACCAGATGTGGGAAGTTTTTAGTCATTATTTCTTTAAACAGGTTTTCAGTATCTTGCTCTCTCTCTTCTTCTGGCACTAGTCTGCTGTTAGGACTCTGTATAATATTTTTTATTTCAGTCAGTGTATGTTTAATTTCTATTTGGTCCTTTATCATCTTTAGTAGGACCTTTTCCATCTCTAGTGGCTCTTTTGTATCACTAGTTGGTCCTTTTTCATCTCCTCTTGGGTCTCACTAAATTTATTGAATTTTTCTAGCATATTCTTGAAAAACCTTACAAGCGTGGTTTTGAACTCTATATACAGTCGGTTTTTTTTCTCCATTTCTTTTGTTTGTGATCCCTTCCCTTGTTTCAGCATTTTCAATATGCCGGGGAAACTTCTGTGTTGGATTCAGCCTTATGATACCAGATGCAAAACCGAAGAAGCCTCTGTTGAGCTTGGGAGGGGTGGAGTCTCAGGGCTTAAGGGACCACCTTGCCTTCCAGTCGGCCCCGCCCTCCACGGCCCCTGAGTCTCACGTGACTGGGTAATCGCTGGAGCGGCATGTGCACGTGTGCGCACCCGCAGTGCCTCTAACCGCTGCCTTTCCAGCTCCCCTGAGCACTAGGACCACACGAGTCTAGGTCCCCAGGGTTTCGCCCGAAACAGGGGCTTAGTGGACTCAGAAGTGGCACAGTTGGGAGGGTCTGTCTCCCGCCCACTCGCGAAAGCCAGCAGCACAATCAGCAATCTGTCCTGCGCGCAGCACCGTCCGCGTGCGAGACCAGACCTGATCTTCTGCGACTCCCCTAAATTTCCGTGCACCTCTCCCTTTTCACAGTCCAAACTCCCCACATATGAGTTTCGCTGGATCTGGGGTTTAGTGTCGTAAAATAAGGGGTTCAATGCCGTTGGGAGTCTCCGTTTCCCTCCTGCCAGAGAAAGCCAGCCAGGTACTCTGGCACCCGCTCTCTCAGCGCGCGCGTCTCAGTACCTCGGCTTTTTGCAGCTCCTCTGGGTCTCCGTGAGCCCCTCTCTTTCCTTCTGGCTGTAGAACTTACATTCCGCCAGCTTTCCTGTGGTTCTGGATGATGTCCGTTCTGTCTTTTAGTTGTAGTTTTGAAATTGTTGTGCGAGGCAGCAGTGTAGGTGTTTACCTATGCCACCACCATCTTGGATTCCTCAGAAGAAGACATCTTGAAAATGCCTAAAGAAAGTTATTTTTTCATGGTGAAGGGACTGGAGCTTGTGTTGATAAAAACACCTTGGCAGCTGCTGCAGCCAGCAGTGGCAGCAGCAGTGGGTTTATGGGGACAGCACCTTCTCCTGATTAGCCAGGTTGCCTCCTACATAGGGAGGCAAGACTGCTGCTTAGGGGAGTGGACCGAAGCCATCAGTAGGACATCCCCTGAGGGATCCTGGATTGGAGAAGGTGCAGGTCAGGCTGAGGCACGGCCACCTCTCCCCGCTCCTGTGCATGAATTTTGTGTCCCGAACCTCTAGTCTATATATATATATATATATAGGCCTAAGTGACCATTATGACCAAATGACTGGAATGACCGGAATGACCAGTCAACCAGTTGCTACAATGCACACTGACCATTGGGGGCAGATACTCAATGCAGAAGCTGCCCCCTGGTGGTCAGTGTGCTCCCACAGCAGGAGCACCCCTCAGCCAGAAGCTGGGTTCCCACCTCCATGGCCACGCTACTGGGTGGTGGTGGTGACAGCCGCAGGTGCAGCAGGGCCAGGATGAGTGGCAGCAGAGCTGCACCTGATTCCCACTGGGGTTCCTCCCTGGTTGCCTGCCATTTCGGCACTGTTACATCCCCCAAGGGGTCCCGGATTGCGAGAGGGCGCAGGCCAGGCTGAGTGACCCCACCTGTGCACAAATCCATTCACTGAGCCTCTAGTCCCAGTATAATTGTCTTAGGTCTCATTTTAAGAAACTTGGCTAAGTCAGAAACATGGTCCTTTATGAATAGCCCCAGCTTCTTCAGAGATTGGAGTAGATTCACATTTAGCGATGGCAAGGGTGATGCAGACAAAAGAGTTTGCAATTAATGTTTTAGAACACTTCTTAGACCTGTGTCAGTGCAACAACTAACTGGCAATGATTGCTCAGTTGGCATCTTAAAAAGCAGTCCTCTCCTCTCCAGATTGCAAACTGGAAATAGGGCTGGACTAACCTCTTTCTTGTTTTAAACTGTTATGTTCATTTTAAGAGTGTTATAAAAAGTTATCAACTAATAAGCCCACATTATTTTGAAAGTTTTCTTGCTAAAGCAGTGTGAGTCAGAAATTGATGATTCCTAAGGGACAAATTTTTGGACCAATCTAAATGACAACTTCAGATGTCAAATTGCTCAGATTAAAAGGAAGAAAACTTATTCTTTCCTGAAAGGAAGAATAATTCTAACTTGGAAATCACCGGATTTCCTACTAGCACAAATCTAAGTGCAGGGATTGTGTTTCTCATTTTTATCTACATATAGAATATAAAAATTTCAAGAACATTTGGTTGTCAAAGCAATGCTGGGGATTTTTATGAAGGCAACACAATAATACCCTTTATTTAGAAGAAGTCAGGGGACTTTTGCTGCTAAAAGAGGTTCTAAAACTGAAAGAAAGTTGTTTGCAAGGGTTTTTGCCATGGAAATTAATAATTGGGTTCAATATGAAAAAAAAATTTACATGATTTTGCCAGTTTCAGCCTCCTAATATCAATGAGATAAATTAAGCTGTGATTGATAGTGGTTAGTAGCTTTCTTTTTTTCTAAGGTTGAACAATGTGATAGTTTTTATTAGGCAAAACCATGATGACTTATATGTGTACATTGTGAAATAATTACCACAATCAAGTTCATTGACACATTCATCACCTTATTTACCTTGTTGTTGTTTTTTTCTGTGGTAAGGATGTGAGATCTACTCTCTTAGCAAATTTCAGGTATATAATTCAATGTTATTAACTATTACTATCCTGTACATTAGATCCTCAGAACTTACTCATTTTATAACTGAATGTTTCAAGTCTTTGACCAACATCTCCCCATTTTCTCCAACCCCATCCCTTGGTAACCAGCATTCTACTCTGTTTTATGAGTTAGACTCTTTTTTTTTATTATTATTATGGCACATATAAGAAGCTATTCAGTATTTGTCGTTTGGTGACAGGCTTATTTTATTTAGCATAATGTCTTCTATGTTTGTACATATTGTCACAAATTACAGGCTTCTCTCTTATGGCTAAATAATATTTCATTGTATATTAATTTTATTTATCTATTCATTCATTAATGGAGAGTTAGGCTTTTTTCATTATCTTTGCTATGGTGAATAATGCTTCAAATGAACATGGAATTACAGATGGCTCTTTGAGATACTGATTTAAATTTTTTTTTTTGATAGCTACCCTGATGTGGGTGTCCTAAATCAAATAGTAGTTCTAGTGTTTTCTTGAGGAACCTTCATACTGTTTTCCATAGCAGCTATAGTAATTTATATTCGCCTCAATAACATACAAAGGTTTCCTTTTCTCCACATCCTTGCCAGCATTTGTTATATCTTATCTTTTTGATAATAAATATCCTAACAGATGTGAAGTTATATCTCATTGTGGTTTTGATGTGCATTTCCATGATGATTAGTGATATTGAGCATATATTCATGTACATCTTGGTCATCCGTATGTTTGCTTTGGAAAAAGCCTATTTAGGTTCTTTGACCATATTTAAAAATTGGGTTATTTGTTATTTTTGCTATTGAGTTGTATGAGTGCCTTATGTATTTTAGCTATTACCCTCTATGAAGTAAATAATTTGTAAATATTTTCTCCTATGCCATAGGTTGTCTTTTCATTTTGTAGCTTTTTTCCTTTGTTGCACAGAAGCACTTATGTTTGATGGAGTCACACTTGTTTATTTTTGCTTTTGTTACCTGTGGTTTTGGTGATATATATTGCCAACACCAGTGCCAAAGAGGTTACCCTCTATATTTTCTTCTAGGAGTTTTATGGTTTTTAGGTCTTGCATTGAAGGCTTTATTCCATTTTGAATTGATTTTTGTGTATGATGGAAAAGTTCAATTTTATCCTTTTGCAGGTGGATATATACTGTTTCCAACATAATTTATTGAATGAAAGTTGTTTCTAAAAATTGTGCATTTTTGGTGCCTTGTCAAAGGTTAGTTGACTCAGATGTAGGGGTTTATTTCTGGTCTGTCTCTTCTGTTTCATTGGCCTATATGTCTGTTTTTATGCCAGAACCATGCTGATTTTATTACTATGGGCTTGTATTATAATTTGATATCAGGAAGTGTTATGTCTCTAGCTCTGCTCTTCTATCTCAAGATTTCTTTGACTATGAGATCTTTTGTGGTTCCATACAAATTTTAGGATTGTTTTTTCTATTTCTGTGAAAAATATCATGGGAGTTTTGGTCAGAATTGTATTGAATTGGTTGCTGTTTTTTTAAATATATATTTTACTCGTTTTTTACAGAGAGGGAGGGAGAGGGATAGAGTTAGAAACATCGATGAGAGAGAAACATTGATCAGCTGCTTCCTGCACACTCCCTACTGGGGAAGTGCCTGAACCAAGGTACATGACCTGGACTGGAATTGAACATGAGACCCTTGAGTCCACAGGCCAACACTCTTTCCACTGAGCCAAACCGATTAGAGCTCGTTGCTGTTTTTATGTGATTTCCTAATAATTCTGTAACTGAATTGATGTGATTAATAGCATTCATTCTGGAGCCTGGGCTTTAATCCTGACTCTGAAATTTACTAACTTATTTATGTCTCAATATGAATACAGTACCTACAAAAATGCAGGTAGTCATAGTACTTACTTAAAGCTCTTTAGGAAAATAGAGCTAATACATAAATAGTTCTTACAACAAGGCCTGGCACATACCACACACTGTATACTGTCAGTGTCTGCTGCTGCTGTTATTACTACTTCTGTTATTGGGAGTGGGGAAGGACATCAATTTTTAAGAATTGTGATATAAAATTATTGACAAAAGCAATTTAAAGAGCATGAACCCTGAATTTAGTCACACTATGTTTCAAGTTCAAGCTCTGCCACTAGCTTTGTGAACTTCAGCAAGAAATTTTATATCTTTAAATATCTGATTTTTTTTGTCTATGAAACAGGGGTGATACTAGTAAACATACTATAGATTGTCAGAGTTAAATAAGTTAATGACTGAAAAATGCTTAGCATAGTCCTAATGCATAGCATATGCTAAAAAATATTAATTGCATTTCTTATATCATTACTATTTCTTTCCTATTCTTCAAAGAATACTTTCAGTGGTGTGTTATCAATTTAAATTTAGTGATTTTGGTTCTTTTGAATACGTGTGCTTACATGTTTCAGTAATTTATAATTTTTGTAATATAAAAATGAAAGGTGTAATTGAGAGAAAGTATGATGCCCTCCTTTTTTCTCACTTAAATGTACTTACAGAAAATTCAGTAATTCAAGTCAGAGGCTAACAAAGCCCATATTTTACTTATTGGCAATCTTCTTCATTATGGGAAGAGTACCAAACAGAATATATCCATCTCTAAAGAGCCAATCTGACAAACTTAACCTATCAAATGATGACAAAAGACACATGTAATTAAATGAAACAATGAATTTATAGAAATTCAGATTATTTAGCGAGGACCATAATTTTTCTTTAAAAATATAGGAAATACTCTTTTTCAAAATATGTTTTAGAAAAATTCAAAATAAATACAAAACCAGGGATTCCTTTGCCTTTTTATTTAGTTAAGTGACACAATAGAAGTGAATGCCTAGACCCAGGGCAGTATTTGGTTCTCTGAATAAAGCAGCACTGACTAACTGACAGAGAAAGTGGACGGCAGGCTTTTGTAACCCATTCATCAAAAAGCAGGTCTGAATTAAGATAAGATATGGCTGAAGTTAGAAGGACTGAGCACCAGAACCATAGTTAAAAAAATAAAGAAACAGATGTATAAATTACGCAACATTAGGGGTTGGCAAATCACAGTTTAAAGGTCAAATCTGGCCCACCATTGTTCTTTTGTGAATACTTATGTATTATCAATGGCTGCTTTCACATAACAACAGCAAAACTAAGTAATTGTGGCAGAGATTGTATGGCCCACAAAGCTTTAAGTATTTGCGTGGTCTAGGTAAAAATTAACCAATTTTGTTCAATTAAAGAGCTATAAATGAGGCCAAAAATATGGTAAAATAGAGAAAATACTTGTAACATCTGTAATAAATAATGGGTAAGTAGCTTTAAAATAGCTATAAAGTATAGCATATGTAACATGTAATATATAAAATATATTAATATTTTAATCAATAAGGAAAACATAAATTGTATTAACAGAAAAATAGGCAAAAGTAACAAATAGCCAATTAACTAATGAAGAACTAAGATTTTATGAAAAATAGATAATATCAATAATAATCCAGGAAATACAAATTAAAACGATAAAACTATTTTTTCAGTAAATTGGCAATTTTCATTTCATTTTACTTTTTTTTTCCTGAAGCTAGCCCACTTTATTACATCATACACAGAAATTAACTCAACATGGATTAAAGGCTTAAATATAAGACATAAAACTCCTAGAAGAAAACATAGGCATTAATATCTTTGATATTAATCTTAGAAATATCCTATATAATAAAAAACTAATATGAAAATTGTTGTCACACCTTTGTGCCCTTGAGCCCTCGTGCCAGAACTGCTCAGACACTCAACACTGGGGAGAGAGGAATGGACACAAATGAGCTTGCAAGAGAGGAATGGGACCAGTCAGGCTGCTGCCCGGGAGAGGGACAAGCTGCTGCTCACCCTGTAGTCCCGGGCACCAGTGGCTGTTGCTGCGGCCCCGGAGACAGACAAGCCGTTCGTCCCATGATCCCAGGTGCCAATGACTGTGCTTCTGCCTGCAGCTCAGGAGAAGGAAAAGCCACGCGCCCCGTGGTCCTGGACCGCAGTGCCTACAGCTGTGGTCCAGGAGAGGGACAAGCTGCCCACCCTGCAGTCCTGGGTGCCTGGGACTACGGCCCATGCAAAGCTGCCCACCCACAGTCCTCTGTGGCTGTGGCAGGCCTGGGCGAAGCCAGCTCGGGTCCTGGGTGCCTGTGGCTGGCCAGAGGGAGGGAAGCCTGGGTCCTAGGTGATTGCAAGTGGCTGGAGGAGGGAATCCTGGTTCTCAGGTGCTGGGCAAGGGAGAGGCGATTAGAAGCTATTGGACTAGCAGGGGAGCAGTTAAGGCAACCAGGCAGACAGGTAGAGGTGGTTAGGGGTGATCAGGCAAGCAGGCAGGTGAGCAGTTAGGAACCAGCAATCCGAGTTATGAGAGTCAGTTGGACATCCCCCAAGGGGTCCTGGATTGGAGATGGTGCAGATTGGGCTAAGGGACCCTCTCCCATTGCATGAATTTTGTGCACCAGGCCTCTAGGGTTTTTTTTTTTATCATGACAAAAAACATACAATTTCCATCTTTTTTTAAAATTATAGTTCACATTCAATATTATTCTGTACTAGAGTCCTGATGCATGAAATTCATGCAAGAGTAGGCCTTTCTTCCCCTGGCTACCAGCACTGGCTTCCCTCCAGCACCCAGGACCCAAGGTACCCTCGCATCCCCAGCTTTGTCTTGAAGGTCTTCTGGTCTAATTAGCATATTATGCTTTTATTATTATAGATTATTATTGATTAATTTCAGGTGCACAACATAATGGTTAGACAATCATATACTTTACAGAATGATCCCCTTGATATTTCAAGTACCTTTCCCCCCAGCCCGTACATAGCTATTACATTATTTATTCCTCCATTGAACTCTCCCCAGCACATGCCCTCACTCCCCGCTAGTGACTGTCCATTGGTAATGCCTATATGCATGCAAACAAGTTCTTTGGTTGATCTTATTCCCATATCTCTGCCCCGGAGCCCCCTCCCCAAGCCTTTTCTCAGAGGTTTGATAATTTGATGCTTCTTTGTCTCTGGATCTATTTTTGTTCATCAGTTTTTGTTGTTCAGTATATTCCACAAATGAGTGGTATTTATCTTTCTCCATCTGGCTTATTTTGCTTTGCATGTTATCTCCAGGTCCATCCATGCTGTTGCAAATGGTAAAAGTTCCTTTTTTTATAGCAGCATAGTATTCCATTGTGTAGATCTACCACTGTTTTCTAATCCATTCCTTTGCTGATAAGGCACCAATGCTGTTTCCAAATTTTAATTATTGTAAACTGTGCTGCTATGAATATAGGAGTGCATATATCCTTTCTGATTTCTTGGGGTGTAGTCCTAGAAGTGGGATTACTGGGTCAAATGAGAGTTCCATTTTTAATCTTTTGAGGAAATTTCATACTGTTCTCCACTGTGGCTGCACTAGTCTGCATTCCCACCAGCAGTGCACCAAGGTTCCTTTTTCTGCATATCCTTGCCAGCACTTATCATTTTGTTGATGATAGCTATTCTGACAGTTGTGAGGTCGTATTCATTGTCATTTTGCTTTGCATTTCTCAGATAATTAGTGACTTTGAACATGTTTTCATGTGTGTCTAGGCTTTCTGAATGTTCTCTTTCAAAAAGTGTCTATTTAGGTCCTTTGCCCATTTTTTTATTGGGTTTATCTTCCTTTTGTTAAGTTGTATGAGTTCCCTGAAAACTTGAAATTAAACTCTTATAGAAGATAACATTGGCAAATATTCTCTCCCAAGCAATGGGTTTGTTTATTGTTTTGTTGATGGTTTCTTTTGCTGTGCAGGAACTTTTTATTTTGATGTAGTTCCATTTTTTCATTTTCTCTCTAATTTCCATTGCCCTAGGAGCTGTGTTGGTAAAGACATTGCTACAACATATGTCTGATATTTTGCTGCCTGTGGTTTGCTCTAAGGTTTTTATGGTTTCCTGTCTTATGTTTAAGTTCTTTATCCATTTTGAGTTTATTTTTGTGTATGGTGCAAGTTGGTGGTCAAGCTTCATTATTTTTTGCAAGTATGTCCAATTTTTCCAATACCATTTATTAGACTGTCTTGACTCCATTGTATTCTCTTGCCTCCTTTGTCAAATATTAATTGATCATGGTAGTTTGGGTCAATTTCTGGGTTCTCTATTCTATTCCATTGGTCTATATGTCTGTTCTTGTGCCAGTACCAGGCAGTTTTGAGGACAGTGGCTTTGTAGTATAGCTTGATATCTGGTATTGAGATCCCTACTAATTTGTTCTTTCTCATGATGGCTGCAGCTATTTTTTTTTAATTCCATATGAATTTTTGGCAAGTTTGTGCTAGTCTGTGAAATTTTGGTATTTTAATGGGGTTTGCATGAATCTATAAATTGCTTTGGGTAGTATGGATATTTTAATGATGTTGATGCTACCAATCCATAAACATGGTATATTCTTCCATTTGTTTATGAGTTCCTCTATCTCTTTTTTCAATGTCCTCTATTTTCTGAGTATAGGTCTTTTACTTTCTTAGTTAAGTTTATTCTTAAGTATATTCATTTTTTGTTGCAATGGTAAATGGGATTTTTTTTTAAATTCTCTTTCTGTAAGTTCATTATTGGTATATAAAAAAAAGCTATAGATTTCTGGGTGTTAATTTTGTATCATGCTATATTGCCCAATTCATTTGTTCACTCTAATAGTTTTTGGATGGAGTCCTTAGGGTTTTCTATGTACAATATCATGTAATTTGCTAATAATGATAGTTTCACTTCTTCTTTTCCAATTTGGATGCCTTTTATTTCTTCTTTTTATCTAATTGCTATGGCCAGCACTTCTAGTACTATGTCAAACAGGAATGGTGAGAGTGGGCAACCTTGTCTTATTTCCTGTTCTTATGGGCAATCGTTTTAGTTTTTGCTCATTCAGTGTGATATTGGCTGTAGGTTTGTCAGATAAGGCTTTTATTATGTTGATGTATGATCCCTCTATTCCCACTTTGTTGAGGGTTTTTAATCAAGAGAGGATATTGGACTTTGTCAGATGCTTTTTCTGCACTGATTGATATGACTATGTGATTCTTATCTCTCTGTTTATGTGATGTATCACGTTTATTGATTTGTGGATATTTCACCGACCTTGCATCCCCAGAATAAATTCCACTTGGTCATGGTGTATGATCTTTCTAATGTAATGCTGGATCTGATTTGCTAGGATGTTGTTGAGGATTTTAGCATCTATGTTCATCAGAGATATTGGCCTGTAATTCTCTTTCTTTGTAGTGTCTTTATCTTGTTTTGGGATTAGGGTAATGCTGGCTTCAGAGAAAGAGCTTGGAAGTGTGCCTTCCTCCCTTCCTCTTGAATTTTTTTGGAATAGTCTGACAAGGATAGGTTTTAATTCTTCTTTGAATGTTTGATAAAACTCCCCAGTGAAGCTGTCTGGCCCAGGGCTTTTGTTTCCTTGAAGGTTTTAATGACTGTTTTAATTTCCTCTATAGTTATCAGTCTATTCAGATTTTTTATTCTACTTGATTGAGTTTTGGAAAGTTTTATTTTTCTAAGAATATGTCTATTTCTTCTAGATTGACTAGTAAGTTGGAATAGAGTTGTTTGTAGTATTTCTTTTTATAATCCTTCGTATTTCTGTGGCATTTGTTGTTATTTTGCCTCTTTCACTTCTGATTTTATTTATTTGGATCCTCTTTCTTTGATTCTTGGTGAGCCTGGCTAGAGGTTCATCAATCTTGTTTATCCTTTCAAAGAACCAACTCTTGGTTTTATTGATTTTTACACACACACACACACACACACACACACACACACACACTGAGTGGCCAGATTATTATGATCTCTGAACGCATAATAATCTGGCCACTCAATATATATATTGGCCTGCTGTATAAATTCTTGCATGGGAATTCGGGCAGCCAGGCCAGGGGAAGGAGACATGGGTGATTGGCTGGCCTGCATGCTGGTCGAACTCCTGGTTGAGGGGACAATTTGCATATCAGCCTTTTATTATAGAGGATATACACTGAGTGGCCAGATTATTATGTGTTCAGAGATCATAATAATCTGGCCACTCAGTGTGTGCATGTGTGTGTATTTTTTGTCTCTATGTCATTTATTTTTGCTCTGATATTTATTATTTCTTTTCTTCTGATCACTCTGGGCTTTTCTTGCTGCTCTCTTTCTAATTCTTTAAGTTCTAGAATTAGATAATTTATTACAAGTTTTTCGTATTTTTTGAAATAGGCCTGTAGTTCTATGAACTTCTCTCTCAGGATTGCTTTCACTGTTTCCCATAGTTTTGGGATTGTTGTATTTTCATTGTCACTTGTTTCCAGGATGTTTTTAATTTCTTCTTTGATTTTTTTGGTATCCCAAACATTGTTTGATAATATGCTATTTAGCTTCCAAGTGTTTGACTTTTTAAATTTTTATTGAGTTGATTTCTAATATTATGTCACTGTGATCTGTGAAGATTCTTGATATGATTTCAATATTTTTGAATTTGGAGAGACTTTGCCTATGTCCCAGTATGTGTTTAATCTTTGAGAATGTCCCCATTTGTACTTGAGAAAAATGTATATTCTGTAGCTTGTGGGTGAAATATTCTAAAATGTCAATTAAGCCCATTGGATCAAGTGATTCATTTAGGATTGCTTTTTCTTTGATGATATTTTTTGGCTAGAGCAGCAGTCACCAACTGATGGTCCATGGACTACTGGTGGTCTGTGAGATCCAAAAGTTTGGCAACTCCTAGTTCAAGGAAACCTTTGAAGCAGTGGTCACCAATTGGGGGGTTCGTGGTCCACTGGTGGTTCGTGAGATCAGAAAGATTGTTAACTGCTGGCTCAGAGAATTTATCCAGTGTTGTCAATAGGGCATTAATGTCCCTGATTATGATTGTATTGCTGTTGATCTCTCTTTGACATCTTCCAGAAGTTTATATATATATATATATATATATATATATATATATATATATATATATATATATATATATATTTGTATGCTGCATCGGAAGCATATTTGTTTACCAGAGTTCCTTTTGTATTATGAAGGGTTCTTCCTTATCTCTTGATATAGCCTCACTTTGAGGTCTATTTTGTCAGATATAAGTATTGCTACCCAGCTTTACTTTTCATTTCCATTTGCCTGAAGGATAATTTTATATCCTTTCACTTTCAGTCCATGTGAGTCCCTCATTCTGAGGTGGGCCTCTTGTAGACAGCATATGTATGAGTCATGTTTTCTTATCCACTCAGCCACTTGATGTCATTTGATTGAAGCATTTAATCTACTTATATTTACAGTTATTATTGATAAGTACTTGTTTGTAGCCATTTTTATTCTTTGTGCCTGTGTTTTCTCTTGCCTTTCTATTTCTTCTTTTTACAAAAGTCTCTTTAGCATTTCTTGCATTGCTGGTTTGGTAGTGATAAACTCCCTTAGCCTTTTTTTTTTTGTGTGTGTGTGTGTGTGAAGCTCCTTACTTCCCCTTCAATTTTGAATGTCAGCCTTGCTGGATAGCATATCCCTTGTTTCGCAATGCTTTGTATACTGTATTCCATTCCCTTCTGTCATGATGTGTTTCTGTTGAAAAATCATTTGATAGTCTACTAGGAGTTCCTTTGTAGCTAACTTTCTGTCTCTCTCTCTCTTGCAGCCCTTAAGATTCTTTCTTTGTCATTAACATTTGCCATTGTAATTACAATGTGTCTTGGTGTGGGTCTTTTTGGGTTCCTCTTGTTTGGGATTCTCTGTGTTTGTTTGACTTCCCCTCACCCACCAAAATCAGGGAAATTATTTTTCTTTTTTTTAAATATATTTTTATTGATTTTTCACAGAGAGGAAGGGAGAGGGATTGAAAGTTAGAAACATCGATGAGAGAGAGACATCAATCAGCTGCCTCCTGCACGCCCCCCACTGGGGATGTGCCCGCAACCAATGTACATGCCCTTGACCGGAATCGAACCTGGGACCCCTCAGTCCCCAGGCTGACACTTTATCCACTGAGCCAAACCAGTTTCAGCCAGGGAAATTTTTTGTTGTTGTTTCTTCAAATATGTTTTCTAATCCTTGCTCCTCTCTTTGTCATTTTGGCACCTCTACTATATGCATGTTACTTCTTTTCATATTGTCCAAAGGCTCCCTTAGGCTCCACTTCTGTTTTCTAATTTTTTTCTCCAATAGCTGTTCAGATTAGGTGTGTTTCTTTGCCTTATCTTCTAACTCACTAATTCGGTCCTCTGTTTCTTCTAGTCTACTGTTGAAACTTTCCATCATGTTTTTTATTTCCTCCTGATTCTTACATAAATTGTTGATTTTTTTATCCATCTGAACTGTATGACCATTACTCTGAATTATTGTTCTGACATATTGCATTCCTCCATTTCATTTAGTTTCTTTTCTAGCAGTTACTTCATTTCTTTCTTTTGAGGGTTGTTTCTTTGTCTCCCCATTCTTGATATCACCACTCTGAGGCTTGTTGGTGGGATGCACAGGGCCAAGGCCCAAACCATTGGCTTGGCAGGTAGGAACTGCAGACAGATGCTTTCCTGGGGACTGAGGCTGACACTATAGGCTTGCTGGGCAGGGAACTCAATCAGAAGCTTTCCTGAAGGAAGCGCTGGGCCAGACCCAATGCCATTGCCTTGGCAGGTAAGGAGTGCAATCCCAGGCTTGCTGGTGGCATGTGCAGGGCTGGGGCAATGCTGTGAGTTTGGCAGGCAGGTGGGTGTACTTTGAGAATTACTGACAGGTTGCCCAGGAAGGACATGGTGGGCTAGTGGGAGGGAAGCACACTCTGGGACCCACAGGAGCCACATCTGGAGAGGATGAAGTCCTGTGACCATGGGTCTGTAACTGAGGTAGCAGGTCTTTGGCTGGACTGGCTGTAGGCTCCAGGTGGTGTCTAAGGTCAGTCTGAGTAGTGGTAAGGCTGGGCTACTAGTTACAACAGCTCTCCCCTTTATGATGGCATGGTTTCTGTTTCTGTCAGAGCTGTCTACCCTGGGAATGATTGCAGTGGTACCTGGGTTTTCTGTTTAAGAAAGCCCAGTCTGCCAGACCCTGAATGCTCTGCAGAGTCTCTCTCTCTCTCTCTCTCTCTCTCTCTCTCTCTCTCTCTCTCACGCACTCACACACACACACCACATGTCCACACACTCCCCTTTTACTCCCTCACTCACTCATACTCTCTTGCTCACTGCCATCCTGCTGGCTGCCATCTTCCCTCTTCTGATCCTGGCAACTCTTTTTTTTTTTTAGATAATACTCAGGTTGGTGAATTTATGAGAAAAATGGGATTTTCTATGTTCCTAGTGAGATTGTAAATTGGAGCAACCTGTTAAAAAGAAATCTGACAATATATACCAAATTGTTAAAATTAAGCCTTTTCTTTGACCTAGAGAATTCACTTCTGGGAATTTTTTCTTAGAAAATAATTGAACAAGGTATAATTATATGGGTACAAAGGTATTTATGAAAACAAATTCAGAAGCAATCTAACCAAATGAAATAGGACTGGTTAAATGAATTTAGTACATACTGAAGATACTACTACGAAGACATTAAAATTGTGAATTAGTGTTATGTTTATTGATATGGAATGAAGTTCTCAGTTAAAAAAATATATCAGAGCCATCTACAAGGCAGAAACTCAAGTTTCAAGGTTATAGAAGCAAGATGAGGCTCAGTTACAGAAACTCCATGCCACAGACCAATCAAGTATAAGAAGTGGAGGTAATGTCTCCTAGTCCAGACCCCTCATTGAGAATGTTGAAGTCCAAGTCCTAGAAAGGAATTGACTTGACTAAGGTCACACAACCAATTAAACTGAAGTGAGAGTCTATATCTGCTGTGAAAAAGTGTTTTTTTCTGGTCCCCTTCATATCCTGGACAGAGACATCTGGTTGCTTCTTGGAAAATATTTTTGTAATGTTATTCTTTGTCCCCTGTATGATCTAAGCATGTTCCCTGTAACTCACTTTACCATAAATCATACTGCTTTGTATTTAACAAGTTTTTTTAATAAGTCTGTACTCTCTACTCTATTTTGAGCTATTTGAGAACAGAGAACTTGTGTTATTTAATTTCTGTATTTCTTAGATTTAGATAGTACTTCAGAGTTGATGTTTAAATTCTTCAAGAATATTTGTTGTTTCTTTTTAATTTAATTTAATTTAATTTTTTCTACCACCATTTATCCCCTCCATGCCCTCTTCCAAATGTATTAGAAGAAAAATTGTGGGGGGAAAAAACACCCAGATATTTTTGTTGAAACTTAAAACCAAGCAAGAAAATTGAGTATCCTAAGTGTTAGGTTTTTTTACGCCGCTGTGAGGAAAAACCATGAGTCCAAACAGAGACTGAATTAAACAGGCTTTATTGGGAGCACACAGGTGGGTTCACCTGCTCAGAGAGGGGAGCAGGAGAAGCTGCGCCAAAACTGGGGCAGGGGTAAGTTTTTATACTTTTCAGAGGCTGCCGTTATCGGCAGAAACCAGTGGCAGTTAGGGTTTTCTGGGGTCAGGTGACACCTGTGTTCTGTTTTTCAGTCTGGCTATTTCCTGGAACTGTTTGTCAGGCAGGGATTCTCCACCGGGGTGTGACAGTTTTGGAATGTCGATGTTGAAAGGTCAATTTTGCAAGGTGGGGGTTACTTTTCCATCTCTGGGGCAGGGCGTCAGGGAAGGCCAGACATTCCAGACTCTCTATGATGGGATAAGAGTGTGATGTGATCATCTGGCTACTTCCTGCTGACGAGGGACATCTCAGGGGGGTGTGTGTGTGGGGGGGAGGGGGGGCGGGGGTGTGTGTGTGTAGAGAGGCTCCGGATGTTCCCTGCTGCTGAAAGGACCAGAAACCCTTTCGGGCTGTTATTGCCTGGGGCTCCGGGGAGGTGGAGAAGCAGGATTGGGAATAAAGCATAGGGTAAGAGGCCCAGTAGGCGTGGTCTTCCATTTAGCTGGGGGGTCATCATGAGAGGGGGCCGAGCTCGGTTTCTTGACGTGAGAATGGTGAATCCAGGAGGCGATGCCGAAGACTTTAACTGCCGAAGGTGTGGTTCAAATGACAGTGTATGGGCCTTCCCACCAGGGAGTCAGTGGTTTGGAGAAGAGAGACTTAATCAGTACCTGATCTCCCAGGGTAGGTTCGGGGATAGCGGAGTTGGCGTGTTCCCAACAGAGAGAGATAGGGAAGATAGGAGGCCAGTGGGGGCATAGACGGGGGCGGGAGTGAGGATAGCAGGAAGGGGCACCTGTACAAGAGCTCAAAGGGACTGAGGTGCGAGGGTCCCCTTGGTGAGGCTCTGAGTCTGGCTAGGGTCAATGGGAGGAGCTCGGGCCACAAGAGGCGAAGCTCGAGACTAAGTTTAGTTAACTGTTCCTTTATCAGGCCATTAGCCCTTTCTAGCTTTCCTGATGACTGAGGGTGATAGGCAGAGTGGAGTTTCTAGGCAATTCCTAGAGAGGAAGAAACGGCTTCCGTGATCTTTGAGATGAAAGCAGGGCCATTATCCAACTGGAGAGACGCAGGGAGACCAAAACGAGGAATGATGTCCCTGATGAGGTGGGTGGATACTACCTCAGCTGTCTCTGAAGACTACGGGAAGCCCTCAATCCATCCTGAAAAGGTATCAACCATGGTTAGAAGGTATTTCAGAGTTTTGTGCTTGGGCATGTGTGTGAAGTCAACCTGCCAGTCCTGTCCGGGCAGGTGTCCTCACATTTGGTGAAGAGTCCGCCAGACGTGACAGGCTCCTTGGCTGTTAGTGTGGGAGCGGACCGAGCAGGAGGCGTGGACCTCATCGATGGTCTTTCCAAGTCCTGAGGAGTGAAAAATGGGGGAGAGAAAGCGGTGGAGGGCCACTGGGCCGATATGGAGGGAGTTGTGGATGTCTGAAATTATTCGGTGTCTTTGCAACCCCGGGAGGACTAAGAGCCCGTCAAGAAACGCCCAGCCATCCCTGACCCGGATATCAGGGGAATCTTGATGGACTCTTAGTTCACTCTCAGAATACCAGGGCTTGTAGGTACGAGAGAGGAAGCAGACATGCCTGGCGGATTGGGGAGAGGCTGTCGTTGTGAGTGATCTGGCAGCATGGTCGGCCATGGCATTTCCCACAGCCACCGGGGTAGTAGGCGGCTGGTGGCCTTTGCAGTGGATGATGGCTACTTTGGAAGGTAATTGGACAGCCTCCAGAAGTTTGGCAATTAACTGGCTGTTTAAAACTGGGGTGCCCTTGGTGGTCAGGAATCCTCTCTCCTTCCACGTCATACAGTGGGAGTGGGCTATGAGAAAGGAATATTTGAAGTCCGTGTATATGTTAACTTCCTTTCCTTTGGCCCATGTCAGAGCTCTAGTCAGAGCCACTAATTCTGCTTGCTGGGAGGTGGTTCCTGGAGGGAGAGGTCCTGCCTCTAAGACAGTTTGGTCACAGACTATGGCGTAGGCCGCCCGTCTGTCCCGGAGGGGTCTATGGTTGAGCTGCCGTCCACAAACAGGGTGTGTTGTGGATTAGGTAGGGGCTGATCGGTAAGGTCTGCTCTAGGGGAACGACAGGCCTCGAGGGCTTCTGGGCATGAATGAAAGGGTCCCTTCTTCCCAGGAGTAGGGAGGAGAGTGGCAGGGTTAAGGGCAGGGCAACTAATAAGGGTGATGGTTGGGTTTTCTAGGAAAAGAAGGTGGAAGAGTTGGACCCGAGAGGGCCCAAGGTGTGCCAAGGCTTGGTGTGACAGAAGATCCGGGAGGCGATGAGAAGAGAAGACTTTTAGCAGTTGATGGAGGTTGATTTTTAAAGCCTCAGTAGTCAGCTCAGCGGCCGCAGTCAGGACACGGAGGCACAGTTGCCATCCCCTGACTGTGGGGTCGATTTGCTTAGATAGGTAAGCTATTGGAACCAGTGTCTTTCCAGACTCCCACTGCCAAATGTTGCCTTTCATCAGTGTATAAGTAAAAAGGGCAGTTAGGGTTAGGTAATGTCAGAGCCGGGGCCTCAATGAGGGTTTTTAGGAGCCTGTTGAAGGCCCCTCTTACTTCCTCCGGCGAGGTAAGTGGGCCTACTGGTGTTTCCTTGGCTGCCTGGTATAGAGGTTTGGCTAAAAGGGCAAAGTTAGGGATCCATTGTCTGAAAAATCCCGCTAAACCAAGGAAGGACCATGGTGGGCAGGAGAAGTCCCCTGAGAGCCTGGATCCTGTCTGGAGTAATAGCCCACTGGGTGGGAGTAATTGACAGCCCCAAGTATGTGACCGAGGGAGAAGTAATTTGTGCCTTTTTAATGGAGACCCGGTATCCCTTAGTAAAGAGAAAGTTAAGAAGGGTAGTGGTGTCCTTGAGACACTGGTCACCCAAAGGGGAACACAGGAGAAGGTCATCTACATATTGTAGGAGAGTTGAGGATTTTAGTTGGCACTCTCGGAGGTCTTGTGACTGAGCCTGGCTGAATAGGTGGGGACTGTCTCTAAATCCCTGGGTAGGAAGGTTCAGGTGAGTTGCTGGGCTGAGTTAGTAAGGGGATCCTCCCAAGTAAAGGCAAACAAAAAATAGGAGTCCGGATGTAGGGGAATGGTAAAGAAAGCGTCCTTGAAGTCAAGGACCGGGAAATGGGTAGTAGAGGGAGGTATATGTGAGAGGAGGGTATAGGGGTTGGGGACAACCGGAGAGATAGGGATCACCACCGAGTTGACTATGCGGAGGTCTTGGACTAGTCTATACTGCCCATTTGGTTTCTTGACCGGGAGGATGGGGGAGTTGCAGGGGGAGTTGGTGGGAATGGGGAATCCCTGTGTCTTTAGCTTGTCGATTATGGGGCTAAGGCCTAGTCGATGAGTGCGAGAAATGGGGAACTGGGGGCAGTTGGGGTAGGAATGAGGAACTTTAAGTTTTATAAGGGCTGGTGTATGATGTTTGGCTATAGAGGGAGTCTCGATGTTCCAGATTACGGGGTTTACCTCGAGTAGGAGAGGGTGTGAAGAAGGGGAGGGGGTGTCAGACATGTAGTCCAGGAGAACAGCTATGAGGGGATGATCCGAGGAGGAAAAGGTTATGGATGTGTGGAGTTTAGTTAAAATGTCTCGTCCCAGTAGGGGGACGGGGCAGGTTGGGATTATAAGGAAGTAGTGTGAAAAAAGGCGATCTTGGAACTGGCAGGCTAAGGGGGTTGTTTGCCTGGGAGTTGAGGGGGACCTGTCTATCCCCATAACGGAGATCTGGGAAGGAATACTAAGGCCTGAATGAGAGGGGAGGACCGAGTAGGTAGCTCCCGTGTCTACCAAAAAGGAGATAGATTTACCCGCTACCTGGAGACTTACCCTGGGCTCGGCGAGGGTTACCAGAGTCGTGGAGCTAGGACCACTTCATTTGTCCGCTTGCCCGAGGAGCTCCATTGCTGGGTATACCTGGTTCTCAAGCCCCCACATGGAGACGTAGAGGGTCGAGCCAGGGTTGGACAGTCCGACTTCCAGTGCCCGGAGCGTTTGCACAGAGGACAGGGCTTTGTCAGCGGCCGGGGCTTGGGGCATGATTTAGGCCAGTGGCCTTCTTTGCCACATTTAAAGCATGCCCCAGGTGGGGATTGGAACCCACCCTTTGAGGCCTGGCGCTGACCCAGTTCTCCTGCTGGCCGCAGGGCCACCACCAGGGCCTGGGTCTGAAGAGATACCTTTTCACGGAGCGGTTCCTGTCGGGCGGCTTCTGCCGTCTCCTCTCGGGCATTAAAGACTTTAAAGGCCATTTTTACCAGATCCTGTATGGGGGTTTCAGGGCCTTCCTCAGCCTTTTTTAACTTTTTTCTGATATCCGGAGCTGACTGGGAAATAAAGTGTGAGGCCAGGATAGTGGCCCCATTGCGGGAGCTAGGATCAAGGCGGGTGAATTTTATGAGGGCTTCCTGAAGACAGTTAAGAAAAAGGGCAGGGTTTTCGTCCGCTTGTTGGGTGATTTCCCTTAATTTTTCATAGTTTACTACTTTATTGGATATAGTATCCATCCCCCTGAGAAGATATCTTAACATGGTGTTGCGGTTAGGGATGTTAGAGCCTTGCCCAGTCTGGTAATTCCAAAAAGGAACCTCCCAGGGAACAGCCTGCTCTAGTATGGGGACAGTGGGATCTACTCCATGGTCTCGGTCGAGCCGCGGTGATGATGCTGTGGAGGGGCAAGGACCAGACTGCATTTCCCCATAAAGAATGAATCAGGATCAGGGTGACCTCAGGCCTGGAGGCAGAAGGAACTGGGGGTGGGGGGGAAAGGGGTGGTTCCCAGCTGACATCCTGTGACATAGAACACCAGGTGCCTGAAGGCACTTCCGGCCTTGAGAAGCCATAAAGTTTTACAAACAACTCCTTCAAGGACAACCGTTATCTAGACTGCTTACTTGCATAACCAAAAAGCTTAGACAAAGAGTCAGTATATGAAATTTAGTAATGCTTAGCCAATTAAAATTTGCGAAGTCCTCCTGTGCTGAGGATAAAAGGCATTTGCTGCAGAGGTTCGGGGCTCTCGTGCTTCCCTGCTGTGTCAGTGGAACCGTGAGCCCGGACTCGAGTTTGTAATAAAGGCTTCCTAAATTTTCTAATTCACTGTCTGGTGGTCGTCTGTCTCGGGTCGCCCCATTACAATGCGTTTGCGCTCATCCGGGGTGAGGGAGGATGAGAGGATGACATGTACATCATGCCAGGTTAAGTCATATGTTTGAGTTAAGTATTAAAATTCCTTTATATATGAGGTCGGGTCAGCCAAGAACGATCCCAGGCGTTTCTCAATTTGAGAGAGATCCTGGAGTGAGAAGGGGACATGAACCCGGACCAGACCTTCGGCCCCTGCTACCTCGCGGAGGGGGCAAAGAGTGGCCGGGACCGAAGAATGTGAGCGGGTATGAGAGGCAACCGGAGAGGAGAGTGAGGGCGGTTGAGGTTCGGGTTCCTGAGCTGGGAATTCCGAGGGAGGAGAAGCGGTGGAAGGAGTTTTGGGCACGGAGGGAAGAGTTGGAGAGGGGCAGTTTGGTCAAGGGGACGGTAAGAAGGAGGAGATGAGAGAAGGTCAATAAGGTCAGAATTATCTGTTGAGTAGGTACCTGTGGGGGGCGCAGACTCTTTGGAAGGTGTTTTGGGAGGCAGTGGGGCAGTGGGAAGAGGGGAGTTACTGCTGGCCAGAAGTATCTGGTGGGTTGAACAGGGAGAGCAGAGATCGGGGCAGGAATGTATGTCCCAAGAAGCCTGGATGCAGGGGACCTCAGAACCTTTACTCATGCGCCGGCAGTAATTGTCTAAGTCTGTGAGAACATTGAAGTCAAAGGTGTCAGTGGGGGGCCAGCGGGACTGGTTATCTAGAGAATATTGAGGCCATTGTTGTTGCAAGAGAGAAATTAAACGTTTGACCTTGAGCGTCTGAGTGTACCCCAATTTGGAAAAATTTTTAAGGAGACACCCTAGAAGTGTCTTAGCATCCGGCCTGGACCCTGAGGCTCCTATATCTGAGGGGTTTCCCGCTCCCCGAGATTAGAGACAAAGCACCAAGGTAGGCGTCCCACCGATTGGTACAGAGTCCCGGTTCGGAGTTGGGGTCTGAAGAGGACCAAGGACGTCTCCTTTGTCCCCAAAGAGACCGGACAGTAGCCCTCTGAGGGCGGAGGAGTCCTCTCGGCACGGCCGCGACTTAGGACGAGAGGCTCCAGACGGATCTCGGAGGGTAGGAAAGAAAGGGAGGAAGGTTTCCCCTGTAACTTACTGGAGACGGAGTCCCAGGGAAGTCCAGGCTGAGGTCCGGGGCGGCAAACAGGGGAAGTGAGCCGGACTGGCTAATTGACTTGGACCCGGGTACCTCAGAGTCTGGGAGTTAGCCCGGGTGAGCTGCCGCTGCCCACTGCTTCCCAGGTCATAAGAGGAGACCGGGGCGAGGATCGTCCGAGTCCGAGTCCGAAACCCACTCCCGGGTTTCGGCACCAAATGTTAGTTTTTTTACGCCGCTTCGAGGAAAAACCAGGAGCCCAAACAGAGACCGAATTAAACAGGCTTTATTGGGAGCACACGGGCGGGTTCACCTGCTCAGAGAGGGGAGCAGGAGAAGCCGTGCCAAAACTGGGGCAGGGGTAAGTTTTTATACTTTTCAGAGGCTGCCGTTATTGGCAGAAACCAGTGGCAGTTAGGGCTTTCTGGGGTCAGGTGACGCCTGTGGTCTGTTCTTCAGTCTGGCTATTTTCTGGAACTGTCAGGCAGGGATTCTCCTCTGGGGTGTGACGGTTTCGGAATGTCGATGTTGAAAGGTCAATTTTGCAAGGTGGGGGTTACTTTTCCACCTCTGGGGCAGGGCGTCAGCGAAGGCCAGACACTAAGTATAGATTAAGAAGAATATATATACAGTATTTAAAAATTTTATTTGCCTCTACATGTTTGTTTCTTTGATAAACTGATTGAAATGAAAACCCATTAAAAACATCTATCTTTTTATAAGGAGAGGGTTGGGTTCTGAAGCAAGTGTTAGGGGCAAAAATAGAATATTGCAAACTAGGTATAGTTATAAGAAATGTTAATCATATTCTGTTAACCAGATTGCCTTGTTCTGATTAAAGAATATTCTAAACTGGCTGGGAGTTGTATGCCCTCAGGACCTGGGAATCAACCTTGGAATGCAGTCCATTCTTATTCAAGAACTGCCTATTATCATGGAAAGATTAACAACCTTGTTGCCCAAATAATGGAGTTCTTCTCCCAACCCCATTGCCTGCTTTCCCATGCCTATAAATCCTACTTCCCCATGTAATCTGTCCTACCCAGTATAAGCAGCTGGTTTATGAAGGGGGTGAGGGATTATAATGGAAGATTTGTTGCTACTCTCCCATACTGCCAGCATTATTGGAATAAATGCTCATGAATGATTTAACCCTGTCTCTGCTTAATTGGCTCAAGTAATGACAGGCAACCAGGACTCCTTGGTTGTCTGGTTATGCAAGGATTACATTATTGTTGGTTTTTTTTTTAATCAGTGTCATGAGTATATCATTTAAAATTACTGTCAGCTGCATATAATTGCAGTGACTTAGCCAAATAGGGATTTGTTTTTTCAAAAGCAACAAGAAGTCCATAGATAGGCAGTGCAAAAAGCTAGTATAGTTGTTCCACAGGGCCATCAAGGATCCTCCCGCTCTGCTCATGACACAGTTGCTGTGTCTAAATGTGTCATGTTTACATTTAGCCAAGAAGAAAAGAAAGAGGGAATGGCAAAACAATAATACCCATTAGGTCTTCTCTTTTTAAAAGCTTCTTTGGAAACCTCACTCAGGAACTTCTGAGTACATCTTATTGGCTGAAGTGGGGTCACATGACCACTCTTCTCTGTAAATAAGTTTGGGGAGGTAAGTACTTTGGCCTCCTAAGTACATCCACTCCTAAACTTGGGTTCTGTTAGTAAAAAAGAAAAGAAAGATAGATGTGGATAGGGTTTTGGGGAAGGGAAGATGGTGGCAGAGCAGGTAGACCTTTCTTGCACTCCTCTCAGGGCCAGACTGGATATAAAACTAAATTGGGGAGTTTTCATCTGGAATTACCAATTGAGGTCCAGCTAAGGAGACGTAACCAGAAAGGGCAGAAACCACCTGGAGACTGGCAGGAAGAGCAAGGTCATGAGAGGGGCTGGCCCAGCTCATTGAGAATGAGCCCAGCTCCCATGGGCAACAGGCAGAGTGAGGAGGAATCCCTTGACTGCAGGGGGGTTTTCCCTGAGAAGATTGAGGCCTGGACACCAGGTTGGGTTTCCCAGTCCAGAGCACTGAAGCCAAGAACAGTGGTCCATGCAACATCCAGCTCTGAAAGGCAGCCCGCCTGCTTCTGCTCACTAGGGAAACCAGAGCAAGTCAAAGATAATGTCACAGTTTTTGTTAGTTTTTAAACCCAGAGCACAGGATTTTCATTTGCAGCTACTCACCCGAGGCTTTGCTTCAGTGGAGGGAAGGTGATGTGGACTGGAGTTGCCTAAGGAGTGGCTGGGGTGGGAACCAGTGGTGTAGTCTCCATGACTTCCTGAGCTGGCTGCTCTAGGAATGACCTTGTTGTGGACTATGTGGGGCCCCTGTTGTAATTGGCTTTTGATTGCTCTTGTTCTGTTTGTGAGTGGACTTGGCCTTTTGGGCTGGCTGACTATGAGACTATCCCTAATCATGTCTTCATAACTGTTTTTTTTTAATTAAATCTTTATTATTCAGATTATTACACTTGTTTCTCTTTTTTCCCCTCCATAGCACCCCTCCACCCAGCTCCCACCCTTCCTTCCCTCCCATTGATCTCATCGATAGGTGTATGATTTTTCTCCAGTCTCTCCCTGTGCACCCCTCACCCCTTTCCCCCTGAGAATTATCAGTCCACTCCCTTTCTGTGCTCCTGATTCTATTATATTCACCAGTTTATTCTGTTGATCAAATTTTTACTTCACTTAATTTTTAGATCACTTGTTGATAGATGTGTATTTGTTGTTCATAATTTTTTGGCTTTTACCGTTTTCTTCTTCCTCTTTCAGCATTTCATATAATACTGGTTTGGAGTTGATGAACTCCTTTAGCTTTTTCTTATCTGTGAAGCTCTTTATCTGCCCTTCAATTCTGAATGATAGCTTTGCTGGATAGATTATTTTTGGTTGTAGGTTCTTGCTATTCATCAGGTTGAATATTGCTTGCCACTCCCATCTGGCCTGCATCATTTCTATTGAGAAATCAGCTGACAGTTGTATGGGTGCTCCCCTGTAGGTAATGAACTGTTTTTCTCTTGCTGCTTTTAATATTCTATCTTTGTCTTTTGCTCTTGGTATTTTAATTATGATGTGTCTTGGTGTGGTACTCTTTGGATTCCTTTTATATGGGGCTCTGTGTGCTTCATGGACTTGTAAGTCTATTTCTTTTACCAGATGTGGGAAGTTTTCAGTCATTATTTCTTTAAAAAGGTTTTCAGTATCTTGCTCTCTCTCCTTCTGGCACCCCCACAATTCTGATGTTGGTACGCTTGAAGCTGTCCCAGAGGCTCCTTACATTATCTTCACGTTTTTGGATTCTTTTCTCTTCTTGCTTTTCCAGTTGAATGTTTTCTGCTTCTTTATATTTCAAATTTTTGACTTGATTCTTGCCTTCCTCTAGTCTGCTGTTAGGACTCTGTATAATATTTTTTATTTCAGTCAGTGTCTCTAGTTGGTCCCTTTTCATCTTCTCTAGGCTCTCGCTAATTTTATCCAACTTTTCTAGCATATTCTTGAAAAACCTTATAAGCATGGTTTTGAACTCTATGTGCAGTCATTTTTTTCCCTCCATTTCTTTTGTTTGTGATCCCTTCCTTTGTCTTGGCATTTTCACTATACTGGGGAAACTTCTGTGTTGAATTCAGCCTTATGATACCAGACTTGCAAAACCGAAGAAGCCTCTGTTGAGCTTGGGATGGGTGGAGTCTCAGGGCTTAAGGGACCACCTTGCCTTCCAGTCGGCCCCGCCCTCCACGGCCCCTGAGTCTCAGGTGACTCATAATCCCTGGAGCGGGCCTTGTGCATGCGCGTGCGCGCCCACAGTGCCTCTAACCACTGTCTTTCCAGCTCCCCTGCGCACCAGGACCACAGGAGTCTAGGTCTCCAGGGTTTCGCCCAGAAACAGGGGCTTAGTGGAGTCAGAAGTGGCACAGTTGGGAGGGTCTGTCTCCCGCCCACTCCATGAAAGCCAGCAGCACAATCAGCAATGTGTCCTCTGCGCAGTGCTGTGCGCGCCGCCACCAGACCTCTGACCTTTTGCGACTCGCCTAAATTTCCATGCACCTCTCCCTTTTCACAGTCCAAACTCCCCCCGTATGAGTTTCTGCTGGATCTGGGGTTTAGTGTCGTAAGATAAGAGGTTCAATGCCATTGGGAGTCTCCGTTTCCCTCCCGCCAGAGAAAGCCAGCCAGGTACTCTGGCACCCACTCTCTCAGCGTGCGAGTCTCCATACCTCAGCTTTTTGCAGCTCCTCTGGGTTTCTGTGAGCCCTTCTCTTTCCTTCTAGCTGTAGAACTTCCACTCAGCCAGCTTTCTTGTGGTTCTGGATGATGTCCGTTCTGTCTTTTAGTTGTAGTTTTGAAATTGTTGTGCGAGGCAGCAGTGTAGGTGTTTGCCTATGCCGCCATCTTGGATTTTTCCATAACTGTTAATCAGTTACTGACAGGACAAAACAAGAACAAACCATAAACAACACCCCAACCCTGCACACATATTAAAGACCTATAACGAGAATAAAACCAACACCACCAACACCAAAAAATAAAGAAAAAAGGACAAAAAAGACAATTCTATAAATCAAGAGATTAAGGAATTATAGCAGAAAGAAGGAAATGAAAGAGGAAAATGTAAAAGAAAAGAAGATGGAGAAAAGAAACAAGAGAAGAAAAAATATATGTTGAAGTAATAATAATTAAAATAAGTAATAATAACAATGGATAAAATAATATATGGAATAGGAAAAGAAATTTGGAGAAAAATCAAATAAATAAAAGCAAAGAGAAAGAAAAAAAATGAAGAAAAAAAATAAGGGATATGAGAGAATAAAAGAGAGAAATAAGGTATATGCGAGAATAAAAGAGAAAAATTTAAATGAAATATAAAGAATAAAAAGTTTATACACATATTAATAATAATAATAAAAAGAAAAACCCTGGATTTTGCCTCCACAGAATTTTGTGCCTACTGAGTTCACCCTTTGGATCTGCTGTTTGTGGCACTTGCTGAATTTTGCTCTGATATTGTCCAAGTCTGGATCCTCGGTGTGCCTTTTACAGGCCTCCCACTAGGTTCTATGATGCAGTCAATGACAGCCACTTTCCTTGCCTGGCTTTAGGCCACCAGTCTGATGCCAGGCAGGACAGAGTCCCAAAAAGTCTAGTAATTGGGGTCTCTAAAGCCCAGAGACTGGGTTTGCCTCAGGTCTTGCCCATGGAATGCCCTTTCTCTGAGTTGCTTTCCCTTCCCTCATGATCTATGCTCTGTGAGGCTATCTGGGACCTGGCCAGGGTGGGTTAAACAGTCACATTGGGGGTGGTGCTTGTAATCTGCAGGAGTCGGGGCAGACACTTCTCCTTCCCAGAGCTGTGGTGGCTGCTGGCTGTAGTCAATGAGGGGCTTGGATCTGAAGGGCCCAGCACATGCCTGTCTATCTCCTGGACTGAAACCCACCCAGGAGACACTGTTGCAACACCTCTACTTGCCTGGCTCTCTGGCACCCCCTCACCACCACACAAAGTAGTAGTGGGTAAAAAAATATCAGCCCTGCTTGCTACTCCAATCTTTCCTTGAAGCCAACCCCCAGGGGCAGGCCTCCACTCAGGTAATGACTAGCCAAATGTTTGTGTTCCCCTCATGCCATCACATCGTGCAGTATGGCAGATTTCTAGCCCCACACTGTTTTCCTTTTAGATCACAGCAGAAAGGGGAAGACCTTGCAGTTTTGCAGTTTGGAATGGGATGTCATCCATATGAAAGTGAGGTGGGCAAGTTCAACCTGTTTTCCCCTCTAGGCACACAGACCAGCCTCTATCCAGCTCTCTGCCCAATGTTCTATTAGTAGAGGGAGGATGTCTCAGAGTCACAGCTGGGTGTACTGATAAGCTTCCAATGTAACCGAGTTTTGTGGTGTGGAACTTGATCATCTGGCCACTCATCCAGTTCCAGATAAGATCAATTGTCCCAGGGTGGGTGATGGGAGTAAGGTACCTGTATTAGTTTCCTGTGGCTCTTGTAATAAATGACCACAAACCATATGGCTTAAAACAAAAATTTATTCTTTCATAGTTCTGGATGCTACAAATCCAAAATTAAGGTGTCAGCAGGGCTGCGCTTCCTCCAGGTTCTCTAGGGAAGATTTCATTTCCTGTCTCTTTCACCTTCTGGTGGTTGCCAGTATTCTTTAACTTGGGGCCACACCATTTCAATCTCTGCCTCCATAGTTACTTTGCCTTCTCCTTTTCTATCTGTTTCTCCTCCATATGTTTCTTATTAGAAAACTTGTCATGGGATTTTGGAGCCCACCAAGATGATCTCTTTATTCCAAGATCCTTAACTTAATTATACCTGTAAGGTCACATTCCAAGGCTTAGTACCTAACCATATTTTTTGGTGGGGCACTATTCAGCCCATGTGTGTACCCAAGTCTGCAATGTATGTGCTGGAAGCACCAACTGCCGAGAAAAAGGCGGAAGGTGGCAGAGGAAGATGACATGGACCTGTAAGAAGGTTTTCACAATAATTGATGAGAAACCAGTGGTTGTAGACCAGTGGTTCTCAACCTGTGGGTCGAGACCCCTTTGGGGGTTAAATGACTCTTTCACAGGGGTTGCCTAAGACCATCGGAAAATGCAGATATTTACATCACTATGCATAACAGTAGCAAAATTTCATGGTTGGGGGTCACCACCACATGAGGAACTGTATGCAAGGGTCGCGGCCTTAGGAAGGTTGAGAACCACTGTTGTAGACAATCTATACTTCTGAGACAGAGGGCTTCAAGGGAGGCATTGCTCATAGGAAAGCCAGGCTTCAGTCAGAAAGAGCAGGAGAGTAGCCTGAGGCAACTGAAAATTTATCAGATCTCTGATTGGGAACAGAGTGTACCACGTTCAGAAGATGGCCTATTGAGGAGCAGAAAGACTTTCAGGCAAACAGAGCCAGAGAATGTGTGTGAGGACTGGGAGCTGAAGTCATGGACCAATAGCTAGCCACCCCTACCAGCTTCTGCTAGGGTCCCCTCCCACTTTCTACTCTCACCCTTCCTGGTCTCTCACTTTGAGGTCTCTAAACCAAATCTGTTCTTACAAAGCTTTATAAGCCCTCAAGTCCCCATAGGCAGTGGGGTTGGCTTATTTTGGTATCTGGGAAGTGGCTGACCTTTGACTGATTTGATTTTTTTCATCTGGCATATTATTATGCAGTCCTTACAGATAACAGTATGATTTTCTTTTCATAGTTGATATCATATCTGTATTAATGTACTGAAGTATTATGTCTTCAGCTCTTCAAGGTCTTATCTTATAATAAGGATTGTACTAATAGAAGGATTTAAATAAACCCTGAAGGGAATTGATTGTGTCATCAATTATCTGTAATTTATCACATATTATTTGCATATGTAAGGCCACCCTTGGAATACTATGACTTCTTTTTTGATTTACTATTTGGAAAAAAGAGAACAATTTAACTCTTCTAGAAAGGGAAATCTGCCAAACCCTAATGTCAGTAGTTGTTGTTGTTTTAAGTTTTAAAGAGAAGTTATGAAGCATAGCATTAGATAGGTCAAGAAGAGCAGAGAGGACATTCAGAGGAAGAAAAACAATATATAAAATTAACTTTAATTATTTGGGTTGGGGGGAGGATGCCATTGATTTATTTAAAGAATCTAATGAGAACTTTGGATTCTTAACCCTAGACAGACTCACATGAGCGCACACATATAAAATTCCACATGCATCTGGCAGAGTACTTGTTCTCTCTGAAGCTCATCCATGAGTTCCTAGGAACAGACCCAAATCATCCAGTTAAGGCACCTCTGTGTAGAGGGTTGCAGCTAAGCAGCCCGTAGATAAATAGTTAATATAGAAAACCTCCAAGGAATCCCCTACAATACTCCCTCCCCTACATCCAGGCTCACAGCTTTTCCTGTAACCAGACCAAACCGCCCTAAAACTGTAACATCCTGGACTCAGCAAGATAAGCAGGGCAGGGAATATGACTCAGGACTTCCCAGGCTAAGTGAGTTCTTTGTGTTGCCTCCACCAATCAAGGGCCGCCAAGCCCGCGGCGATAGGACCAATTGGGACAGAGTCCTTTGTGTTTCATAAACAAACCCGAAGTTGCCAAGAGACCGTCTCTCTATCGGGGCTCTGACCAGGTGTTTTGCCGAGCTGTTGCATCAGCTAAGGTTCAGGCCCAGATTCGAATCTGTAATAAATTTATACCTGACTAATTCAATTCGTTCTCGTGGTCTATCTTGGTGACTCGCTCCGTTACACTCTGGAGCATGACAGGCTTAGAGTGCACTGGAAATATCAGCTCTATTGGAGTTGATGGTTGAGATAGAAGAAGAAGACAAGGTTGGAAAGCTAGGTAGTAATTCTCAATGGCAAGATTCAAGGAACATAACTGTGTCTGTAGTTGACTCAGAACTATTAAATATTTTGGGCGGGATGAATACAAAACACTAGCAATCCCAGGTTTTGGGCAAGTCATCTTTCTGGGCTCTAGTGACTTCATTTGTAAAATGGGTATGTTCTCAGAGTCAGCATGAAAACAAAGTGAGATAGCATAAGAGATGGTGTTTATAAATCTTTTAGCTTATATTGTATAAAATGGAGACTTAGGCAGATGAATCAGGTTATAACATGGTGGGTATATTCATACACAGCCCTCATCTGTGAGGCAGGAAACATTTAATGTGGTTGGGATGATTAGTAAGGGCAAAAGAATGAAAAAAGCCATGAACACATTACAAAGTAAACCAAAGGTAATGAAATTATTATTTTTGAAGTAATGGGTAATACTCCAGATAGATTATTAATTTTTTGTGTGAATGGAAACGTCTTGAATGGGATCAGGAGGAAGATGAGAAATGTTCAAATTGAAAGCCCTGAATTTTTTCCAGAGGCCTTTCTTCCAAAACCAGATGGTACATAAATTAGATTCTCTGTGAATTATAGAATATTAAATTTTATAACCAAACTAAATTGATGTCTTATGCCTGAGACCAATGCATTCATGAAACTATTGGGAATAGCTTAAATTATTTTAGCTATTGATTCATCAAAAAGGTTTTGGAAATGGTCTCAGTGAAGGAATCAAGCCAGAAACAGCATTTGTCATACCAGATGGGTTGACTCATTCTTTGGACTGAAAAATTCACCTGTCATTTTGTGGAAACTGCCTAGTGGTCTATTAAATGGGGCAGGGACACTTGTTGTATATCAACCAGAGGCTCATGCATGAAATTCATGCACTCAGAGTGGGGGAGGGTCCCCTCAACCCGGACTACATCCTCTCACAGTCCAGGAGCCATCAGTAGGACATCCATAGCGCTGTCGCAGAGGCAGGAGAGGCTTCCACCTCCACTGCTGCACGAGCCAGCCATAAGCTTGGCTTCTGGCTGAGTGGCACTCCCCCTGTGGGAGCAAACTGATCACCAGGGATAGCTCCTCCATTGAGGATCTGTCCCCTAGTGGTCAGTGCATGTCATGGTGACCGGTGGTTCTGCTGTTTGGTCAATTTGCATATTGGTCTTTTATTATATAGGATAATGTCTTATTATGGGCAAGGCTCCCAATTCATTTTTTTTTTTTAGGTAGTTAAAGGGAGGGGCAGAATTTTCATTTGAGCCTGAAGCTAAAATTGTCCTTTGCTCAAAAATCTGTGTACCACTGAGACACATCTTAATGAGGCTCATTCTGAACCCCCACACTGACCTACTATGTGTATAAGTATTAGGAATAATCTTATCTCTTTAGAGAAAGGAACCTTTTGTTATGTTACAATGACTAACTTTATCTCATGAGTTGTGTTTTGGCTTCAAGCCTGTATCCAGTGTTCATGCAGCAAATTCAGCTCTTCTGTTCAATATTTACCTGCAGGATTGACTTCTGGTGTTTAGTTGAGCCTTCAATTGTTTTGGACGTTACAGACCCTGGCTCTTTATATAGATAGATAGATGAGTCTTGCTTATCTGATGTATATGGGCTTCTGGGCCACTTCTGTTTGGTGCTCAATGCTATCTATAAAGCTGGCATTTTAGAGGAATTTAATAAAAATTAATTTGGATATCCAAAGGTCAGCTATTTGGAAGAGGAAATGTAAAATTGGTCCAAAGCCACTTTGGGAGAAAGAAGACATTATTAGAAATTGAGAACCTACTACACATAAGAAACAAGCAAGGTCATCTGCTCTAAAGAAGATTACAGAGGGATCTTAGTGTCTTAACACTAAAAAGGAATTCCTTTAAAACAGTGGTTCTCAACCTTCCTAATGCCGCAACCCTTTAATACAGCTCCTCATGTGGTGGTGACCCCCAACCATAAAATTATTTCCATTGTTACTTCATAACTGTAATTTTGCTACTGTCATGAACTGTAATGTAAATATCTGATATGCAGGATGTATTTTTATTGTTACAAATTGAACATAATTAAAACATAGTGATTAATCACAAAAACAATATGTAATTATATATTGTGAAATATTTATTTCTAATTACAAATAAATGAAATTTTGTCTTGAATCGTGGTGTAGCATGGGTAACAGTCTTAATATGACAACAGTAAACTACATTGCTACACTTTGCTAGACCGAGGAGCAGTGTGTTGGTTCCTAAGACCATGGGAAATAGGTGTTTTCCAATAGTCTTAGGCGACGCCTGTTAAAGGATCATTTGACCCCCAAAGGGGTCGCGACCCACAGGTTGAGAACCACTGCTTTAAAAATTACTTGGATTCAAAGTTCTGGAGATTGCTCTTCCCATGACTTTCCCCTGGCTGTCTTATTCTCATTATGTAAAGTTCAGCCAAAACATCAAATTGCTACCTGATTAACTTTCCTATCCCAAATCCTGCTTTCAGAATTTCTGTCATATTACCCTGTTACTTCCTCCCTCATTTTTACACTGAGTTACCTGTTTAGGGCCTTTCTCCCTCCTACAAGGGATCCTGTCTGCCTTGCTCCCTGCTATATTCCTAGCCCTTAGCACACATCTGCCTTGCTCCCTGCTATATTCCTAGCCCTTAGCACAAATTTGTTGAAAGGATTAAAGTTTGGAGCTTTTGAAACATTGAAACAAACCAATTTGCTAACCAGTTCTTGGAGTCCTAGATCTTTTATATTTTTTATTCTGACAAATCTTTTGGATTTTATATCTACAAGATATCTTCCTCTTTCTGCTGCTGCTGTCCTACTTCAGACTTTTCTTACATCTGGACCATTGCATTGGCCTCCAAAATGTTCTTCCTGTCTTTAGTCTTCTTCCTCTCCAGGTCATTCTGTGAACCTCTGCTGCATCAATTTTCCATGTTCTATTTAGAGAACAAGCCACCCGTCTGACTTTCAAGTTCTCTCAACTCTATCCTTGGTTCCCATCTTCTTCTTTATATTCCCTTTGATTCAGTCAAGTCAAAGGACTCCTCCCTTTCCATACAGAGCTTGCAGTTTCCTGCCTGCAAGCCTCTGCTCAAATGTTGTCTTCAGTTGACCAAATACTAGCTAACTTTTAAGATCAGACTTAATATTCTCCCTTCCAATAAGCTTTTCCTTGATTTCACTAAACTGAAAGTAAACCCTGCTTCTTTCAAGTTTTCTAACAACTTTATTTGTTCTTCTCTTAAAGTATGAAACACTGCATAAATGTCTGGCTTCCTCTAATTGACCACGAACTAGTTGAAGGTGGGGACTAAACTTTATTCATCCTTGCTTTGTTTTCCATCTTTTTTTTCTTTTTAAATAATTCTTTATTGTTGAAAGTATTATATATGTTTCCTTTTCCTCTCCACTCACCTCCTCCAGCCCTCCCCTGCCCCCTGCCCTTGGACCTCACTGCTCCATTGTCTGTGTCATGGGTCATGCATATATGCATATAAATCCCACCTACCCACCCTCCCCAGCTTTCCTTCTAAGATTCCCCACTTTGAGTTTCTTGATTCACTCTGTTCATCAGTTTTTTTTTGTTACATAGATTTCGCATATGCGTGAGATCATGTGATTCTTGTCTTTCTCTGACTGACTTATTTCATTTAGCATGATACTCCCTAGGTCCCTCAAGGCTGCCTCAAAGGGTAAGAGGCTCTTCTTTTTTAGTGCTGCCTAGTATTCCATGGTATAACTGTACCACAGCTTTCACCTACTCACCAATGTACCAGCTTCCATCTACAAAAGACAGGAATAGGAATACACATCCTAGTGTGATGGTCAGATAAGAAATGGTCAGATATAGAAATAGAGCATTTAGCACAAAGCCTTGTGCACAGGAGATACTCAGTAAGAGTTGTAGAATGAAGATCATGCCTGCATTCTTCTTTTGGCCAGTTTTATTTTAAGGTCAGAAAAATGTGAAACATCCTGCAATATATTCATCATGATTTTTGCCAAAGGAAAGAAATTTGTCTCCTGTTTGAAGAATTGCCTAGTGATGGATTGAGGTTTGGATGGTAAAAGCAATCACAAAGAACTTGGCAATTTGCAACACCCAATCCCACAAGTTTGTCAGTGTGTCATTGGTGTCTCTCTGGCTCATAGTTGAGGAACCCGAGACTCAAAAAAGGAGGAACTGCATGAAGTGAGAAAGTGAAACAGGAATTTTAGAGGAACATAGTAAGATTTAGGGAATTTCCATGGAGCCCATGGAAAAACACAGGGCTACAGATTGGGAGACGATACATTTCCATAATACAAGGAACCAGGTACAGTTACATTTCCATAAGACAAAGGAACTAAAAGGAGCCAAAAAAGATCTATATTTACAAAATAAGAAGGAAGAAAGCCCATGAGGAATAGAAGGACAATGAAGGAGGAGGGCCTCAGGAGTCACTATAGTAACCGATTCAAAAGGGAATATTGACCAATCAGAGGGGATAGGAACACAGGAACTACAGGAACTACAGCCTCTATAAAACATGGAAACAAGAAGTGGGGGGGGGGACCCTTTCACCCACTCCATGTATGAGTCCATTCTGTGGGACTCTTTGCCTCTCCCCATGTGGGAGTCTGTACTTGTTCTTCAATAAATCTTCATCTTTGCTATACTACCCTCTGTGGATTCATTCTTTGATTTTGGCAGACAAAGAATCTGGGTTCCAATCTAAAAATTCCATTTTAGTAGGACTACTACTTGGTCTTGTGATTGTAGATGAGGGTGCTCTCTCCTTTCTCTACTGCTGTCTTCCATCCAGCCTTCATCATGAGGTGGGTAGAAACTGTGATAAATTCTTACTGCATTTTAAAGAGAAAACCCAGAAATTCCAGTATTTCCAATGAGCATTTATCCTGGGTGAGAAAGACTGAATTGAACTTTCAATTCAAGATGTTGGAATAAAGAACAATTTGAAAAGTAATAGATTGGATTAGATAGTGATTGAGACATTCTATGAATTATATGGAAAGGATTCTTACCTGTGAACAATAAGCTGGTCAAGTGTAGGCATCTTTGTCTGATTCCTTATGACTCCTATAATATAAAAAAAAAAAAGACAAAAAGATAAGGCAAAAAGATATAAGAGAAAGACTTTAGGCATTAGACATAAAGAGGCCTGGGCTCAAACACCACTGAGGCTTATTACTTTGGGTTGGCTGCTTTAAGGAAACTATTATCTGAATCCACATTTTCTTATCTGTAAATGAAGAAGTTGTCACATTCATGTCTCAGATGCTATGAATTTGTTATCCCTTTCAATTTTCCCCTAGATACTGAGAAGTATTTTTTTTAAATTTTACTAATTTTTACTCCTTCCTAAGTCTATAGACAAGCAAATGGGTTGAGAGCAGTTAAAAGCCAGTAAGAAGTTGCCAAGAGGATGTACCCTAGTGCACTCGCTCAATGTACCAGCTTCCGTCTACAAAAGACAGGAATAGGAATACACATCCCAGTGTGATGGTCAGATAAGAAAATGTGTTTAAAGTGTAAAGATGATATTAACTAGATCCCTTCTCATTTCTTTTAACAAATGCTTATGAATAAATAAGTATACCCAGGTATCTGTATTTCTTTAAATCATATTTAAATTATAAATCCTTTGTCTAAAGATGATGACTAGTTAATCAAGTTCAGCTTTTTTTGAGTAAAGGCATTTTGAGTGAGGCTGAGCCAAGATCTACCCTTCACGGGATGGTGGCACATCACATTGTTGGGAAAGGCCCCAAGAAGCAGGGAAGAGCCTTTGAGGTCATGTCAAGGTTATATGAGAAGTCACAGAAATTAATCAAGAAAAAAAGCCTGAGCCCAGCTGGCATGGCTCTGTGGTTGAGCATCGACCTATGAACCAGGAGATCATGGTTTGATTCCCAGTCAGGGCTTTAGCCTGACTATGGGTTCTATCAGTGTGGGGCATGCAGGAGTCAGCTGATCAATGATTCTCTCTCATCATTGATGTTTCTATCTCTCTCTCTTCCTCTATGAAATCAATCATATATATATAAAAAAAAAACCTGGGAAGAAAATATTGTTCAAGAATTATTTATAGGGGAGAATCCAAGATGGCGGCATAGGTAAACACCTACACTGCTGCCTCGCACAACAATTTCAAAACTACAACTAAAAGACAGAACGGACACCATCCAGAACCACAGGAAAGCTGGCTGAGTGGAAGTTCTACAACTAGAGGGAAAGAGAGGGGCTCACAGAGACCCAGAGGAGCTGCAAAAAGCTGAGGTACGGAGACGCGCGCTGAGAGAGCGGGTGCCGGAGAACCTGGCTGGCTTTCTCTGGCGGGAGGGAAACGGAGACTCCCAACGGCATTGAACCCCTTCTCTTACGACACTGAACCCCAGATCCAGCCGAGACTCATACAGGGGGAGTTTGGACTGTGAAAAGGGAGAAGTGCACGGAAATTTAGGGGAGTCGCAAAGGATCGGAGGTCTGGTCGAGCACGGCACCACGCGGAGGACGGATTGCTGATTGTGCCGCTGGCTTTCGCGAGTGGGCGGGAGACAGACCCTCCCAACTGTGCCACTTCTGAGTCCACTGGGCCCCTGTTTTGGGCGAAACCCTGGGGACCTAGACTCCTGTGGTTCTGGTTCGCAGGGGAGCCGGAAAGGCAGCGGTTGGAGGCGCTGCGGGTGCGTGCGCACAAGGACCGCTCCAGCCATTACCCAGTCACGTGAGACTCAGGGGCCGTGGAGGGCGGGGCCGACTGGAAGGCAAGGCGGTCCCTTAAGCCCTGAGACTCCACCCTCCCAAGCTCTACCGAGGCTTCTGCGGCTGAATCCAGCACAGAAGTTTCCCTGGCACAGTGAAAATGCCGAGACAAGGGAAGGGATTACAAGCAAAAGAAATGGAGGAAAAAAAACGACTGGATATAGAGTTCAAAACCACGCTTATAAGGTTTTGCAAGAATATGCTAGAAAAGATGGATAAATTTAGTGAGACCCAAGAGAAGATAATAAATACACTGACTGAAATGAAAACTATTATGCAGAGTACTAACAGCAGACTAGAGAAAGGCAAGGATCAAGTCAAAAATTTGAAATATAAAGAAGCAGAAAACATTCAACTGGAAAAGCAAGAAGAGAAAAGAATCCAAAAATGTGAACATAATGTAAGGAGCCTCTGGGACAGCTTCAAGCGTACCAACATCAGAATTGTGGGGGTGCCAGAAGAAGAGAGAGAGCAAGATACTGAAAACCTGTTTAAAGAAATAATGACTGAAAACTTCCCACATCTGGTAAAAGAAATAGACTTACAAGTCGAGGAAGCACACAGAACCCCAAAGAAAAGGAACCCAAAGAGGACTACACCAAGACACATCATAATTAAAATGCCAAGAGCAAAAGAGAAAGAGAGAATATTAAAAGCAGCAAGAGAAAAACAGTTTATTACCTACAAGGGAGCACCCATACGACTGTCAGCTGATTTCTCAACAGAAATGATGCAGGCCAGACGGGAGTGGCAAGAAATATTCAACGTGATGAACAACAAGAACCTACAACCAAGAATACTCTATCCAGCAAAGCTATCATTCAGAATTGAAGGGCAGATAAAGACCTTCACAGAGAAGAAAAAGCTAAAGGAGTTCATCAACTCCAAACCAGTATTATATGAAATGCTGAAAGGTACCCTTTTAGAAGAGGAAGAAGAAAAAGGTAAAAGACAAAAAATTATGAACAACAAATACACATCTGTCAACAAGTGAATCTAAAAATTAAGTGAATTAAAAATCTGATCAACAGAATAAACTGGTGAATATAATAGAATCAGGAGCACAGAAAGGGAGTAGACTGATAATTCTCAGGAGGACAAAAATCATAAAGCATCAAACAGACTGTGAAATTATAGCAGAAAGATTAAAGTTAGGTGAGGTAAATAAGTGATCAATCAAAGGACTTGTATGCATGCTTATAAACATAACCAATGATCACAGACACTGGGGGGTCAGGGTACGCCTGGGAGTGAGGGGGGACAATGGGGAGATATGTATAAAAAATTAATAAAAATTAATTAAAAAAAAAGAATTATTTATAGGTCTGGAAAGGTTCACAACTGTATTTAACACAAATATTTTCATTAGACTTTCTTATACTTCCTAATGATCATTCCAGCATCAGGACCTCAGATGAATGCTAATAGCAGGAGATTAATTCCTGGGAGGGAAGAGGACTTTGAGGACCTGGAAGAGAGCAGAGTCACAAAATAGACAAAACCAAGACTGAGCTCAGATTTTGAGCTTTGCTCTGCCTCTTATTAGCTGTGTGATCCTTCAGCTAACGTGTGTACACTCTTGTGACTCTGTGGCAGAGATTGCTAGTTATTCCTCAAATAATTTCCCTTCCCCTGGGCACACAGGAGAAGCTTGCAGTGACCCTGGGAATGATTTTGGCCAATGGGATGAACATGGAGGCACATATGACATGTCCAGGCTTAGCCTGTTGAAACCTTCATGAGCTCCTCCATTCTCTCTGTTTCCCTATTTGCTGGTGGGGAGGAGAAGGCTCTGAACCCCTAGAAGAGGGCAGAGCCACAGATGGAAGGTGCTTGGATCTCAAAATGCTAAATGAAAGACCATCATACCAGAAGTGTTCTATGGACTTGATGGAATAGGAAATACACTTATATTATGTTGAACCACTGATAAGTTGATACCACATCTAGTGTTATCTTTACTTATACAGATTCATTTTCCTTGTTGATACCATGAGGGTAATAATGGTCTTAAGTCAGGTATAAAGATCAAAAGAAATAATGTACAGCAATGAATGGCTTAACAACAGGGTTATGTTCTGAGAAATGCATCATTAGGTGATTTTATCTTTGTGTGAATATAGCAGAATGCACTAACACAAATGTAAATGGTATAGTCCAGTAGATGGCAAACTCATTAGTCAGCAGAGCCAAATATCAACAGTACAATGATTGAAATTCCTTTTGAGAGCCAAATTTTTTAAACCTAAACTTCTTCTAACACCACTTCTTCAAAATAGACTTGTCCAGGCTGTGGTATTTTGTGGAAGAGCCACACTCAAGGGGCTAAAGAGCCGCATGTGGTTCACGAGCCGCAGTTTGCCGACCACTGATATAGCCTACTATATACCTGGGCACTATAGTTTAGCCTATGGCTCATAGGTTACACACCTGTACAGTATGTTACTCTAGTGAAGAATGTGCTCTGACTGGGAATTGAACCAGTGACCTCCTGGTTCTTGGGTTGATACTCGACTGCTAAGCCACAGCAGTTAGGGCATCTTTTTTACAATAGCCATCCTGGTAGGTGTGAAGTAGTATCTCACTGAAGTTTTTTTTTTATTAAATCTTTATTATTCAGATTATTACATTTGTTTCTCTTTTTTCCCCTCCATATCTCCCCTCCACCCGGCTTCCACCCTTCCCTCCCTCCCGTTGACCTCATCCATAGGTGTATGATTTTTGTCCAGTCTCTCCCTGTACACCCTCCCCGCTTTCCCCCTGAAAATTATCAGTCCACTCCCTTTCTGTGCTCCCAATTCTATTATATTTACCAGTTTATTCTGTTGATCAAATCTTCAATTCCCTTAATTTTCAGATTCACTTGTTGATAGATATGTATTTGTTGTTCATAATTTTTTATCTTTTACCTTTTTCTTCTTCCTCTTCTAAAAGAGTACCTTTCAGCAGTTCATATAATACTGGTTTGGAGTTGATGAAGTCCTTTAGCTTTTTCTTATCTGTGAAGCTCTTTATCTGCCCTTCAATTCTGAATGATAACTTTGCTGGATAGATTATTCTTGGTTGTAGGTTCTTCCTGTTCATCACATTGAATATTTCTTGCCACTCCCATTGGCCTGCATCATATCTGTTGAGAAATCAACTGACAGTCATATGGGTGCTCCCTTGTAGGTAATGAACTGTTTTTTTTCTTGCTGCTTTTAATATTCTCTCTTTGTTTTTTGCTCTTGGTATTTTAATTATGATGTGTCTTGGTGTAGTCTTCTTTGGATTCCTTTTATATGGGGTTCTATGTGCTTCCTATTTCTTTTACCAGATGTGGGAAGTTTTCAGTCATTATTTCTTTAAATAGGTTTTCAGTATCTTGCTCTCTCACTTCTTCTGGCACCCCCAAAATTCTGATGTTGATACGCTTGAGGCTGTCCCAGAGGTTCCTTACATTATCTTCACGTTTTTGGATTCTTTTCTCTTCTTGCTTTTCCAGTTGAGTGTTTTCTGATTCTTTATATTTCAAATTTTTGACTTGATTCTTGCCTTCCTCTAGTCTGCTGTTAGGTCTCTATACAATATTTTTTAATTCAGTCAGTGTATGTTTAAATTTTAGTTGGTTCTTTTCCATCTCTAGTTGGGTCATTTTCATCTCCTCTTGGATCTCGCTAAATTTATCCATCTGTTCTAGCATATTCTTGAAAAACCTTATAAGTGTGGTTTTGAACTCTATATCCAGTTGTTTGTTTTCCTCCATTTCTTTTGTTTGTGATCCCTTCCCTTGTCTCAGCATTTTCACTCTGCTGGGAGAACTTCTGTGTTGGATTCAGCCTTATGATACCAGACTTGCAAAACCGCAGAAGCCTCTCTATTGAGCTTGGGATGGGTGGAGTCTCAGGGCTTAAGGGACTGCCTTGCCTTCCAGTTGGCGCCGGCCTCCATGGCCCCCCGAGTCTCACATGACTGGGTAATTGCTGAAGCAGTCCCTTGAGTGCTTGAGCTCTTGCAGTGCCTCTAGACTGCTGCCTTTCTGGCTCCCCTGTGCTCTGGGACCATATGAGTCTGGGTCCTCAGGGTTTTGCCAGAAACTGGGGTTTAGTGAGGTTAGATGTGGCATGGTTGGGAGGGTCTGTCTTCCACCCACTTGAGAAAGCCAGCAGCACAATCAGCAGCCGATCCTCTGCGCACAATGCCGTGCCTATCACCAGACTTCTGATCTCTTGCAACTCCCTTAAATTTCCATGCACTTCTCCCTTTTCACAGTCCAAACTCCTCCCGTATGAGTTTCGGCTGGATCTGGAGTTTAGTGTCGTAGGATAAGGGGTTCAATGCCATTGGGAGTCTCCGTTTCCCTCCTGCCAGAGAAAGCCAGCCAGGCACTCCAGCAGCCGCTCTCTCCATGCGCATGTCTCTGTACCTCAGCTCTTTGCAGCTCCTCTGGGTTTCTGTGAGCCCCTCTCTTTCCTTCTAGTTGTAGAATTTCCATTCAGCCAGCTTTCGTGTGATTCTGGATGATGCCCGTTTTGTCTTTTAATTGTAGTTTTGAAATTGTTGTGTGAAGCAGCAGTGTATGTGTTTACCTATGCCGCCATCTTGGATTCTCTCTCTCATTGAAGTTTTGATTTGCATTATTCTAATGATCAATGATGTTGAACATCTATTTATATCTTCTTTAGAGAACTGTATATTCTTTGTCTTCTTTAGAGAAATACATATTCAAATTCTTTGCTCATTTAAAATTTTGGTTGTCTTCTTATTGTTAAATTGTAAGACTTCTCTATATATTCTGAATACTAGATCTTTATTATATATAAAGTTTTCAAATAGTTTTTTCCCATTCTGTGGCTTGTCTAATCCATTTTAAATTTTGATGAAGTTTGATTTATCTGTTTTTCCTTTTGTTGTTTGTGCTTTTGATTTCCTGTATAATCCAAGGTCATAAAGATTTACTTTTGTTTTATTCGAAGAGTTTCACTTACAGTTAAGTCTGATTCCTCTTTTAAAAAATATATTTTATTGATTTTTCACAGAGAGGAAGGGAGAGGGATAGAGAGCTAGAAACATATGAGAGAGAGACCTCCTGCATGCCCCCTACAGGGGATGTGCAGGCAACCAGGAATATACGTCCCCAATGGGAATCGAACCTGGGACCTTTCAGTCCGCAGGCTAATGCTCCCTCCACTGAGCCAAACCGATTTTGGCCTTTGATTCATTTTGAGTGAATTTTGTATATGGTGTGAGATACAAGTCAAAATTCATCCTTTTGTGGGTAGATATTCAATTGCCTCAACACCATTTGTTGAAAACACTATTCTTTCCTCATTAAGTTATCTTAATACCCTTTTTAAAATCAATTATCTATAAATATATGAATGTATTTCTGTACTCTCAATATATATATCTGTCCTTATGCCAGTACTACACTGTCATGATTAGTGTAGATTTCTAACAAATTTTGAAACTGAAACGTCTATGTCTTTCACTTTTGATTTTTTTCAAGATTGTTTTGGTTCTTTTTGGTCCCAGGTATTTCTACATAAATTTAGGAACCATTTGCCAATTTATGCATAAAAGGCAGTTGGTATTTTGAGAGGGATTATATTGGATATGTAGACCAATTTGGAAAGTATTGCCATCTTAACATTACTTAGTTTTCCACAATGTTATTTTTTAAAAATATATGTTTTCATTCATTTTAGAGAGAGAGAAACATTGATTCTATCTCCTGCACACACCCTACTGGAAATCAAGCCCATATCCTAGGGATGTATCCTGATGGAGAATGAAACGAGGGACATCTTGGTGCTCAGCATGATGTCAACCGACTGAGCCTCAACTTCCAGGGCTTCACAATGATATTCTTTTTTGTTTTGTTTTATTACTTTTCACCCAAGGGTATTTTTCTCATTGATTTTTAGAGAGAATAGAAGGAAGGGGAAGAAAAAGAGAGAGAGAGAGAGAGATCAATGTGAGAGAGACACATCAATTGGTTGCCTCCTGCACATGCTCCAACAGGGCCAGGGATCAAGCCTGCAACTAAGGTACATGACCTTGACCAGAATTGAACCCGAAACCTTTCAATCCTCAGGCTGATGCTCTCATTCACTAAGTCAAACCAGTTAGGGCCACAGTGTCATTCTTAAACAAACAAACCACAAACTTCAGCTATTGCTCAACCCAAACAGTCAACAATTAACTTTTTCTACAAAGTAACTAGCTCTTACAATTTCCTCCAGCTACTTTTTAAAACAAAATGCTATGCCTTGTAAATGAATTCTCTTCTTTCACCATCCAAGCTCACATGTCTTATTAGACATTAGTGATTATGTTTCAGTACAGTTATTAGGGGTAAATACCATATAATCTTACCTAAAAAATGGAAAAACAAAGGCAAAAAACAAACATTCAAACCATTGTCCATCTTTACACACACAATGGCTGGATGGATCTGTGATAAAAATGAGAGGTTCTTGGTTCTCATACTACTGTGTCCCCAGAGTATTAGCAAGAACTGATTTCCCATCCCAACTGCTCTCTATTCCTCTGTCCTTCTTTGTGTGCAATTTTAAAAAGACTACATAATTTACCTGGATTTGTTTTCTTTATAATAAGAAAAGAGTGTGATTCAGGTGCTCTGGTGAACTCATGGGCCTGTGTCTGGGTCACACTTACTTGTAATGACAAATTAGAGTTGCCTGAGATCCCAAACTCCCCCTCCCACACCTAGGTCTGGCTGCCAGAAACCAACACCCATCAAAGTGTCCCTCACTTATTTCTGTGCATTCCTAGAGGGTGCCTCATTTACCCAGAGCCAGTCTGTCAGCTGCAGGTATCTGCTCCATCCATCTGTCCCCTGTAACCTTTTCTGCACCCATCCCCCATCCCCAGTTGTTGGATTGCCAAAACCACTGCAAGGGTGCTGTTTGGGGATTTATTTAAGTGTCCCTCTCCTGTGGACACCAGAGCAATTGTGTTTCTATATAGACAAAGAGAATTATCTCCATTCTAAATACAGCAAGCAACTTAGTCCCTGAGTTCCTCTGCGTCATTCTTGAAAAATCTAGTAAGCCTCAAGCCCTTTTATTCCCAGCCAGACTACAAATGGATTGAAGCACTTAAAGAAAAGACAGCGTCCCAGGCACACCACTCTTCTCTGCTTCTCAGGATCTCCACCTCACTCCAACCTTCTCCTCCTTCCCTGGTCTCCAAACAGAAGCTTGAATGAATGCAAGAAAGGGAGGGAGAGGCCATCTCACTAACAGCAGCTGAGCACCTGCTTAAGGGGAAAATGTGAGTTTCTGATGGTTGAAAATGGTACTTATCCCCAGGAGGCATCATGAGAATTGAAGTAATGCAAATAAAAATATATTAAAATAATAAAAATAAAATAATGGGTGTGGGGAGGAGCTCTCTGGAACAAATAATACATTTTCCCCAGGGTTTTAAAATATAAAAGTAGACAAGATCTCTTTTCTGGTTAAAGGCCCGGTTAAATTTGCCAGGGTCTGTGATTCCAGGAAAAACTCCTGGGGTACCACCTTGAACTTTTATGGCTCCATCGAATCCAGGAAGCAGATCAGATTCACAGTCATATCTTTTTCCTCCTCTGCCAGGCCCTTTGGGGTTGACGGACTGTGTCTGTGGGTTCAGCCAAGGGATGCCAGAACACAGGGCATAGCACCTCCTCCCTGCTTTCTGCCCAGGACAGGAAGGGGCAGAGGGAGCTCACTCTCCTGCCATTAAGGCCCGGCTTTTCAGTACGGGCACCTCCCCCTCCTTCTCCCGGCTTGAACCAAAAATAGAGGCTGTTTCATCTCCCCCACCCATGAGCTAGGCCTTTCCCAGGACTCCTCCCCAGAAGTCCCGGAGAGCTGTTACGGAGCTCACCCCTCCCTTCACCCTGAAGGCCAGCCCCTCTCACTTCTCAGCGCCCGCACCGGGAGGGAGCCAGTTCATCCTCTTTTCCTTCAGCTTGTGTCTGGGCCCAGTGCTCGTCCAGGCATGCTGACATTGCTGACCCTTTTCCAATCTGGCCGGGCGCGGATTGCATAATTGCGCTCTGCTGGCCACCTGCTCCCCCTCCCCGCCGGTGGGGCCCACTGCGACGCCCCGGCCTCCCCGTGGAGGGAAGGCTCAAATGCCAAACTGGGTTACGTAAATGGGTTAGGCAGGTGGCCTGGAGGTGCGTCCTGTAAGGAAGCTGTGAGTCAGCATCAGGGAAACGGGAATTCTCAGTTCTCATTTTGGTTCCCGAGGTTATTGGATGTCTGGTGTGATCGCGGAAATATGGCAGATGATTCTAGAGGTCGACTACGAAGTGGAAGAAGGGCTCTGTGAATCAAGCCCTGAGGACACAAACACCACAAGACACGGACCTCAAATCAGTTCACAGTCCATGACGGAATGTGGAGCAATATACACCACAATGTCACTCGTATACTAGTGAAAATGCATGTAAGGCTCAGAAGTAAAAGAAGTACGGTACTACTTTCTGGAGAGTCTTCCGGGAGGTTCTGTGTAAGCTGAGTGTTAAAAAATAAATGCAAGTTTGCCAATGGATAAGAGCATAGAAGAGCATCCCGTAAACTTGCAAAAGGTGAACTACAGGAGAATGTGACCAAGAAGGAACTCCACGGGCTTGGTGCCCCTGCTAGTCTCCTTCCCAGGCACCTTAAATAAGCAATCTAAGCAAAAACTGGCGAGTTTGCTGCGTGGACACCACTTCAGAACAAGTCTGTGGTCTCCTTTCAATTCTGTGTATTAACTGGAGCTGCCACTCGAGGGCACGGGGTCTGGGGACAAAGGGATTGACAAGTAGGTCAGATGGCCGGAACAGAAACAAGAATAGGTAAGATCTCAAAGGGTGTTGAATGTCACGCTAAAGGCCTTAAACTTTATCCTGTAGACTGGAGCTTGCAAGCTGGTGGCCATGAGGTCACTGAAAAAAAAATCTTAGGAACTTGTTTTGTTTAACTCTTAGAAAGTTTTCAAAGTTGGCTCCTTTATAGCATCTCTTGGAAGAATCAAAAGATCTGACATACTGAATTTGTGACCCTGCAATGAGCTGGTGCTGGGTTATAATTGCCTCCTTTAAACCTAGTGTGGGCTCCAGATTTGCCTCAGTCCCCGCCATTCCCTCTGCCTCCCCAAGGACCTTCCTGGCCTCTGGGCACATTTCAACATGTTCCCATTCCCGGGAGGCAACAGGGAACCGTTGTTTTTTAGGTAGGAGAGTGTCCAATGTTAGTATTTGATAAAACTGGTAGGTGATTGGATTTGAGAGGATGACACATCAGTCAGTGTTAGGAGGGAACAAGTCAGGTCAGAAACAAGTGCCCCATGCACACATGTCCAGGTGCACACATGCAGACTTAAAAATGGTAAAATGGCCTCCTCTTCCTCAATACTTCGAGTTCTTAGATTTTTTACTTCGTCAAATTTATTTATTTTCAATTTAAAGATTATTTCTTCTGGGGAGGTAGGGAGAGGGAGGTTCATATATCATTTTTCCTAGAGCTTACTCCTCCCTTCAATCGCCCTCTCCCCTCTCAGATTGAGCTGGGTTGTGGCCTGAGGAGAACATCAAATCCTGGACCACTGATTTACTGATCTTGTGTTCATCTCCTATAGAACTGTGCCATATTCTTCCCATGCCCAACACCTATTAATTAACTGGAAGGAAAATAAAACAAAACAAAATCAGAGAAAAAAAAGTACCTTCACTGACCCAGTAGCCAGATGGAACCCATTGCAAATCTCTTTCCAAATTATATTAAAGGCTTATAAAGAAGAGAAAAAGAGAAACTCTGAATTCCATTCCTACCTCCCACAGCTGCTCCCCTCCATTGCTGGGTGACCCACCTAGAGTGGCTCTTGGTCTCCATTTCTATAGCAGGATGGCAGAAAGATTATGTAATGCCAATCAAGTGCCAAGTAGATGAAAAGTAATAATGTTATTTGTTTGGCAGTTGATCGAGCCATCCTTTCTCTATACTGCTAGAACTAATTTCATTCACAGGTGTCACATTATTTACTGCTTTAATCATTTCTTTCAGTGCCACTTCTCAACATTGCATGCACTTTTAAGTAAAATAATGTTCCCATATATGTGTCTCCGTTACAGATGTCAATAGGAAAAGAATTCAAGGTTTGAGATTTCTTGCCAGGTATTTTCTCCCCCTGGCTCAGACATGCATGGCTGTTGACAATCAGTTTTCTGCCCAGCTGTGGTGTGTTGAGTGGGTAGGCAGAGCCTCACTCATTCATTCAGCAAGCATTCTATCCTAGTTCAGGTTCTCGGGGAAACAGTGAGTCAAGGATTTGGGAGCAAGTCCTTTATTGCGGAGCTGACAAAAATACTGATTGTTAAGTCAGAGAAAGGCAGCTTATAAAGATTGCATTGTCAAGTCAGGTGCTCTGTGGGGCTTCAGCATGCTGGGAAACTTTGGGATCCAGCGAAGAACACATGCCTCAGAGTTATCCTCTCCAAGAGGTGAGGGAGCGGGGATATTTATATATCAACTCCCATCAATTATTGATTGAAGATTGCTTTCAGGGAGCTCAAATTCCCTAAAACTTCTGCCCTGCTTCTAGAGTAGGCAAAACAGGCTTAAGTGGCCAGAGAAAGTGCTCGGCCAAGGGTGCTCAGGTGCTGGCAGCTGGAAATGGGTCCAGTCCAGACAGAAATGATAAGAACAAGAGGCTATGGGTGGGAAAGTAATATCATCTGCTACATAGTCTTTAAAGACTTTCTGTATGCAAGGTAGTCATATAATAGTTACTGAGGATTTTGTCTGTCTTCACAGAGGTTACAGCTTACTAGAGGAGACAAACAAGTAACCAGACATTGCTCTAAATCTGAGGTACTTTGTGATGGTAGAAAACATAAGTGTGCCAGGGAAGGCATCCTAGAGAAGGTAGCATCTAATCTAGACCTGCATTGAACTGGACATATTGCCAGTTGAGAGGAACAGCATGTACAAAGGTTCAGAGGAGAGTGAATTTGTGGCAAGTTTTGAGACACTATGAGAAATTTGGTATACCAGATTGTAGACTTCAATGTGAGGATGCTGCAAGAGGAGCTGGATGATGGAGAACTTGGAAAACTGAACAGTTCCTAAGGATATTTTCTTCCCAAGACCAATCTACTTTCAATTACTATTTAAAGTACTAACATCTTCCTATATTTTAATCTTGCATGTAACCATTTCTAATATACATAACCTTTTAAGCATTCTAAATAGAAAATCTGACAAAGGTTTATTAGGTTTTGTTACATATTAAATTAACATACAATTGGCAAAATATTTCTGTTCCTAGATTCAATAGTTGGTTCAAGAAGTATTTATAAAGAGCCCTGACTTTAAGATACTAAATATATGTAATGGGAGGGAGAATCCAAAATGGCAGCAGAGTAAGTGGAAGCTATAGTGACACTCATCCAGAACCAGAGTGGAATTACAACTGAAATACAGAAAAACCATCTTGAATAATCAACTGAAGACTAGCTGGAGAGAACCCTGATAACCAAGGATGGACAGTGGATACCACATAGGGACTGGTACAAAGTGTAGAGCTCCAAAAGGGGTAGCTAGATACCAACAGGCAGCAGCTGAAGTTCTAGAGGAATATCTCAGCTGCCGGAGGTTCACACTAAGAACTCTGGGGTCTAAACCCCAAGTTGGTGCCCAGAACACCAGAACTGAGAAAGGTATCCACATATCATCTGGCTGTGAAAAATCAGCAGGGCTGCTGTCTGCCAGGAGAAATAGCTGGAAATGCAGGCACCTTCTTAAAGAGCCAATGCAGGAAATCTCTTGTGCAACCACTCACCTTGGGTCTGGCAGAGAGAGCAGAGTGAACTAGAGCTTTGCAAGGAGAATCCAGAGTTGGTGGACTCTGGAGTTAGATCTTAGAAGGCAGTCACACCCGTTTTCTGTGAAGAGTCATTCCCTTACACTTTCTTTGGCAGATCTTTGCTATACAGGCAGCTTTTGCTTGGGGGAAAGGAGAAGAAGCAATTGTCCCTCCCTGTGGAGTCCACACCTTGCTGTGGTTGATAGCCTGAGGCTAATCAAGACCGATAACAATCAGACTGCAGGCAGAAGTAGATCCCTGAAGGAAGTTATATATACATGTAACATTTTAAACAATAATATATATATAAATATATATATTATTGTTTAAAATGTTACATGTATTAGTACATATACCTCCTTTTTTCCCCACTGACCTTCCCCAACCTCCCCTAACACCTGTTTGCATGCCCTCATCCCCGCCTCCACCCTGAGTGTCTTGTGTCCATTGGTGTACTTATATGCACTCATACAAGTCCTTTGGTTGATTTATTTCCCTCCCTCCCCAACACTCCCCGGCCTTCCCACTGTAATTTGACAGTCTTTTCGGTGCTTTACTGCCTCTGAATCTATCTTTTCACTCATCAGGTTATAATGTTCTTTATTTTTCATACATGAGTGAGATCATGTGGTATTTTTCTTTCTTTGCCTGGCTTATTTCACTTAACATAATGCTCTCCAGGTCCATCCATGCTGCTGCAAATAGTAAGAATTCCTTCTTTTTTATAGCAGCATGTATTTCATTTTATAGATGTACCATAGTTTTCTAATGATGGGCACTTAGAATGTTTCCAAATCTTAGCTATGGTGAATTGTGCTGCTATGAACATATGGGTGCATATATTCTTTCTGATTGGTGTTTCTAGTTTCTTGGGATATATTCCTAGAAGTGATATTACTGGGTCACATGGGAGCTCCATTTTTAGTTTTTTGAGGGAACTCCATACTGTTCTCCACAGTGGCTGCACCAATCTGCATTCCCACCAGCAGTGCATGAGAGTTCCTTTTACTCTTTATCCTCGCCAGCACTGTTGATTTGTTGATGGTTGGCATTCTGACAGGTGTGAGATGTACTGCATTGTCATTTTGATTTGCATCTCTCAGATAAATAGTGATTTTGAGCATATTTTTATATGTCTCTTGGCCTTCCTTCTGTCTTCTTTCAAAAAGTAGCTACGTAGGTACTTTGCCCATTTTTTGATTGAATCAATTATCTTCCTAAGTTGTATGAGTTTGCTTTAAATGTTGGAAATTAAACCTTTATTGGTGATAACATTGGCAAATGTGGCCTCCTATACAGTGAGCTTTCTTGTTGTTTTGTTGATGGTTTCTTTTGCTGTACAAAAGCTTTTTATTTTGATGTAGTCCCATTTGTTTATTTTCTCTTTAGCTTCCATTGCCCTTGGAGCAGTATCAGTGAAGAAGTTCCTTTGGCATATGTCAGAGATTGTGCTGCCTGTGGATTTCTCTAGTATTTTTATGGTTTCCTATCTTATGTTTAAATCCAGTATCCATTTGGAGTTTATTTTTGTTATGGTGTAAGTTGGTGGTCTAGTTTCATTTTTTTTGCATGTATCTGTCCAATTTTCCCAACATCATTTATTGAAGAGACTGTCTTGACTCCATTCTATGTTCATACCTCCTTTGGCAAATATTAATTGAGCATAGTGGTTTGGGTCAATATCTGGATTCTCTCTTCTATTCCATTGGTCTATATTTCTGTTCCTGTACCAGTACCAGACTGTTTTGATAACAGTGGCTTTGTAATATAGCTTGAAATCTGGTATTGAAGTCCCACATACTTTGTTCTTCTTTCTCAGGATTGCTGTGGCTATTCGCGGTCTTTTTTTATTCCTGCTAAATTTTTGGAGAGTTCTTTCTAGGTCTGTGAAATATGCTGTTGGTATTTTAATGGGGAGTGCATTGAATCTATTGATTGCTTTGGGTAGTATGGACATTTTAATGATGTTGATTCTACCAATCCATGAACATGGTATAGTCTTCCATTTGTTCACATCTTCCTCTGTTTCTCTTTTCAGTGTCCTGTAGTTTTCCCCATATAGCTCTTTTACTTCTTTAGTTAAGTTTATTCCTAGGTATTTTAATTTTTTTTGTGTGCAATGGTAAATGGGATTGCTTTTTTAGTCTCGCTTTCTGTAAGTTCACTGTTTGGTATATAGAAATGCCATAAATTTCTTGCCGTTAATTTTGTAACCTGCTACATTTCCGAATTCATTTATTAAGTCTATTAGTTTTTTGATGGAGTCTTTTGGTTTTTTTATGTACAATATCATGTCATCTGCAAATAAGAACAGCTTTACTTCTACTTTTCCAGTTTGGAGCCTTTTATTTCTTCTTCTTGTCTAATTGCAATGACTAATACTTCCAGTACTATATCGAACAGGATGATGAGAGTGGCATCTCTGTGTTGTTCCTGTTCTTAGGGGAAATGTTTTTAGTTTTTGCCCATTGAATATGATGTTAGCTGTGGGTTTATCATATATGGCTTTTATTATGTTGAGGTATGAACCTTCTATTCCCACCTTGCTGCGAGCTTTTATCAAGAAAGGGTGTTGGATTTTGTCAAATGCTTTTTCTGCATCAATTGATATGATTATGTAATTTTTAACAATTTGTTTATGTGACATATCATGATTATTGATTTGCGGATATTGTACCATCCTTGCATTCCTGGGATAAATCCTACTTGGTTATGGTGTGTGATCTTTGTGATGTACTGCTGGATTCGATTTGCTATAATTTTGTTGAAGATTTTGGCATGTATGTTCATGAGGGATATTAGCCTATAATTCTCTTTCATTGTATGTCTTTATCTGGTTTTGGTATTAGGATGATGCTGGCTTCATAGGATGAGCTTGCTAGTGTTTCTTCCTCCTGAATTTTTTGGAATAATCTAAGGAGGACACATTTTAGTTCTTTGCATGTTTGGTGAAACTCCCTTGTGAAGTTGTCTGGCCCCGGGCTTTTGTTTTCTGGAAGCTTTTTGATGACTGCTTCAATTTCTTCCATAATTATTGGCTTGTTGAGATGTTTAAATTCTTCTGATTGAGTTTTGGAAGGTTGATTTTTCTAGGATTATGTCCATTTCTTCCAGGTTGTCTAGTTTGTTGTAATAAAGTTGTTTCTAGTACTTTTTAACAATCTTTTGTATTTTGGTGGGGTCTATTGTTATTTTACCTCTTTCATTTCTGATTTTGTTTATTTGGGTCCTCTCTCTTTGCTTTTTGGTGAGCCTTGCTAGAGGTTCATCATTCTTATTTATACTTTTAAGAACCAGCTCTTGGTTTTGTTGATCTTTAGTATTTTTTTTTGGACTCAATGTCATTTATCTTTGCTCTGATCTATATTATTTCCTTCATTCTGCTTACACTGGGCTTTTCTTGTTGCTCTCATTCTAACTCTTTGAGTTGCAGAGTAAGGTAGTTTATTACCATTGTTTCTGTTTTTTTTTTTTTTTTGACAGTAGTCTTGCAGAGTTATGAACTTCTCTCTCAAGACCGCTTCCTCTGTGTCCCATAGATTTTATATTGTTGTGTTGTCATTGTCATTTGTTTTTATGATGTTTTTTATTTCTTCCTTGATCTCTCTGGTTACCTAGTCATTGTTTAATAGCGTGCTGTTTAGTCTCCATGTGTTTGATTTCTTTGTATTGTTTTTATTGTAGTTGATTTCCAGTTTTATGCCACTGTGATCTGAGAAGATGCTTGATATGATTTCTATCTTCTTGAATTTGAAAAGACTTTGCCTATGACCCAACATATAGTCTATCTTTGAAAATGACCCATGTGCACTTGAGAAGAATGTATATTCTGTGGCTTTGGGATGAAATGTTCTGAAGATGTCAATTAATTTCATCTGGTCTAGTGAGTCATTTAGAATTAATGTTTCTTTGCTGATTTTTTTGTTTGTTTGTTTAAAGGATTTGTCCAATGGTGATAATGGGGTATTAAAGTCTCCTACTATGATTGTATTGATGTCAATCTCTCCCTTGATATCCTCTGGGAGTATTTTTTATATATTTGGGTGCTCCTGTATTGGGTGCATATATGTTTACTAGAGTTATTTCTTCTTGTTGGATTGCTCCCTTTAGTATTATGAAGTGGCCTTCCTTTCTCTTGTTATGTCCTTCACTTTGAGATCTAATTTATCAGATATAAGTATTGCTACCCTGCCAGAAACCAAACATTGTGTCAATAATAGAAAGATGTGGACAGGAAACCAGAAGACTGGTCAACCTTAATTGCTCTGAATGGTCAGAACTAATCACTCACTGTTTAGTTGAAACATTGTTAGCTGGAGCAGCCTCCACCTGTTTGTCTTATGCAAATTTCTTTTATTGGAAATTCCTGCCTAAAGGCTATGGATGTATCCCATAGTCTTAATAAAAAGGATAGCAAGGCCAGAGCAGTGTGTAGTCTTCCCACTAGAGGTAGGCTCCCACTGGCCCCCCAATATTCCTAAATTAAAACTTTTCTAGTCTCTTTTCATTTGTGTGCGGCCTCCTCCAGAACCCGAACCCTGAACGGGAATCCTGAACCACGTGGGATTTGAAAGGGGTTTCAATATCTTGCACCTGAGCATGGGACATCTGGAGGAGAAAATATTTTTTGCCTAAGAGCGAAGGAGGAAAAATACATCTAGGAAAGGTATGGAAAATTTACCGAGAAAAAGATGAGGGAAAATTCACCAAGAAAAAGGGGAAGGAAAATTCACTGAGAAAAAGGTGAGAGAAATTCACCTCATGCAAAGCCCATGGATTAACTGCAGAGTGGCTATCTGTAAGTAGGGTGGACATGTCTTTTTCAGCCAAGCTAACTGGGAAGAATTAGGTTATAAATATAAAATAAACTTTATTATAGACTTTTGGTTTGCATGCTTAAATAATGTGGTTTCTTGTTCAAATTAAAATTTAGTTTGTATTTGGAATCTAAAATCTGTAATAAGTGAAACTCCATTGCTGTAACAGCCCCTGGTGTGGAGAAATTCAAAGGTGGCAGGAGAGGGCAGGGCTATCTGCACTCCTGCAATGAGATTACTTAAGGTCTCATTTAAAAAGTATAGAAGAACTCACAGGGAAATGCAAATCTTGGCCAAATTGGATGCTAGTTATTACTTCGGAAAGCAAAAAAGTAAGAAAAAAATTTAAGATCTGTCTCTATCTTTTAAGCATGAAAAGAAATTCAGCCAGATCTATTATTGATGCTCCCCCCCCCCCCCGAAGTAAGCAGGATGTGTGGGAAGGAAGAGACAGGTGGCAATCCAATATGAAAGCCCACTCTCCCAGTATGCTAATTTAAACTTTCCCTTCTTGCCATGAAAAAAATCTTAAAAATTTATAAATGTATCTGGAATTTCTGTACTCATGAGGTGAGAAGCCCAGCTTAAAAACAAATGCACACAACTGTCCATTTTTTGGACATATTAGACAGAGTTTTAAGCTGGAATCTCTCTGCAAAAGCTGCAGAAAAAGAAAAACCTAAAACTGGTCTATATTTTTTTAAGAAAGTGGTGTAAAGGAACGAAAAGGAGAAGATTTTGTGTTATTAATCTAGGAACTGCTAAATATTTGACTTGCCAGCTTTAAAAGTTCAAGATTCAAAATAAATTGGGAGACAATAAAATAAAATTTCTCTAGTAATTAAGAATTCAAAATATGTTGTTTATTGGTCTAATTAAAAAAAGATTCTGTTATTCCCAACTGAAAAATTTTAATGTAAAGACCAGCTTAAAATATAATTGATATCTTAAGATAATTATAAAAAGTATTATAATCTTTAAATCATATATGAATATATATATTTGATGTGTTTTTTCTATGTTAAAATTTCAAGGCTTTAACAGAGATGATTCTTGGAAAGCTCCTTGGGCCCAGAGTAATACAAGAAATTTGTTTTCTCTTCTTAAAGGAAATCTTTTTAAATTTAACTGATCTATTATACTTGAAATTGCATGGGAAAAAAATCAAATAAAAAATTAATTACTATATTTTAAATGTTATGAAGGTTTTGGCCTCTAAGAAAGGCAAAATGAAGTAACTAAATATTTCTTAAAATTCCAACAGCAGAATTTAAAATGACAAAAAGCCCATAGCCGCCTGTATTCTTAATTAAGCTAGAGGTGGGGCAACATTTGCAGCTTGTGAATCAGAGCTAAACATTTACTAAATTTGCTTTGCTTTTTAAATGAAGATACTTATGCCTAAAGTACTTCTTCACTGATACTGCTCCAAGGGCAAGGAAAGCTAAAGAGAAAATAAACAAATGGGACTACATCAAAATAAAAAGCTTTTGCACAGCAAAAGAAACTATTAACAAAACAACAAGAAAATCCACTGTATGGGAAAACATATTTGCAAATGTTAGCACCGATAAAGGTTTAATCTCCAACATCTACAGCCAACTTATACAACTTAATAAAAAGAAGATAAATGATCCAATAAAAAAATGGGCAACAGACTTAAATAAAACCTTTTCAAAAGACGACAGAAAGAAGGCCAAGAGACACATGAAAAACATGCTCAAAGTCGCTAATTATCCAAGAGATGCAAATCAAAAGGCCAGTGCGATACCATCTCACACCTGTCAGAATGGCAATCATCAACAAAAGACAAGTGTTGGCTAGGATGCAGAGAAAAAGGAACCCTCCTGCACTGCTGCTAGGAATGCACACTGGTGCAGCCACTGTGGAGAACAGTATGGAGTTTCCTCAAAAAATGGAACTCCCATTTGACCCAGTAATCCCACTCCTAGGAATATATCCTAAGAAACTAGAAACACCAATCAGAAAGGATTTATGCACCCCTATGTTCATAGCAGCACAATTTACAATAGCTACAATTTGGAAACAGCCTAGGTGCCCATCAGCAGATGAGTGGATCAGAAAACTATGGTACATCTACACAATGAAATTCTATGCTGCAGTGAAAAAGAAGGAATTCTTACCATTTGCAGCAACCTGGATGGAACTGGAGAGCATTATGCTAAGTGAAATAAGCCAGTCAATGAAAGAGAAACACCACATGATCTCACTCATTTGTGGATAATAAAGAACATTATAAACTGATGAACAAAAAGATAAATACAGAGGCAGTAAAGCATCAAACAGACTGTCAAATAACAGCAGGAAGGTTAGGGGGAGGTGGGGTCAATAAGAGATCAACCAAAGGACTTGTATGCATGCATATAAGCATAACCAATGAACACAAGATACTGGGGGGTTAGGGTATGCCTGGGATGGGGGTGGCAATGGGAAGATATGTATACATGTAACACATTAATTTAAAAAATTGAAAAAAAAAGTCAGAGCGTGGTTGCTTATCTCTATAAATTGAGTAGTATGGGTGAAGTATGCAAAAAGCCAGTAATTGATAGTTCTCTGTTTAATAAAGCCACAACATTTTTATAATTGAAATACAAAATATGACATAACCCTAGAGGACTCTCCATTAGTCCAGGATAGACACAGTTTCTCAGGACAATGTTTGGGGGTCCTAAAATCTAGGGCTAACCTGATTTATAATCTGTAACTGGCCACTGTGCCTGAAGCCTCTATACTCCAATACATTCTGGGAAAAGCCACAATTTCCTTGATCACTGCCCTTATAAAAGCCTTTTTTTTTTTATATCTTCTCCTCACCCCCTGTTGTCAGCTGGTATTATGGGCTGTATGTTTATGCTAGGGGCCACAACATCATGTGTTGAAATTCTAACCCCAATATAATGGTACTTGATAATTAGAGTTGGATGCCCCCTGAGGGTGAAACCTTATGATGGGATTAGTGACCTTGTAAGAAGAGAGATCTTGCTCCCCTTCCACACCCATGCATTAAGGAAAGACCACATGTGCATACAGCAAGAAGGTGGCTGTCTACAAGACAGGAAGAAAGGCCTCATCAAGAACTGAATCAGCCCAGCTGGTGTGGCTCAGTGGTTGAGTGTCAACCTATGAACCAGGAGGTCACAGTTTTATTCTCACTCATGGCACATGCCTGGGTTGTGGGCATGATCCCCAGTGTGGGGCCCACAGGAGATAGCCGATCAAAGATTCTCTCTCATTATTGATATCTCTTTCTCTCTCTCTCTCTCTCTCTCTCTCTCTCTCTCTCTCTCTCTCTCTCCCCCTTTCTGAAATAAATATATGTATACAGGAGGCCTGGTGCACAAAATTCATGCATGGGGGAAGTGGTTCCCTAAGCCCAGCCTGCACCCTCTCACAATCTGGGACCCCTTGGGGGATGTCCGACTGCTGGTTTAGGCCCAATCCCACAGCAATCTCTGCAGGATTGGGCTTAAACCATCAGTTGGGCATCCCTCTTGCAATGTGGGACCATTGGCTCCTAACTGTTCATCTGCCTGGTCACCCCTAACCACTCTGCCTGCCTGCCTGATCGCCCCTAACCACTCTGCCTGCCTCATCACCCCTAACCAATTGCTTGCCTCCCTGATTGTCCCTAACTACCTCTGCCCTCCTGCCTGATTGCCCCTAACCACTTTTGCCTCAGCCCTCATCACTGCAGCTTTGTCCAAAAGGACATCCAGAATGACATCCAGAAGGTGGTTTGGCTGTCTGGTCCAATTAGCATATTATGCTTTTATTATTATAGATACTAGGGGCCCAGTGCACAAAATTCAGCACAGGGATGGTTTCTCTCAGCTCAGCCTGCATCCTCTCCAATTGGGACTACTGGCCCCTAACCACAATCTGGGACCACTGGCTCCTAACCACTCACTTTCCTGCCTGCCTGATCACCCCTAACTACTTCTCCCTGCCTGCCTGATTGCCCCTAACCTCTCTGTCTGCCTGCATGATCACCCCTAACTGCCCTCTCCTGCTGGCCTGATCTCACCCTCAAGTGCCCTCCCCTGCCAGCCCGGTTGCCCCCAACTGCCTTCCCTTGCCAGCCTGATCTTGTCCCCATTGGCCCTCCCCTGCCAGCCTGATCGCCCTTAACTGCCTCTGTCTACCTCATTGCCTCTAAATGCTCTCCACTGGCCTGATCTCACCCCCAACTGCCCTCCCCTGCCAGCCTGGTTGCCCCCAATTGCCCTTCCCTGCCGGCCCAATCTTGCCTCCAACTTCCCTCCCCTGCCAGCCTGATTTTCTCTAACCCCATGCCAGCCTGCTCTTGCCCACAGCTGCCCTCCCCTTCTGGCCTGATCACCACTAAGTGCCTCTGCCTCAGCCCCCACAACCATGGCTTTGTTTGGAAGGAAGTTGGACATTCAGAAGATGCCTGGTTGACCCAGTCTAGTTAGCATATTGCTCTTTTAGTAGTATAGACAGATAGATTATACAGGATAAGATTGCTTAAATGGAGGGGAGAGCCTTTTTCAGCAGGAGGAGATGCTCTCAGCAGTCAAAAACACATAATCCCTATATCTGGATTGATAGCCAGCTATATGCACTATACTACTAAACCGGTCATGAAAAAATTGAACCACTTTCTTATACCTTACACCAAACAGCTATTGCCTTTAAAACCCCTCCTCAGACCCCACCTTAGTTTCTGCCTTTGCAGCTTAACCAGATTAGGTTCTGATTGGTCACTTTCTATGCCAGTCAGTGTCAAAAGCTCCACTTCCTAGGCAGCCATTGACTCTTGGCCCTTCACCCAGATTTGGTTCTGATTGGTCAGTTTCTATGCCAGTCAGCATCTCTGAGACTATCTCTGGGCTTGATCAAAGAGGCAGGGCTGATCAGTAGCCCCCAAGGAACTCTGGAGAGAAACAGAGGCATGGCTGCTGGTGAAGCTGGAAGAGAAAGAGAGAGGCAATGACTGATCAACAGCTGCCATGGAGGCTGGGATCAGACCCTTCCTTTCTCTCTCTGTAGACCTCTCTCTGGGCCTGATCCACAGCCCACATCAGTAATCAGTGCTGGGTCACTGCACCAGCACTGGCTGCAGTCAATGCTGGGTTGCCCTGGCAACCCAGCAGTGACTTTGGGTGTTCAGTTGAGCCTTGGTCATTATGGACCCTGGCTCTTTATATATATAGATACATAAAGAACTGAATTAGTTGACACTTTGATCTGGCATTTTCCAGCCTCCAGAAATAAATACTTGTTGTTTAAGCAACCCAGTTTGTGAAATTTAATTATAGCAGCCCAAATAGACTAAAACAGCTGGCAAACACTTACTCGGTCTCTCCAAAGCCTTCCTCAGCACTTCAAGATTAAGTTAGTCTTCCCCCTTTCTGTGCCTTTAAAGTACTCTGGTCCAGCCCTTTGTTCTCTTACATGACTGAATCCAACTTATTGAGGGGTGATCTTTCCTATCAGACTATGAGCTCATAGCAGGGATCAAGTCTTATTCATGTTATGTTATCATTACCCAACCCAGCTTATTACTGTTACCATTGCTGTGTCTGGTATATAATGGTGACTTGAGAAATTAATTTTTGAAGAAATAGTTTCTTTTATATCTCTGAAATTTTGGTCATCAATATTATCACAAATGTAGCCTTTATTATTAAAAAGAACAGCTATTATAAATATAACCATTATTAAGCAGAATTTACATAGTACTGATGAGCATGGGACTATAAGAGTTAAATGGAATATAGGTCTAGTATAAAATTCATATATAATCCTTGATATCACTGACTTTGCAATTTGGTTAGATTGTAAGACCTACACCAAATAGAACCATGGGATTTTGAGGTTGAAGAGGTGTAGTTAGAGAAAATAAAACAACCAAACTGTTTAATTCATTTTGATGTAGCAAATACCTGCTCCAATGCTATCCCACACAAGTACTTCCTGCAGCATAGCTGTCTTCCTAGCATGGCTGCTGTAGGCCTGAGGGGTGGTCTGCACTGGGACTATCTGGAGATCTTAAGGAATTCACACTGGGCTGAATGTCAGAGTTAGGGAGAATGGCTCACACCTGTTGAGTTATACTCTGGTAGAAGACCCCCGCCCCCCCCCCAAAGTGTCATAAAGTTTAGTGAAGTTTTGTGTCATATTCTCTGGCCTCAGAACCCAGATAGGAAGGAGTACAGGGAAGTTGGATAGGAATGGATTCTACTCAGAGTAGAATCTCTACTAGAAACTTCTACCAAGGTTTTGTTCCTGGATCAAGATAGTCATATTTTATTTTATTCCAGAGAATTTCTTCATTCTCCTTTTTGTCATCTCAGGTTCTCTGTGAAGCAAATGTCAGTACCAGAGTAGACATGCAAGAAAGGGAGGAACATTTATGATAAAGGGGAGGGAGCAGGAGGAGCAGATAGGGAGTGCCTGTGAGAGAAAAAAGACGAGGAGGATGGGGCAGGAAGAGGCTCAGACCTCAGAGCAGTCCTGAGAGTCCCAGCTGGACCAACAGGGAATTGCTGAGCCAGAGCTGCCAGATGAGGACTCTACTGACCTGGCTCTAGTACCTCTTTGGACACCTGGAGAAGGATAGCCTGGCATGACTGCCATGATGGACTCAAAGCTGCTGTACCTGGATGCTATGCTCCATGCAGAAGGCTCTCCTGGAGGGAGAGTTGAGCACAGCACCGCTGTGGCTGTCACACCTTTCCTTTCTAGTAGAATGTTGTTGGATTGATTACTGAGCTCTGTTAGATTCCCAGCAGCAAACATGACTTGACTTCCATTCCAAGAGGAAGCAGGCATCGGCCAACAGGACTGGAATTTCCTAGTCCTTTTCTGCCTCTCCTTTGCTTTCTTTTCCACTTCCCTAGCTTTGGCCCCCAGCTTAGCCTAGCATGCCTGAACCCTAGCAATGAAAAGCAGGAAGGGGTCATTCAAACTGCCAACACCATGCAGCAGGTATGAAATTCATAGTCATCTGTAAAAATAAATTCAGTGATTTCTTAGGCAGTTCAAGGCTTTCCTGCCAATTTGGAATTATCTTAGTTATTTCAGGGTGTTACTGCTCCTGACTCTTCCTGGAGTTGCACACATGTTCCAGGCCTCACCTGTTTCAGCATGACACTGGAAGAGGATGGCATGCCTGGTTTGCTATCCTGTCCTGGCTTCACTGGGAATGTTCTCAGACCAGAGGGCCCTGGGTCATCAGCCTCTGTCTTGGCTCCCTCTCCTGGAATTGCCAGTCATTACCCAAGGTCATTTCTGACTTATTTTTCCTCTCTCTTTTTTAAATCTTCATCTGAGAATATTTTTCCCACTTATTTTTAGAGAGTGTGGAAGGGAGGGGAGAGACAGAGAGAGAAACTTCGATGTGAGAGAGACATATCAATTGGTTGCCTCCCGATCAGGGCTGGGGATCAAGTCTGCAACTGAGGTAGGTACCCTTGATCAGAATTGAATCTGTGACCCTTCAGTCCATGGGCCCATGATCTAATCACAGAGCAGAACTTTTTAGAACTCCTTTCTCTTTCTCTTGCAAGTTATCTTCTGCATCAAGTTGTGTATGCAACTGCCTAAGGAAGGAGCCATCACCTTGGGTAAAGCAGCTCTTTCTGGAAGATGCTTGGTAACTGAATACTGTCTGCTGGTGACACTTCTGGCTGCTGGGGAACTAAATCCTTCATTTTTGAAAGGGGATCTGAAGAGGCTCAGACCTCAGAGGATATCCCTAGCATGAGTTCATGTGTGTGCAAACACTGTGAGAGCATTGGCCATTACCATGTTCCTCCTGCACATCCTAGGAGGATATGAAAGAAATGGGATATAGAATTGATATGAAGATTAATTGTGATGTCCCATTTCATTCCTCTTTATCTTGAGAGTTCATGTTAAAGTTTATGTATCCAAGTACTATTGACTCCCAAGGGGGATTTCCCAACTCTCCTTTGCTTTCTTTTCCACTTCCCTCTACTTGTTCACACTTTCAGTGCAGGCTGTCAGGGGAAATCAAAAGCACTGAATTCTGAACCAGCCTGAGGCCAGCTCAAGCCAAAGCTTAACTGATGGGAAGTGGCAGCTGAAGTATTGGCTAAATTGCTTTGGAAGGTTTTCCAATAGCCCTTGCTCATGTTTCCTTGGATGGGATCTAAAGTTGCCTACATGCATAGCTACAGTATCCTCTCAGTGTGTCTTCCCAGCATGGCTGCTCCAGAATCACAAAAAGGCTCTGGTGGCCAGTGGCAGCTCCTTTGTCACATACCTCCCACCCTGCCCATAAACACCTGAAATGGGAAATCCACATATTCACTGTCAGATCCAACACAGTGTTCACACCAAGATTCTTCCCTAGGTCTCACGGAATCCATGTAACAGGGTAACTATTTCCCTGTCGTGATGACGTGTGGATGAGTCACAGCCAGGCATGTCTTCTCGAATCTCTCTGAACTGCAGAAGCTGGGAAACAGGCCCAGGAAGGGCAAAGCCTCTCTGAATAGAAAGTTCCTCTGTGCTAGACAAACCAGGGCTGTGCCCCTGTGACATTTCTGCTCTAGAAATGTCCATTTTCAGTCTTTGTCACAAACATGTGAATGCCTGAAATCCTCATCTCTAATGACGTATTCCTTTCAGCTAATAACAAGAATGTTTCTCTTCCTTCATGCTTGTTTAACAGGAAGATTCCCCAGGGTGAGTGTTGCTTTAAGTCGTGGAATATGAGAGCTGGAAGGGATCATAAAGATAACCCAGTTCGAGGTAGTCATGGTGGAGCCTGAAGAGGCTATGGCATAAGTGAACACACCTTGGAACAGAGACTATCCTGAACTCTGCCGAATAAATTTGTCCTTAAACTAGGCTATAATTTAAACCAGTTTTATATTAAAACAAATAAGGATACAGTGTGATGATGCAGAATGCCCAATATGTGTGTCAAAGAGATTGTGATGTGTTGGCCAATTTTGAACAGTCAATAGTATTTAAATTCACTTACTGCAGCTGTTGTGAGGACTCTGCTGGAAAGTTTGGGAAGCACTACTTTAAAAAGAGCTAGCTGCACCCTGGTTGCTCAGTAGTTAGAGCATCAGCCCTCGCACCCTTCAGTCAAGGGTTCGACACAGTCAAGGGCATGTATCTGGGTTACAAGTTGCATCCTCAGCCCCCATCTAGGAGGCAACCAATCGATATGTGTCTTTCACATCTCTCTCTCTCTCTCTGTCTCTCTCACCCCTTCCCACTTCCTTCCATTCTCCCTAAAAAATTAAATGGAAAAAAATATCCTTGAGTGAAAATTTGAAAAAAAAAGAGCAAGCTGCTATATGCTTCAGACAAGCATGTCAAATTCGTGGCCAGCTACAAGTTGACATGCTTGCATCCAGCAGATCTACTTCTGGGTGTTAGAATTCTAATACCAATTGTAATGTGTGTGTTTTTCCACACCATCAAGCAAGAGACACTGTCTATCTGGAAATAGCATCAGATCTCATAGGTTTCGGGTTCAGTCCGACAAGTCTTTCCTCTGCCCCCCACTTCAGACACTAATAGAAGTCCAGTTATCATTGTATATCTGACCTACCAGGTTTCAATGACCCTCTCCTTGAGTTCAATTAATTTTCTAGAGTGGGTCACAGAACTCAGAGAAAAATGCTTACTAGATTACTGGTTTATTACAAAAGAATATATCTCAGTAACAACCAGGTGGAAGAGATGCATTGGGTAAGCTATGGGAAAAGGACTCAAAGCTTCCATTCCCTCTCCAGGTGCTCCACTCTCCCAGAATCTCCATATGTTCACCAATCTAGAAGCTCTCCCAAACCCTTCTTTTTGGGTTTTATGGAAGTTTCATTACATATAAATAATTGATTAAATTGTTGGCCATTGGAGATTGAAATCAACCTCTAAGGCCTCTCCCTAACCCAGAGGTGAGAGGGTGAGGACTGAAAGTTCCAACTCCCTAATCATATGGTTGGTTGTCCTCGCAACCAGCCCTCACTTATTGGTTCCCCAGGGCTTTCCGAAAAGCACCTCACTAATGTAATCTTAGACCAAGTATATATTTTTATTATAAATTATAATATCACAGTATTTGACCAAAAGAATTAAAAACAGGGACTCAAACAGATATTTGTACTCCCAGGTTCATAGCAACATCAATCACAACAGCCAAAAGGTTGAGGCAACCAAAGTGTCTCTTATTGGAGGAACAAATAAACAAAAGTTGTATATACATACAAAAGAAATACTATTTAGCCTTAAAAAGAAAGCAAATTCAGACACATGCTACAGCATGGATGAACCCTGAAAACATTATTCTAAGTGAAAAAAGTCAGACACAAAAGGACAAATACTATAAGACTCTACTCACATGAGGTATCTAGTGTAGTCAAATTTATTAAAGACAGAAAGTAGAATGGTTGTTGCCAGTAGCACAAAGGAGTAGGGAGTTGTTTAATGGGTAAGTTTCAATTTTGCAAGAAGAAAGGAGTTCTGTGGATGGATGGTAATGATAGCAGCACACAATGTGAAAGTACTTAACATGACTGAACTGTACATTTAGAAATGGTTAAAGTGGTAAATGTTGCATGTGTTTTTACCACAAGCATAAAAAGGTGGGGGGTCATGGGAGACAGTGGAATTTCACGGTCAGCTCACCCCTCCCATCATATCCATTCACACTCGGATGATGGAAACCAAGGTTAGTGAGTGGCAGTTGCATTCTAGATGCCTGGTTAGTTAGTGCTGGAGCCAAGTCCAGGCTTCCTGAATTTCATGCCTGTGCTCTTTCCTCCAAAGCCCACTATTTATTCTTGTTCTCAACATTGATAGGAGAAACACAAGTGAAAGGATAATCAGTTTAACTAAGTATTGCAGTGCCACTTGTACCTCCCCTTTCAACCCCCACTGCCACTGCCCTAGTCCAGGCCTTTACCACTGAAATGACTGGCGGATAGAGCATTCATTGGCCTGCAGACTCAAGAGTCCCAGGTTCAGTTCCAGTCAAGGGCATGTACCTTGGTTGTGGGCACATCCCCAGTAGGGAGTGTGCAAGAGGCAGCTGAGTAAATTTTGAACAGCCAATAGTATTTAAATTCTTTAAATAGAGCTAGCTGCACCTGGTTGCTCAGTACTTAGAGTCTAGACATGATCCCCAAAGTGGAAATTTGATGACTTCCTTATTAAAATATTTACTGTGACAAATTTTGCTATTAGGATATTATAGAACAAACAGTTGTACTTAGAGGAAAAATAATGCTTAATGAATAGGAAAAATCTTTATAAATGATATATTTTTAATAAAAATTAAGTGTTCATGGTTTGTCCTCAAGGGTGGAAGCTAGTGTGATCTACTGCCCTTTTAGGTCCTGTGCTATCCTTAGTGTCCTCAGAGGACACTCACAAGGATGCCAGTCACTCATCATTGCTGCCTTGTCACTCTGTAGACCCTCAAAAAAAGGAGCACAGAGCAAAAGAAGAAAATAAAATAAAAAGAGCACAGAGGCGGCGAAATGGCGGCAGAATAGACGGACGCGTCTGGAGCTTTGTCACTGGGCAGAGGGAGAGAGAGCAGCTGAGAGTCACACAGGGAGTGTTTGTTGGCAAGTTAAGAGTTAGTTATCCTCCAGGAGAAGGCGGGGAACTGCGGGACAGGGCTCTCCTGGCTAGGCAGCCCCACTGCCACGGGGTTTTTGTTGGCCGGAGCCACCAGTGCAAGCACGGAGACTGCGCCATCTTGCAGAGGGAGGTGGATGTCTGCGGTGGTCTGAAGGCTACGGCTGAGGCACCCACTGAACAGTCGGGGACCCAGAGCACCACTCTCCAAACGGCGCAGACATGCGGGCGGCAGATTCAGAGATCCACACTGCACATGGAAAGGTCAGATTTTGCCTGGGATAAGGTGAGGTCTCCTGCCTCGCAGAACAGAGACGCGCACACTGTGGGAGCCGGGCTTTGGGAAAGCTGCCTCTGGAGAGGTCCACGGAGGTGGGGCAGGTCGTGATCCCTAAGTGTGGAGGCAAACTCTCCGAGCTGTTGACAGAGGGGAGCTCTAGAAAACGACTCGTTTTTATCTGGAGCAGAGGGACAGCCTGGGAGTTATTACAGTGTCCTGGCTACAAAATCCCCACAAACTGGTTTTGAGAACCACAGAGTAGCAGAATCTGAGAACAGCCTAGAGAAGTCCTGTGCTTTGTCTCAGAGGTCAGTTCCGAAACACTGCCAACCAGTGGATGACACACAAATTGACTCGCACATAACCACAAAAGAATAAAGAGATTAAAACACCAAGAGGGGAACACAGGGAACTGCAATACCTTCCCTACTGGGAAACAGGAGTGCCAAGCAGAATAATAGTGGAAGTGAAGGACCATTCTATTTTTTTTTCTTTTTTTTCTTTTTCCTTTTTTCTTTTTTAAATTTTTTTTATTTTTCATTTTTACATATTTTAATTAAAAGACTATTTTTTTTTCTTTCCACCTCAATTGATTTTGCCTTTTTAATTATTACATTTTTGTTTTAAACTAGTATTATTAATTACTACTAGTACTTTACCTTTTTGGAAAAAAACAAGTGTCATTTTGTTTTCTCTTTATTTTATTTCAGGATTAGAGTTCTACATTCTATTTTCATCTTTCCTTTAGCATAATTTTACTCCAACCCAACTCTACCTTTATGCCAACACTTTCCTCCTAACTTTCCCCATTTTGTTGTTTTGTTTCTCTTTCCCTTTTCCAACTTTAGATTCTCCCTATTCTTTCTCTTTACCTGGTTAAAATTTCACCCCACTTATATATCTAATTTCAAATCCCCTACTAAAAGTCCATACAAACCTCTCTCTTGTTGTCTTCCCTAGCCAAAAAGTTGTTTTTTCTCTATGTCCTTTTGTTGCTATTTGCCTAAACAGTGATTATATCAATTTTTTTAACTTTTTTGTGAGATTGTTATAGCTTATTCTACTTGTTTTATTTTGCTTTTTGCTTGCTTTGTTTTTTACTTCTTTTCCCTCACCTCCCTTGATACCAGTTGTTATTTGCAGTTTGTATTTAGTTGCTGGCCTTTATTGGGATTAGTGATTGTTCTATTGGAGTTTTCTCCTGACATCTATAATTTGTTCCCCTTTTCTCTCTTATCTGCTTTCTTTTCTCTCTGATTTTATTTCTCTTTTCTTTTTCTTCTTCTTCTTTATTTTATTTTATTTTATTTTTTGTTCATTTATTTACTTATTTTTTTTTCTCTCTCCCAATTAAATTTTGGCACTTCTTTCCTTTCTTTTTCCCTCATTTTCCTCTTCTTCTTTCTCTACTTACCCCTAATTTGTCTTTCATTGGTGGTCACCTTATTGGTGTTTGTTAACATCATGAATACATTTCTGTTCAGTGCCTTGTGTCCTGTACCAGGTCGTGTTGTAGTTTGTGCCTTTGAATCAATGTAGGAGAGAGAACTACATAACCAGACACCCGGAGAAGAAAAACCATGGGCAGAAGAAGAAACAGCCCGCATACAACAGATAGCCAGGTATCACTAGAAAAGGAAGTAAACGAAATAGAAGCAGGAATAAGCTTGCCAGAGAAAGAGTTCAGAGAAATGATCATAAGGTGGATGAAAAGAATGGAAGACAAATTCAACAATATGAGTAAGAGCCAAGAGGAAATGAAGAAGAAGCAAGAAGAAATGCACAAAGAAATAAAAAATGACATCATTGCTTTAAAGAACTCAATAGAAAGCATCAAAAGTAGACTAGAAGAAGCAGAGGACCGCATCACTGAGCTAGAAGACACGGTAGGAAAAAATACCCAAGTACAGCAGCTTCTAGAAAAAAAATATTAAAAAGCAAGATGAGAGCCTAAGGGAACTTTGGGCTAACACGGAAAAAAACAACATCCACATAATTGGGGTTCAAGAAAGAGAGGAAACTGAACAAGGATTAGAGAACGTGTTTGAAGAAGTAATGACAGAAAATTTCCCCAATATAGGAAAGAAAAAACCCACACAAATCCAAGAAGTTCACAGAGTCCCAAGCAAAATGAACCCCACAAAACCAAGACCAAGGTACATTATAATTAAATTGGCAAACAGCAACGACAAAGCAAGAATCTTAAAAGCAGCCAGAGAGAAACAGAAAGTTAACTACAAAGGAACCCCCATAAAACAAGCTATTGATTTTTCAACAGAAACTCATCAGGCCAGAAGAGAATGGAATGAAATATACAAAGGCATGCAAAGGAAGGGTCTGAATCCAAGAATACTGCACCCTGAAAGGCTTTCAATCAAAATTGAAGGTGAAATCAGAAGCTTCACAGAAAAAAAGGACTAAGGGAATATATTACCACCAAATCAGCAATGCAAGAAATGTTAAAGGGTCTGCTGTAATAAAAAGAAATAGGAAGTGAAGAAGGAACTCTGGGCTAAAGACTAAAAATGGCGACAGATAAACACCTATCAATAATAACTTCAAATGTAAATGGATGAAATGCTCCAATCAAGAGACATAGGGTAATTGATTGGATAAGAAAACATGATCCACATATTTGCTGTCTACAAGAAACCCACCTCAGGAAAAGAGATGCACACAGATTGAGGGTGAAGAGATGGAAGATGGTATTTCAAGCAAATGGAAATGAAAAAAAAGCTGGGGTTGCAATACTTATATCTGATAAATTAGATCTCAAAGTGAAGGAGATAACAAGAGATAAAGAAGGCCACTTCATAATACTAAAGGGAAAAATCCAACAAGAAGAAATAACTCTGGTAAACATATGCACACCCAATATAGGAGCACCTAAATACATAAAAAAACTCCTGGAGGTTATTAAGGGAGAGATTGACAACAATGCAATCATAGTAGGAGACTTTAATACTCCACTGTCACCACTGGACAAATCTTCTCAACAAAAAATCAGCAAAGAAACATCAATCCTAAATGACTCCTTAGACCAGATGGAATTAATAGACATCTTCAGAACATTTCACCCCAAAGCCACAGAATATACATTCTTCTCCAGTGCACCTGGGTCATTTTCAAAGATAGATCATATGTTGGATCATAAGAAAAGTCTCTTCAAATTCAAGAAGATAGAAATCATATCAAGCATTTTCTCAGACCACAGTGGCATAAACTGGAAATCAACTATAATAAAAACAATAGAAAGAAACCAAACACATGGAGACTAAACAGCATGCTATTAAACAACGACTGGGTAACCAGAGAGATCAAGGAAGAAATAAAAAACATCATGGCAACAAATGACAATGACGGCACAACAATACAAATTTTATGGGACACAGTGAAAGGAGTCTTGAGAGGTAAGTTCATAGCCCTACAAGCCTACTGCAAAAAAACATGAAACAATGGTAATACATTACCTAACCCTACAACTCAAAGAGCTAGAACGAGAGCAACAAGAAAAGCCCAGTGTAAGCAGAAGGAAGGAAATATTAAAGATCAGAGTGGAGATTAACAACATAGAGACCAAAGAAACAATTCAAAAGATCAACAAAACCAAGAGCTGGTTCTTTGAAAGGATAAACAAGATTGATGGACCCCTAGCCAGGCTCACCAAGAAGCAAAGAGAGAAGACCCAAGTAAACAAAATCAGAAATGAAAGAGGAGAAATAACAACAGACCCTGTGGAAATAACAAGGATTGTTAAAAAATACTATGAACAACTCTGTTCCAATAAATTGGACAACCTGCAAGAAATGGACATTTTCCTAGAAATATATAACCTTCCAAAACACAACGAGGAGGAATCTAAACATCTCAATCGTCCAATAACTATGGAAGAAATTGAAGCAGTCATCAAAAAGCTTCCAGCAAATAAAAGCCCGCGTCCAGATGGCTACACAGGAGAGTTTTACCAAACATTCAAGGAAGAATTAAAACCTATCCTCCTCAGACTATTCAAAAACATTCAAGAAGAAGGAACACTTCCAAACACCTTCTATGAAGCCAGCATCACCCTAATACCAAAACCAGATAAAGACAACACAATGAAAGAGAATTATAGGCCAATATCTCTCATGAACATAGATGCCAAAATCCTCAACAAAATTCTAGCAAATCGGATCCAGCAGTACATCAGAAAGATCATACACCATGACCAAGTAGGATTCATCCCAGGAATGCAGGGATGGTACAATATCTACAAATCAATAAACGTGATACATCACATAAACAAATTGAGAGATAAAAATCACATAGTCATATCAATTGATGCAGAAAAAGCATTTGACAAAATCCAACACCCTTTCTTGATAAAAACTCTTAGCAAAGTGGGAATAGAAGGAGCATACCTCAATATCATAAAAGCCATATATGATAAACCCACAGCTAACATCATACTCAATGGGCAAAAACTAAAGCCATTTCCCCTAACAACAGGAACAAGACAGGGATGCCCACTCTCACCACTCCTGTTTGACATAGTACTGGAAGTATTAGCCATTGCAATTAGACAAGAGGAAGAAATAAAAGGCATCCCAATTGGAAAAGAAGAAGTAAAGCTGTCCTTATTTGCAGATGACATGATATTGTACATAAAAAAAAACCAAAGGACTCCATTCCAAAGCTAATTGACTTAATTAATGAATTCGGCAATGTAGTAGGATACAAAATAAATGCTAAGAAGTCTGTGGCATTTCTATACACTAATAGTGAAATTACAGAAAGAGAGACTAAAAACGCAATCCCATTTACCATCACTCCAAAAAAATTATGATACCTAGGAATAAACCTAACTAGAGAGGTAAAAGAACTATATGTAGAAAACTACAGGACACTGAAAAAAGAGATAGAGGAATATGTTAACAGATGGAAGAGTATACCATGCTCATGGATTGGAAGAATCAACATCATTAAATGTCCATACTACCCAAAGCAATCTATAGATTCAATGCACTACCCATTAAAATACCAACGACATATTTCACAGACCTCGAAAGAATTCTTCATAGATTCATCTGGAACAAAAAAAAAGACCACGAATAGCTACAGCAATTCTGAGAAAGAAGAATAAAGTAGGTGGCATCTCAATACCAGATTTCAAGCTATATTACAAAGCAACTGTTCTCAAAACAGCCTGGTACTGGCACAAGAACAGACATATAGACCAATGGAATAGAATAGAGAACCGAGATATCCACCCAAACCACTATGCTCAACTAATATTTGACAAAGGAGGCATGAACATTCAATGGAGTCAAGATAGCCTCTTCAATAAATGGTGTTGGGAAAATTGGACAGATACATGCAAAAAAATGAAACTGGACCACCAGCTTACACCAAATACAAAAATAAACTCAAAATGGATACAGGACTCAAACATTAAAAGGGAAACCATAAAAATACTAGAGGAATCCACAGGCAGCACAATCTCAGATATATGCCAAAAGAACTTCTTCACTGATACTGCTCTAAAGGCAATTGAAGCTAAAGAAAAAATAAACAAATGGGACTACATCAAAATAAAAAGCTTTTGCACAGCAAAAGAAACCATCAACAAAACAACAAGAAAGATCACTGTATGGGAGAACATATTTGCAAATGTTATCACTGATAAAGGTTTAATCTCCAAAATCTACAGCCAACTTATACAACTTAATAAAAGGAAGATAAATGATCCATTAAAAAAAATGGGCAATGGACCTAAATAGAACCTTTTCGAAAGACGACAGAAGGAAGGCCAAGAGACACATGAAAACATGTTCAAAGTCACTAATCATCTGAGAGATGCAAATCAAAACGTCAATGCAATACCATCTTACACTGGTCAGAATGGCAATCAACAAATCAACAAACGACAAGTGTTGGCTAGGATGCAGAGAAAAAGGAACCCTTGTGCACTGTCGGTGGGAATGCAGACTGGTGCAGCCACTGTGGAGAACAGTATGGATGTTCCTCAAAAAACTAAAAATGGATCTCCCATTTGACCCTGTAACCCCACTCTTAGGAATTTATCCTAAGAAATCATAAAAAGAGCACAGAGAAAATGCTCCCTGCACAAGGGTCAGGGGTCCTGAGACATGCCCATGGAACAATCTGGTTTTCCCAGTCCATTTTTTTTTGTGTGTGTGTGCAATACACAAAGAGTAGACTCAAGGACACCACCTACAAACAACCCTGGTGAGCCATGCCACACTTCACAGTGTTTATGTAGTCCTGCTAAGTTCCAGGGCTGGGACGCGGAAGCCTTCTCTTGTGGTTCTCTGCAGAATGCCCAGCCTCATACTTCTAGGCTATTCTCTGCTTCAGACAACCCCTGCTGTCACCTGCTTCACTTCCCCAGGGGTCAACAAAATAATGGCACAGGAATCCACTTCTAGGTGGATTCATTCTCTTTCCTCTCCAGAAACAGCTGACTAATCAGCCATGTGCATTTCACCTAGAGAAAGTCATTGCTAGTGAGTCCTGGCTCTGCTGGCCCTGGCAAGAATTCTCTGGAACAGGGGGGAGGGATGGGTTGTTGAGGCTCACAGGCTGAGTGGCGGACTCCTGGGTGACCCCGGCCCGCGGGGTCATTCAACAGGGGCAGCGAGGCGACGCACCTAAGAGAATGAGAAACAGACAGGGACACGAAGAAAGGAGGCAAGACAAATGGTGTTCTGATCAAGCCTCAAAATTTTATTTCAGGTGGCTCTTCTTATATACGCTCAGAAAGGGGAAGGGGAAGGAAAAAGGGCTGGAGGAGGTATGTGGTCTAAGCTGATTGGCTAAGCTAGTTCCAGGTGCTGGTTGCTGATAGCGGATGTGGCGGTTATGCCTTTCCTGGTTGGGGGAGGTTTCAAGTATGCAGTTCTGGCCGTGGGGAGAATTCCACAACCCTTGCTGTATTCCCTGGCTCCTGACACCTGGGTCCACTGTTCACTTACTAACTACTCTGATTGGCAGGTGACAGGCCTAGGGCCCTCCAGTCATAGTGCACACAGTTAAGGTGTTAGGAGAGATGTCTCCCTTCAAAGGCAAACCCACCAGTCTGCCCAATCTGGAGTTCTCATCAGGAGCCCCCTCCCTGGGGTTCCAGGATCCAGAATCCCATGACTGAAATGCAGAATGGGGACCAAACACATTGAGAAGGAAGCAGTTCTCTCACCTATAGTCAGAGGGGGAGGAAATGGTCAGATGGCCAGATTTGGTCTTGAATTCAATAGCCTCTTTGAATATTCATTCATCCACTTGTGTGACCTGGAAGATGAATGATGATGCCAATGCAATAGGGTTGTTGTGAGAATTAATTAATTTTTTTTTATATGAACAGTGGAACCAGTAGTGCAAGACTGCTTCACCTGGTGGTTAGATTTTACTTCAGAAAACAAACAGCTTGGCCTGAGGGGCTGGGCTGCAGTATATTTGAGGAATGAGGGTTAGGTGGGGTGGAGGACAGGAGCTGAAACTATTAGCTGGAGAGGTGGTGTGTTCCAGGCATTAAACCAAAAAGACTTCTGGAAGCTGACATAGATTTCACAGCCACATTGAGAGGCTGCTCTGCCTGCCTAGGGTCAATTCTCTGAGAGCCAACTTGTAAAGGAGAGATTCTGCAATGAACACTGCCCAGTTTGCCTATGCACAAGCAGCTTGTTTTGAGGAGCAAAAAATTCATGATGATGATAATAAGTGAATTTTACCCTAGTCCTCTTATACACATGACCAAAATATCAGTGCTGTGCATGGAAAATTTTCAGGTCTTACTTATTTCTTTTTAATTTTTTGGGAAGCCATTTCCTGTTTTGCAAATGTATTTACATTTTCAGGATCATTTCTGCAATTTTTAAATTTATTGATTTCCAAAAATGTTTTAGATTTTTGTAAAACTTCTAGCAATACATGTGACATGTCTTTAGTAGATTTAGCAATTTCAAATAGGGTTTAGTTGACTGGTTCTTATTTAAAGGAATGTTGATTTGTGGCCTCAGCTCCTTGTTGTAGGTGGAGGCATGGGCAGAGAGGAGGCCTTGAGCTTGGTGGAAGGAGGCAGAGGGCAGAGAGATGAAGGGGGAATAAATGCAAAAGCCTGCCAGGTTGCTGATCCCAAAGAAAGGAGAGGCTGAAGGGCAGACTGCAAGTGTTTGAGAGGCAGAGAGGAGGGAAGACTGAGCGGCAGAGAGGAAATCAAGGCTATGGCTGAGGATCTGAGGGAAGGAAGACTGTGGGAGCCAGTATCCTCCCAGTGCCCCCAGCCCCTCCCTATGTAGTCCTCTCCCACCTCAGATAAGGATGGCCTCTGCTCCCAAGGGCGTGTTATGGAATGGCACTGCCATGAGGCAATAAATGATTAGAGCAGTGCTTTCCAATTCTTTTTGGCCATGCCCCACATAAGCAACTATAAAATCCTGATGCCCTTCTGTGACATATAATTATTATTATTCCAAAGTGAACTTCTATTCACATGGAGGAAGCCTAAAAAGGCTATTAACTTGGTCTAAACAAGGTTCCAAAGAACATGGCATCCATGAAAGAGAAAAATAAAAGAATGAAAGGACAATTGAAATAGGAAGAAATCACTAAGAAATTGTTTAAAAAAATAATAATATGGCTGAGACTGGTTTGGCTCAATGGATAGAGCATGGGCCTGTGGACTGAGGGGTCCCAAGTTCGATTTCAGTCAAGGGCATGTACCTTGGTTGCGGGCACATGTCGGGGAGGCGGGGGAGGGCGTGCAGGAGGCGGCTGGTCGATGTCTCTCTCTCATTGGTGTTTCTAACTCTCTATTCCTCTCCCTTTCTCTCTGTGAAAATCAATAAAAATATATTAAAAAAATAAAAAAATAATAATATGAAGTGATATGAAAAAATATCAAATAAAGTTTCAAAACATATAACAGAGAACTAAAATGCATAAATATGTCACTAGAACAATAAGAAATGCAAAAAAATCATTGTTAATAACTCATTCTCAAATTGCCCTCCTTAAAAGTCAAATTTCTCCCCTGTGGGGTATATGTCCCACATCGGGAACCCCTGGGTTAAAGTTACATCACTCCCACGTAGATGACTGACTCTAGGATAGAGGTGCTGTGCTATTCCAAATTCAGACTCATGTGTCCAATGACAGTAAAACCAAGCACGGAAGATACCTATACTCAGAGGAAGGTTTATTTGATTTGGCCAAAGCGAGAGGATGGGAGAACAAGATCTCTCTAATTTGTCTTCCCCAAGAAACAGGAGTAATAAGTTTTTGTGTGGCTTAGGAGTTAAGAGAGGTAGAGTTTCAGGGAAGTGATGGGAAATTCTGAGTTTCTTCCCTTACAGATAATAGTTTGTGCAACCAGATTTCCAGGCATCAGCAGCTGGTCACAACTTTCACAGAGGCGTGCATTCCTTCTGCAAAACAAACCCATACATGTGCCTTGTGACCCTGGAGTCAACTCCTCCCACATGACAAAGAAACTGCATCAGCAACCTCATTATAGTATGAAACCAGGAGCACTGGGCAGGAAGAACCAAAATTCTGCAAAATATTTCATAATTGTGAATCAGTGATGTTATTTTTAAAGCCAATTGCAGAAACTAGACATCTTATGACCATTGTCATTGTTTAAGCTATTCTTTTGACCTTAAATAGCTACATTTTTATATTATATCCAGCAAAGTGTACTTTTAAGCATCTTTCTTGGAACTTGCTGCACAGGCAGGCCTTCAGAACATGACTAACATATTTTCTTTGACTATAAGCTACGTGACAACCACAGCAATTACAACATTTAGTTAAAGCCTGTGCCTATATCTTTAGACTCTATGATCTAATGCCTAAACATGTTTACTGTTGATGCCAGTTTCCATGCTACATTGTGCAACACTCTGCAGTTCTAGGAAAGGTGCGGTGGGAAGGAACTGAGACCTCCTGCCAGCAGCCATGTAATAAGGGTTTGGTCGATCTCAGCCTACCCACAGTGATACTATCAACTGGGAATGCTGGGGCCTGTACCTGGCCAACCCTTTTTTAGGGGCTCACCAGACATTTCCACCCTCAAGCTAATGGCAAAAGATACCCCAGCTACAGCCATCAGGGAACTTGGGAAAAACAAGGTTAACTTATATAATAAAAGGCTAATATGCAAATTGTCCCCTTGACCAGGAGTTCATCTGGGAGTTTGACCAGGGGTTAGGCTGGCTGGCTAACTGCCTATGGCCCCTCCCTGAAGCAAGCCACACCCCTGATTGCCCTTTCCTCCCAACCTGCTCAGGGTGGGCTGGCTGGACTCCACCCATGTATAAATTTGTGCACCGGGCCTCTAGTTAATTATAAATACAAAAAGGACAGTGGCATGCCAGGATCACACAGTGAGGTCATGAAGAGAGAAAGAAGAGAAAGAAAGAAATAGAAAACCTGGGGTTTTGTCTTATTGGGGTAGAGAGTGGGGCCTAAAGGTTCTGGGGTTTATGCTTTTTTCATTCTTTTATTTTTCTCTTTCACTCTAGCAGCCAGTTGTCTTTGTTACTCAGGATTTCCCAAAAGGGGGACTTTATGAGTGGGGCAGCTGGCTCTTTATCTAGTTGTGTAGGTGGCAATGTATTTATTTAAGATGAATGTCTTTGAAGAGAGACTCAGCAATCCAAAGCTTACTGTCTGGCACTTAAATTACAATAAAAAATCTAATTGTCAGGCACTTACACTACAGAGTCTGTCTCATCTGAGCAGTCAGTGCTCCAGCTTCAGCCTTCAGATGATTTGTTAGTTAGCTATAGCCTTATAAAAGGCTCCCAAATTGCCCAGCTCCTCCACCATGAAGTCCTGACCCACAAGAACCCCGTGAAATAATAAATGGTTATTCTCATTCTAAGATGTTAATGTGGGGTTAGTTGCTTATGTAGAGAAAGAAGGAGACAGAAGAGCAGAGAAAAAGAAGATGAGGAGCGAAGGAGAACTTGAGGCCCAGGGTCCCTGACTCTCCATGGCTCTCTTGAGCACTGCCATGCACCTGTAATAAATTGCTGTATTTTATAAGTTAGGAAAATTGACAAATTGATCATTATGGAAATGATCATTAGATGAATTAATTTCAGTGAGTTGATTTTCTGTTGGTAATATAAAGATGGAATGAATACCTAGAATGTTTTTATACTTTGGAATTATAGAACCAGGATTTTAGAAAGCATTTCAATTGCAATATGTTAAAGTGGGGTTGATATGTATAAATATTAAAATAGAAGATAGTAGAGCCTGGCCAGTGTGGCTCAATGGCTAAGCATCAACCTATGAACCAGGAGGTCACTGGTTTGATTCCTGGTTGAGGTACATGCCTGGATTGCCAGCTCCATCCCAGTAGGGATTGTGCAGGAGGCAGCTGATCAGTGATTCTCTCTCATCATTGATGTTTCTATCTCTCTCTCCCTCTCCCTTCCTCTGTCTGAAATCATTTTAAAAAAGTAGGAAGTAGTGGAGACACAGAGGTTTGGGAGATATGTATTCTCTCTCTCTCTTTCTTTCTCTCCCCCCTCCCCCCCTCTCTCTCTCACACACACACACACACATTGTAAAACAAATGTAACAAATTCCCTATCCATAGGTGACAACACTTACACTTTTTGATTTCTGGTAATCTATGTTTATGTTTGGGAACAAATTTATCTCTACAGGATAAAGATAAGAATGTAATTGCAGATAGAATAAAAAGAAAAATTGGATTTGTAAATAATGCCTAGACATTATTTAAAAGTTTTCTTAAAAGATGGCAATCTTGCCCACACAACACTATGGAGGCTCTCTTCCCCTTGGCATGCCCTCTGACTGCCAGCCGTGAGGCAGCTGCAACCGAACCTGAAGATTTCTGAGACTCTCAGTTTGAAAACTCCTGTTTCACCCCCTGAAGAAGACAACAATGGGAAAATGGTATTTACTATACCATGTGCCACCCCCAGGGCTCTGAGTGCTAAAACATGACCTCCTTGATCCTCATGACAGGCTTCTGAGGGAATGTTATTGGCCCCATTTCAGAAATGGGGAAATTCATGCTGAGGGATGTTAAGTAAATTGCCACAAGCCATCCAGCTAGTAAGAGAGGGGACTGGGACTTGAACAGGGTCTTTTGGTTCTGTGGCTCCTGATAGTTCATGTGCGACATGAAGTATCTCAGGGCAATGCTCCTGAAGGGTCAGAACAGCCTCCCCCAGGTGCCGCTTGGGCATGTGAATTATTTTTAGTTGTAAGCAATCGAGTCCCTGTGGGCTCATGAGAAACTTTTGCATCTCCTTGAAAGAATTTAAATGTGGGGCCTGGCCCTTAAAAGAGTTATCCCCAGAGATAACTTTTTATGACCTCCCTATAGGACAGGGCCAACTTCTAATTACTGAGTATCTGCTCTTCTTATCGTCCTGCCATGACCTTCCTCCCCTCTGAAGCCCCAAGGTGCCTTACCTCTTTTTAGCTCAAAATGCCATGTGTACACCATTTTCCCTTTCTGTCTCTGAACCTCTCTTGTATGCAGGGTCTCTCTCAGGTATGCAGGGTTCCCATACATTTATGTAATTAATTGTTTTCATTTTTCTCTTGTTAACCTGTCTCATGTTGATTAGCTTATTAGACCCACTGGAAGAAGCTAGAAAGTTAGAGGAAAGTTTGCTCCTCTCCCTCTACTTCCCCTCATCATTAAAGGTCTTGTGATGAATGTGTCATGTTGGCAGCCAGGAGCACAGCTGACCCCTGCAGACCTGGGAATGCCTAGGGAGGAAAAGCAGCAGAACTTAAGAACTGCACTATGAGAGGAAAGTCTATGAGCACCAAGATTCAGCTCCGGCAGCAGCTCCCAGAAGTCTTTCCTGGAACCACAGGCCAGGCCTACTGCCTGATGAAGGCTGGTGGCTCTCTTAGCATTTGCCACCTCATTTTGAAATTCTCTCTGATTCTATCTTTTACTCTAGATCCGAGCTCCTTGAGGGCGGGGCCTTGACTCAGTCATCCTAGTACCCACCCAGCACCTGGCCTGGGGCTGGAATGAGGAAGGACCTCATGGAATGACCGCTGAACCCAACGGAACTGAAGCAGGGTGTAGAAGGAGAGCACAGAGCTACCAGAATGGAGGGACAACTGTGATGCCCCACGCAGGGAGCCTGCATGCCTGAGTGAGAGCAGGGAAGGCTAGAGCGAGGTGGTACTGCTGTGGGGTGAGTCCTATGGGAGCAGTATGCACATCAGAGGTGTTCAAAATCTGCACCTGTGCACCTGTAGTGAGTCAGACTAAGGTTTCTTACAGGACTCTCCAGATAATGATAGGGTCATATGGAGCCTGGAGGAGCCCTTAGTCATAAAATTACAGAGACCCCTGCCTTAAAAGTGTTTCCAGTAAAATGCTACCAGGACTTTCCTCTCTTGAGGACCAATAAAAGGGCTGTCTGTGCTACAAAATGCACACCTGCTGTTTGATATACAGTTTTTTGATGCCTGTTAACTACCAGCCATGTCTGGCCACTAACAGGTGCTAAGATTTACAAAAAGTCCTTTCTCCCAAGGCTTATCAGTCTGGCAATGGAGATAGAAAAGGTAGAAAGAGCAGGCAATACAAGGAAAGTATTCAGTTTTATTTTCCTTCCCTCTGTCTCCCTCACTCTCTCTTTCTTTCACCTTTTAATTCCCTTTTCTCCATCCATCTCCTTTTCTGTTTTCCTCTTCCTCCCTCCTGATCTTTCTTCTTTTCTGACTTCTTACTTCCTGCCTGTCATTATTTCTCCTTTTACACTCCACAAGAAAACAACATCTTATCTAGAATTACTTTCTCCTACCTAAAACTTCACTTCTCTTCTTTTATAGAAAAACTTCTAAACATTGTCTATTACTCACCTCTCCAAATGCTCTCCTTTCATGCTCCTTCAAGCCCATTGCAAAGATGGCATTGCCCAACCAAATATACTTTACAGTAGAGCAGAGAAAAGTTGTAATGTAAATTGTGTCCTTTCAATTCAGTGATGATTGCCTTACTCCTAAATCCAATGACCAATTTTCAGTTCTTTTTTTACTCTACCTATAATTTAAAATGTGAGCTTGTCCTACTCCAATAAACATTTTCACTGGATGCTGCTCTCTCCTTATTTTCTTTCTTCCTTTCTGGCCATGTGGAAAGGCTCCAAGGCTCAGTCTTTGCACCTTTTCTATCTATATTCACTCCCTCTGTGAGTTCAACCAGCCTCAGGGCTCTTCTGCCATTTATTCATTAATGATTTCCTGGTATTTATCTCCAGTCTGTACCTCTTTTCTGAACTTCAAATTCATATTCAACCAGATCTTCAACATCTCCACTTGGATACCCAACAGACATCTCACATTTAGTATGTCCATGAGCAAACTTTCAATTGGTGCTCCCAGATCCACTTTACATGGTCTTTCTCCTGAAGGATAATTACATTCTTTCTGTTGTTCAGGAAAAAAAAAAAATTCTTTCTTAACTCATTTTTCTCTCTCAAATTTTACATTTAATTCATCAGCAAATTCTGTTGACTCTATCATAAAAGTATGTCTTACCAACAATACGACCTATGTCAAAACAATCATAATTATCATGATTTGTTGCCTGGATATGTTGTATCTCTCCATGTAAAATAAAGTTTAAAATATTTTTTCGTAAAATTTTTGTTTACCTTCTTCACTAGGTTAAGTCTTAGATATATTCCATTCTTGTTGCTGTTGTAAAATGTATCTCATTTTCTAGTAAATTTTCTAGATAATTATTTCTGGTATAAGGATATGTGCCAATTGATCTTGCATTCAACAATCTTGCTGAACTTTCTAAATATGGGAATGTTTGTGTGTTGCATCTGTAGATTTTTCTATAAAGATCATCAGGAAACAGTGATAGTTTTTTCTCTTTCCTTTTAGACCTTACATCTCCTTTTGTTCTTGCTCTACTGCATTTCCTAGTAGCCACATTAAAAAGTAAGACAAACAAACAAAAATCTCAAGTGAAATACATTCTCTGACCACTCAGGAAATATAAATTCAACACCAGATCTAAGTGAGGAAAAGCCAGTGGTTGCAACTTCTCAGGAGATTATTGCTGAATTTTCCCCTCCAGATATCATGCTGGAGACAAATGTGTTTCCTGAATAATTCCTTCATTTTGGTAAAGTGGGTGTGTGTTTTGTTTTTGCTTTTTAAAGCTAACTCACTAAAAATGTGGCCACTTTCATAGGAGGAGGTCCAGTGGCCCTCCAACCTCCCAGTGTGCCAGGCCTTGTCAAGCTATTAATACTCAAAACTCTAGGTTTTTAAGATCACCATTTGCCCTAGAACAGTGGTCAACATAGTGGCAAACCGCGATGATCCGCATGTGGCTCATGAGCCGCAGTT